>OY757016.1:75863549-76015668 GCA_963580285.1 Lucinisca nassula
TATAGTCGAACTTCAATGGCTCGAACACCTTTGGGACCTCGAAAATCTGTTCGAGACAGAGGTAGTTCGAGCCACTGCGGTTACTGTCAGGAGGCATAAGAGATACTTTTAAACATCTTTTCGGTGTTCTATAATGAAAATGTATGCTGTGTGTACTCATTAGAATCGCCTGTTCGAGGCGATTCTAATGAGTACACACAGCATACAGATGAGGCGATTCTAATAAGTACACACAGCATACATTTGCAAGATAAAAGACTAAAACTTCCTTAATTAGCCCCACTATTTCTTATGTAGAGGATTTCGCTAGGGGATCAAGAATGGTTCGACACATCCATGGTAAACGAGCCATCGGTGTTCGAGCCATCGAAGTTCTACTGCACTGAACATGGCTAGGCGAAAGGCCTCGTCAGGGTGGGCCATGTCTATTTGCAATTGTAGACGCATCACGTAAAGCACCCCGCCCACCGGGGCTTGGAGAAATTCACCATATTTGCATTAACTGCTGGCCCCCATCTTGCACATTGTCAATATTGGAAAAACCGGTAACTTGAAAGGTCAGGGGGGGGGGGGGGGTCTGGTTACCTGTTTTTCCAACACTGATAAACTTCAGACTAGGAACCAGCAGATAATGCAAATAAGGGGAATAGATTGGGTTCCATGGTGCGCCGTCGCTGAGGTGAACTGACCGAATATGACGTGGGTCTAAGCCTGCCCAGACAAAGTGATGCGAGTCGGACCGTCCCTAGTTATACACCCCAGCAATTTCTTTGGGCTTGAGATGCCATTTCATCTCGATGTCGGGTTAAAGTCCCACAAAATTGGAAGCGGCATCTACAGAATGACCAAAATAATGTTGACGGTGCGTTAGACCTCAACTCAAACAAACGTCGCTAAAACATGGACGTCGATAATTACGTTTAAATGGCGTTGATTTGACGTTGATTGCATGCGTGTCTGCTGGGTATTTGTGTGTGTAGGTTGGGGGTGCTTGAGTTTGCAAGTCGACTGTGGGAACATTCCAGTATATTTTATTGTTATAATCCAGACGCACACGCAGGCAAAAAACCATTAAAATAATCGCACAAAGGCCTGGGGTCACGACCCTGTTTCAAATCGACAACACTTAAATAGCCCAGCACAGCTAATGCAAAGGACATTTTCTTCTTTTCTTACTTTGAAAAAAAGGCTTGTCATTTCATGTGAGTCGATTCACATGAAAGGTCAAGCATACACAGATGATATGTATGAAATGTCAGGCCCGATTTTATCTGAAAAGTTTTTAAGGGGAATGGGAACACCTTCAGGGGAGTCAACTCCTGCAAAGGTATTTTTGTCTCCCATGTCAATAGGGGTCAACTCTTAAAGGAAAGAATTTGCTCCTAAGGAGCAAATTCTTTTCTTTAAGAGTAGACCCCCTTTTTCTGTGGGACAGGGCTTATTGAAAAGCGAACAGGAAGTCCCGAAAGTTATCTCCCTTTGAAAAATGGCGAAAAAACCTGCCAGGTGTTCCCATTCTCCTTAAGGTCTGCTTCGGCTGTGCTTAGTACTTTAAGGTTTGTTGTTGTTGATAAGTTTGTTTAGATTCAAATCAATCCTCGAGGGTCTTCTTATGTCCTCTGACAGAGAAAGGAAGAAGAGACAGCAGAGGTGATTAAAGAGAGTGACATGGTGTGTGTGTGTGTGGGGGTTTGTGTGTGTGTGCGTGCGTGCGTGCGCGCGCGCGCGTGCGTGTGTGTGTGTGTGTGTGTGGTTATTGAAAGTGAAGAAACAGAGGGAATATAAATATATGTATTATCAATATTCAGCCTCTGCCCTTGCGGCAATAGTTTTTGCCCATCTGTCAGCCGCCCCTGTTGATCTTAGATGCACTGAGGGTGTCTTTAGAGGGCCCCGCCTATCGGAGTTTTGGGTAAAAGATTAGGCTGCATGATGCTTCAACGCGGAGCTGAGAGCCCCCGCCCATCGGGGCTTGGAAAAATAGATTGTGCTGCATAATGGTTCCACGCAGAACAAATGAGTACTGGTGACCGCTTAGAAGATGTAAGCATATCCAAGCAAAGTGGTGCAAGTCGGTCCATGCATATAAACACTCTTGCTTCCATTGGGCGGCAGGGTTTGAGATGTCATTTCATCTCGATGTCGTGTAAAAGTCCCACAAAATTGGAAGAAACGTCTCCAAAATGACCTAAATAGTTGTTGTTGGGGACGTTAAACCACAATTCAAACAAGCAGTCAAACAGGGTATTTTGAGATCCTAGTGTAGCCCTTTCAGCCCTGCAGACCAGTACATGTAACATTGTAGATCTAGAAGTGACGTCTCGTAACGGGCCATCTCACCTGGATCTACTGTGTTTGACATCCTGTAAATAATTTTTGACTACACTCCAAATTTACAAGAACGGTTGTGTCGAATTCAAAAGATGCAAGGGTCCACTCAGCAACTCAGGAGCGAAAGTGTTAATCAAGTTTAGTACGTAGGTCTACGTCAGAAAATAGAAGTGAAGGCAATGTTCAGGAAGGTCAGGGGGGCCATTGATTGTTTGTTTATATTCACTTTGTTTGACTCTCTTGTTGTTTACATGTTTGTAAACCTGAGATTTTCAGTAAATTCTGAAATTCTGGAATCGATACAATTACCTCACACCCCTCAGGGAAAGACCCAAACAAAGAACAACTTCACAAAATGGAAACTACACAAGCGGAAAGCCAAAAGGACAGATACTTTCCCACAAAATGGCCCAAAATACATACATACATGCAAAGACGAACTATACCAATAATAATCCATAGCAGGAGAACAGCCTTGGAATTGTCAGAAAAAGTTTTTTTTTTACTGGAGGGGGCTTAAATCGATTTCCTCGCCCCTTGGTTCTGTTGCGGTTGAGACAAGTAGTTTGTTCAGTCCGTACAGCATCTCCGAAACCCGACAGGGATGAAAGGGTGAACTCAACGAAGACAAGCTGTTACTAGTGAAGGCTGCAGCTTTAGAGATATTCAATTAGTTTATTACGTCAATGTGTATGATATGCACTAAAACCAATTTAATGTAACAATAAAATCTAAATTGTATACAATAAATAAATAAAATCTCTGACACCACTGGTGGAAGATGGTCCTAATCGGGAACTTAGACTGTTTCGGTTTACCCCCATGCCCTGTTCGTAAAGCAAACATTGTGGACCCAGATCAGACGCCGCTCTTTGCGGCGTCTGATCCGGGTCTACAATGTTTTGCCTAACCCAGTATATGAATCCAGTCCCGGCTTTACAGATAGTATTGTTTACACATCACTCTGTCGTCACGGGGACAAGAATAGCCAGGCAACAAATAACCGTTACCTCGATTTTACTGGGGGCTCTTTATTGGTCAGCGATAGTCACGTAGACAATAGCAGTATAACCTATTTATTAGTAGCTTTTGAACAGTCCCAAAGGTACTACTTTACCGGAGGACACTTAGTGTAAACATAGTTGAAAGTACCGGAGGTTACTTAGTGTAGAGAATAATTGATCCCTTACAATAGAAGTAGAGACAATGATCAGGAATCGAAGCTCCCATCAGAGACACCAAAGGGAAAGAAACACAAACATGAAACAACATACCCGAATGGAAACATCAATAGCGGGAAGCCAAAAGGACAGTTACTTTCCAACAAAATGGACACTAGGCTATCCAAAATAAAATAATATAAGCAACACAAACACCCAAAGACAAATCATAACAAAAATAAACCGCGCCAGAAGAACCGCCCTGGGACGGTCAGCGGAAACGAATTCCACTGGGGGTGGGGGAGGGGGTGTGTGTGGCTCAAATCGATTTTACGTGGCCACAATCATCGCCCTTACTTCTGTCGCGATTAAGACAAATACTTTGTTCAGTCCGCATGAAGGCCTCCAACTCATCAGTGCAACATCTCCGTGAACACAACCCCCCCCCCCCCAAAAAAAAAAATCAAACAACCGCAGAGATGAAACAACGGTGAGGACTCGACAGCAAGAAACCACTGAAATGCTTGAGCAAAAGAAAACCAACAGTTAGACTCCGATGGGCCCGACCAGAGACAGAGCATCAGGTACCAACCAACATAAGCCTTTACGCTGGAACCGTCATAGAATCTGAGGCCTGATCCACCGGCATGCAATTAAAGAGGCCGGGAAGCAAAGTTGTCAACCGTGATTGGGTTAACTACCATACATGCAGTCTGTCGTATAACATTTATGTTGTACCCAATCCTTTTATATCGAATAATGATTTTACGAAATTGGGTGCTGAAGTCATTGCGGTTATATATTTTTCTGAATTTATATACTAAGTCACCATGAAATTCGGGCTCCGATGGACCTTGTTGCAGAAGAGATTTAAGTCCAATATTGAATTTTGAAATTAAATCAGAATGGCGTCTATAAAGTTTTGAAAAGGCTTTGCGTAGTTTATGGTACCGATAATCCTGATTAAGAAGTTTAGCCGTTAACAATTTATTAGGAGTGTTGAAGTCAGTTACATAATTACACACTCTGGCAAATTGAATTAATTGCGAAATATAAACGTCATAGGATTGCGCACGAGGAACATCACCATCCAAAAAATGAAAATTTACAATCTCAAAATCAAAATCATCGCGTTTGTCATAAATTTTGCAAGAAACAAACCCATCTACACTAGATAGATGTAAATCCAAAAACGGGGCCTCGGTATCAGAAGAAGTTGCTTTATTTAACTGAAGTTCGGGGTGGGGGGGGGGGGGTGGAGGGTTGTTAATTTGACTGATCAAACCATCGAAATAGGTATTATCAATATTTAATAAATCATCTAAATATCTAGAAGTGGAGCTAAAAGCCTCAATGATTTCAGACTGGTTTTCAGCAGAAAGGGGCATCATGAAGTCTCTCTCATAAAACAAAAAACAAAAACAGATCAGCCACAAATGGTGCGCAGTTAGTACCCATCGGAATACCAACAGCTTGTCTAAATAACTTAGTACCAAAAGCAGAATCTGGTCCCCGCCCAACAGGACTTGGAGAAATAGATTTGGCTGCATGATGCTTCCAGACGCAGAGCTGAAACCGACCGCACATGAGTACTGGCAAACTTCTTAGGCCTGCCAAGGCAAAGTGGTGCGAATCAGACCGTCCATGCATATAAACCCTACGGATTTCAGTGGGCGGGAGGGACTGCGATGTCATACCTTCTCTATATCGGGTAAAAACCACACAAAAGTGGAAACAACGTCTCCAAAATGACCTAAGTAGTGTTGACGGGGACGTTAAACATTATATCAAACAGACAAAAGTGGAATAAGTCATATTTTATGCTGGTCTTTTTAACGGAACTTTACTAAATATCCAGGGCCGTACCTTCACTATAAATCTTTGTTTGTTGGTTTGATTTTTGAGGTTTACGTTCCCTCCACACTTAATACATCATTTTGGAGACGTTGATTCCAATGTTGTGGGACTTTTACCCGACACTGAGGTGAAATGACATCCCAATGTAAACAATAGGCTTTATATCCAGGGGTGTATGTGTGTGTGTGTGTGTGTGGGGGGGGGGGTCCAACTCGCACTCCTTTGCCTGGGCAGACTTAGACCCTCTAAGCGACTCGACTCACCTGTACTCATGTGCGGTCGGTTTCAGCTCTGCGTGGAAGCACCATGCAGCCCAATCTATATCACCGAGCCGCGATTGGCGGGGGCCCACAATCTTTGTCGAACATAAGAAAGCTGTACTCAAAAAGGGGCTTATATGTCTACTTTCAGAAGCGGAAGTGACGTCATTTTGCTGTCTCCAAGGGTGCCTTACAGCATGCACCATTGTCAGTTTGTTTTTCCTTGTGCTTCCAGCGGGTAAGTCATATAATGTATTTGTTATAAAGAGAAATATAAACCTAATTCTAACGCAGCGCGCCTATATAGTCAATGGAAAAGAACTGTGTTTTATTCTACAACAAACCACGGCAAGGAAGAGCGTGACGAGTGACGTCATTAAAAACTGCCAGTTTATGACCTCACTACTCGATTTCCTTGACGTTAGACGGTGTAACGTCATATTCTCGCATCGAAAACGTTAGAAAAGGATATAAATGCATGTGTTTCAGTCGTTAATTTTAGCGGGATTTCTTCTAACAATGGCGAAAAGTTGTGAGATTTTGAAAGAAACAACAGCATTAATGCCGATTTTCAGCCTGTTAGAATCGAAAAAGATCAGCTCTTGTTTGTGATTTGTTGAGTAATAAATCAGTTTGTCGGTAAGTTGTAAGTGTAAGTCGTTACGCGCTTGTGATTACAACAGACCTCCAAACTATGATTTATTACTCAACAAATCACAGTTAGAGCTAATCTATTTCTTAAATATAAACCTAAATATGAAGAATTTTCGCCTTCCGCATCATAGCGGCTTTCCTCAAAGAAAAAAGTCCATCCCCCAGAGAGAAACATTTTTCTTGCACACCAGATAAGAAAATCTGTGGTTTTAGCCTGGGATAGAAATTCTGTTCTTATCCTGGTGTTCTTTCCCAGGGACAGGATAAAAATCGAATATTCTCACGTGTTTGATATGCACTGGTTGAATAAGACCTCATATGCACCGCGTTAAGGTTGACGTCGCAGAACGTTAACGTGTCGTCACTGAACACCAAACCATTGTCATCACAATATGGCGTACGACGGCAACTGAAGTGGTTGCATTTATTAGAAATACAGAAATGAAAAGTATGCTAGAAAAGAATCTATCGGGTTTGAGGGGTGAACAGAAAATCCGTCCCTCGGGATCGCGGTCAAGCCTCGTATTGCCGGACTGTGACCCTCGGAACGGATTTTTCTATCAACCCCTCACACCAATGTAAGATTCTTATATTATTTTCCAAAGTTTTCACCACAGTGCAAAAAAAAAAAAAAAATACATGCTGCTGAAGGCATACATGTACAAAATCAAAATGCTCTCATTTTCATGTAATGAACGTGACCAAAATGCTCTCATTTCCATGTAATGGACCTGACCAATATGCTCTCATTTCCATGTAATGGACGTGACCAAAATTCTCTCATTTCCATGTAGTGGACGTGACCAAAATGCTCTCCTTTCCATGTAGTGGACGTGACCAAAATGCTCTCATTTCCATGTAATGGACGAGACCAAAATGCTCTCATTTCCATGTAATGGAAATGACCAAAATGCTCTCATTTCTATGTAATGGACGTGACCAAAATGCTCTCATTTCCATGTTGGATGTGACCAAAATGCTCTCATTTCCATGTAGTGGACGTGACCAAAATGCTCTCATTTCCATGTAATGGACGTGAAAAATGCTCTCATTTCCATGTAGTGGACGTGATCAAAATGCTCTCATTTCCATGTAGTGGACGTGACCAAAATGCTCTCATTTCCATGTAATGGATGTGACCAAAATGCTCTCATTTCCATGTAATGGACGTGACCAAAATGCTCTCATTTCCATGTAGTGGACGTGACCAAAATGCTCTCATTTTCATGTAATGGACGTGACCAAAATGCTCTCATTTCAATGTAGTGGCCGTGACCATGGTAAACTCAATTTAAATAGAAAAGTGGGGTTTACACATGTACAAAATCAAAATGCTCTCATTTTCATGTAATAAACGTGACCAAAATGCTCTCATTTCCATGTAATGGACCTGACCAAAATGCTCTCATTTCCATGTAATGGACGAGACCAAAATGCTCTCATTTCCATGTAATGGAAGTGACCAAAATTCTCTCATTTCCATGTAGTGGACGTGACCAAAATGCTCTCCTTTCCATGTAGTGGACGTGACCAAAATGCTCTCTTTTCCATGTAATGGACGAGACCAAAATGCTCTCATTTCCATGTAATGGAAATGACCAAAATGCTCTCATTTCCATGTAATGGACGTGACCAAAATGCTCTCATTTCCATGTTGGATGTGACCAAAATGCTCTCATTTCCATGTAGTGGACGTGACCAAAATGCTCTCATTTCCATGTAATGGACGTGAAAAATGCTCTCATTTCCATGTAGTGGACGTGATCAAAATGCTCTCATTTCCATGTAGTGGACGTGACCAAAATGCTCTCATTTCCATGTAATGGATGTGACCAAAATGCTCTCATTTCCATGTAATGGACGTGACCAAAATGCTCTCATTTCCATGTAGTGGACGTGACCAAAATGCTCTCATTTTCATGTAATGGACGTGACCAAAATGCTCTCATTTCAATGTAGTGGCCGTGACCATGGTAAACTCAATTTAAATAGAAAAGTGGGGTTTACACATGTATATACTTGCATTAGTTTCCATCAATTTAATCCAATGTAGATAGTATTTTGGTTCACATTAGAAATGCCTCAGGAGGATCGCGACTAACGATCAGTATCAGAGGAAAAAAGCAGAATTAAATCATCACGAAAACACGCTTATGTAATTCTGACCCCCTTGAACCCCACATTTATATAGTAAAACAGGGGTTAACAGGGGTAGACCTTACTCTTTTTATTTCTGTTTTAAAATATAGACTCTGGGTACTCGTTAGCAACGCCTCGATGAGGAGGTTCTAACGTGTACCAACAATCTATATTTTGTGCAAAAATAAGAAGAATATCACAATTTTTCATCTAAAAATTTTGGTTTTGCCAGTGGCAAAATTCCTTTTCGTAATAACTGCATTTTCTCACAAAGGTGTGCCCTCCTATCTTATGGACATCCAGAAAAAGATGTAGTCAAGGATCAAAGCCAGTACTTGAAGAAATATATGGGCTGCATGATGCTTCCACGCAGAGCTGAATCCGGCCCGCACACTAGTACTGGTAAACCGCTTAGAGGATCTAAGCCTGTCCAGGAACCGCGGTGCGAGGCGGACCGTCCATGCTAATAAACTCTATTGGTTTCATTGGGCGACAGGGCTTGAGATGTCATTTCATCTCAATGTCGGGTAAAAGTCCCCCAAAATTGGAAGCAACGTCTCAGGCCAAAATGACCTTTACAGTCTTGACGGGGACGTTAAACCTCAAATCAAACAAACAAAAAACAAGATACATATACCGTAGGAAAATGGTGCAGTAGCACGTAAAAGTCACGAAACATAACATAACGTAACAACATAGCATAACGTTAGATGACGTAACATAACAACATTAAGTAACGTAACGCAACGTAATACAACTCAATACACCATAAATGATATCACAATACCCATAAGCTTGACCACGGTTTAATTAAGCGAAATATTCTTGAACTTGAAAACAAAAAGTTAAGTTTACATTGTTATGTTATGTACATCGTCTGTATATACATGTACCTGTCCCGGGCAAAATTTTCCCAGTTATTTTATCGGAAAGTGGTATCAAATTAATCGAATTTTAAATCTTTATTGGTAATCATCAATATTGAGATTTCTAGTTAAACACAGTTATAGTTCGCCAACAAATAGCTGGCAGTGACGTAGCCGACTATTCTACTGTCCGTCGAGGAATAGTTGACAGTGACCTCACGACTTGTTTTTGTTCCGAATAATGCAAAGCTTATGGGGCTAACGGTAAAATAGCTCAAATAGTCAGCTACGTCACTGCCAGCTATTTGTTGGCGAACTGTACGTATTGAATTTTTAACCATGACTGGGCTGGTCATAAAGTTACATAATCTTAGTGCTTGAACCTTGTCACAGACTGTCACTGAACACTTTGTCCGTCATCCGAAGACACAATATTGGCCGCGCTACGGTAAAAGGGGCTTTCGAGCATGTGCGTTCAAAGATGTCTCAAATCAGCCTGCGTACCCACCTCACCCTCAGCTTTTATACGGACCCCCGTGACCTGGTAGGTAAGAGCGCTGAGTCTTTGTCATTAGGTCTCTCACCGCTGTGGGTTCGCGCATCGCTCTGGTCGCATGTGAGACGTCAAGTTCTGCAACGAAAAATCTGGTGGTTTTTCTCCGGGTCCTCCGGTTTATGCCCATCTCTGATTAACGATCGGCTCTAAATAAATGAAATAATCTTGAAGTGCCGGAACACTAAAACCAACTCCCCCAGCCCCCAAAACAAAACAAAAAAAAACAACAACAACAAAAAAAAAAACAATCAGCCTTCTCACTCTGTTCATTTGTTTGATTTGGGGTTTAAGGTTCCCGTCAACACTGTATAGGTCATTTTGGAGACGTTGCTTCCAATTTTGTGGGACTTTTACCCGACATTGAGATGAAATGACATCTCAAGCCCTGTCGCCTAATGAAACCAATAGAGATTATAATCATGGACGGGCCGACTCGCACCGCTTTACCTGGGCAGGCTTAGATCTCCTAAGCGGTTTACCAGTACTCGTGTGCGGTCGGTTTCAGCTCTGCGTGGAAGCATCATGCAGTCCATCTATTTCTTCAAGCCACGATGGGCGGGGGCTCTGTGTGCAGAAACTTTGCAGTTTGATAAAGGGTCTTCCGTATAACACACAGCGACGACTATGGTGCGCAGCCTGGCCGGAATCCTCACTGGATGGTCAAGCTCGAATGTCCTGATTACCTGGCGTGGCCTATATAACCATATATGGGTATGGCGGCCATTTTGGTCATGTGGCCTGGACCTAAAACGGTTCCCCCAATAAATGCGCCTTATCGTAAGGAGCAAAAATATATCTTATACTTTAGTATACTGTATTCTGAATCCTTTGCAGGATAAAATGCATTCTCACATTTTCCAATACAAAAGCATATGTGTCAAAGTTTGACCTAGGCACAAAGAAGGTCAAGGTCAACCCAGGGTCACCATTTAGCAATTTTGATGGGCCTACGTCCCAGATGCCATTTATCAAGTTTCGTGGAAATCTGCCCAGTGGTTTTGAAGATGACTATTTTTGAAAGGTTTTTACCATATATGGCTTGGCAGCCATTTTGGTCATGTGACCTGGACCCCATGAGCAAATTTTGGTTAGCCCCATCCCATAGAGGCTCCATAAGAAATTTGACTTCAATCGGCCCAACGGTTACCGAGGAGAAGCAGTTCGAAAATTTTCACATTTTTCGCCTCGGCGAGGCTATACTAAATGGAATGTAATATTTCGCAAGTTCATTGGTTAGATCTCATTGATATCTATCAGTATGCCAAAAATTGTGTAAATATTCCAAGCGGTTAAGTCACTATCACCAATTTTCACAAACGGGTTACGGACGGACAGACAGACAGGCCATATATGGCTTGGCGGCCATTTTGGTCATGTGACCTGGACCCAATGAGCAAATTTTGATTTCCCCCATCCCATAGAGGCTCCATATGAAATTTGACTTCAATCGGCCCAACGTTTTCCGAGGAGAAGCAGTTCGAAAATTTTCACATTTTTCGCCTCGGCGAGGCTATACTAAATGGAATGTAATATTTCGCAAGTTCATTGGTTAGATCTCATTGATATCTATCAGTATGCCAAAAATTGTTTAAATATTCCAAGCGGTTAAGTCACTATCACCAATTTTCACAAAAAGGGGGTAACGGACGGACAGACAGACGGACAATATATGGCTTGGCGGCCATTTTGGTCATGTGACCTGGACCCCATGAGCAAAGTTTGGTTTCCCCCATCCCATAGAGGCTCCATGTGAAATTTGACTTCAATCGGCCCAACGGTTTCCGAGGAGAAGCAGTTCGAAAATTTTCACATTTTTCGCCTCGGCGAAGATATACTAAATGGAATGTATTATTTCGCAAGTTCATTGGTTAGATCTCATTGATATCTATCAGTATGCCAAAAATTGTTCAAATATTCCAAGCGGTTAAGTCACTATCACCAATTTTCACAAACGGGTTACGGATTTTTCGCCTCGGCGAGGCTATACTAAATGGAATGTAATATTTCGCAAGTTCATTGGTTAGATATCATTGATATCTATCAGTATGCCAAAAATTGTTTTAATATTCCAAGCGGTTCAGTCACTATCACCAATTTTCACAAACGGGTTACGGACGGACAGACAGACAGACCATATATGGCTTGGCGGCCATTTTGGTCAGGTGACCTGGACCCAATGAGCAAATTTTGGTTTCCCCCATCCCATAGAGGCTCCATATGAAATTTGTCTTCAATCGGCCCAACGGTTTCCGAGGAGAAGCAGTTCGAAATTTTTCACATTTTTCGCCTCTGCGAGGCTATACTAAATGGAATGTAATATTTCGCAAGTTCATTGGTTAGATCTCATTGATATCTATCAGTATGCCAAAAATTGTTTAAAATATTCCAAGCGGTTAAGTCACTATCACCAATTTTCACAAACGGGTTACGGACGGACAGACAGACTGACAGACTGACAGAATGACCGATTGACCGAATGACAGAATGACACGGTGATTTTAGGGCACTCTTAGAAAATCAACCGACTTCAGTCGGGCGTTTTCTCTGCGGGTCGTGCAATGGTGTTGACTGGGCCGTTAAACTCCAATACAAACGAACAAACAAATACTATGCATGTAATTTCGTTCAAAAAATCTACATTTCGCGATTTAAATTTCTCTACGACATGCTTTGATAATGTGTTGTGTGTGTTTGAATTTTACGTCTCACCAACAGCTAAGGTCATACGGAGACGGAACCTCGGTTTAAAGACCCGAAAGTCTGGAGAAGCCCGGGATCGAACCCACGACCCTGGTTTATAAGGCGAGTTGCACAACCACTGCACCACAGATGAGTCGCATAATGTTTGTAGCAAAGTATAAACATATATATGCCTTTTCATTTTCTTCACACCACGTGAACAAGTCTGTGAAATAAACATCACCCTAAGCCTCATGTGCATCTTATGTGAAGAAAACTGGGGTTTACGGGGGTATATATTATTTTTCTTATTTATGCTCCAAGACATACGTTGTGGGTACTCGTTAGAACCGCCTCAATGAGCACCCGCAACCTACAACTCACAACCTATGTTTGCAGGAAAAATAAGGAATTATTAAGAAAAAACTGAGAAAAATATCACGGATTTTCATCAGAAAAGTTGGCATTTTTGAGATGTGAGAAAATGTACTATGCCGCACGGGTATGTTAGAGAATGGTAAAATATCTTCAAATTTGTTCGCATTGATAACCTGTTAATCGTAATTTTGTATACGCCCAGGATGGTTAATCGATAATTCCGTCGAAGCTTTGTGATAATTACGTAATGTAAGTTAACGCGAGTGGTCTAACGAATTCGTTAAACCGCTCGTGTTCGCGTTACAGAGTGAGTTTTACGTCCTACTAACAGCTACGGCCATACGGAGACGGGACCTCGGTTTAAGACTCATCCGAAAGTCTGGAGAAGCCCGGGATCGATCCTGCGACCCCTGGTTTACAAGGCGAGTAGCGTAACCGCTGCGCCACAGAGGCTTCTACGCGTTACAGAGAAAATCCGCTGATAGGCTCTTAAAGGATATCATTTTAGATTTTTATTTGCCTTCACTGCAGCTGGTGTTGTGCCGTGCGGCGGCCGTAAAACGTCTCCCCGTACATCAACCATAGTGCAGTTTATATTTTACTTTTGGTCCTTTGGGATCAGCGTGAATATTCTGAGAAATCAGAAATAAATTATTGGTTTAGACTTATATTCTAGACAGGTTTTTAATTATTTGGACCCATTTTTTTTATTTATATCGGTCTTTGAATCGACTGCCTATTCGAAATTCGCAAAATTGCAGTATGTTCCCTCTGGCTTTCTTTGCCGGATCGTTGCAGGGTCGCTGATGGGGCTTTATTAGCCGAAACTACGTAGTATGACCCATCTTCTTTCTTATGAATGTTTTCATTGCTCTTAAAGGATATCATTTTAGATTTTTATTTGTTCTGCTTGCAGGAATTTTGGTGACAGTTTATTCTTCCAACAATGATGATCCAGAACTGATGGCAGCCGGGATAACTTTAATGGTACTCCCACTGATTGCCCTCCCTATAGTAATAGCCTTAGTACTGAATCGACGTCGGCTGAAGAGGTTAGGAAAAGTCAAAGTTTCGTCGAGGCCAGAGCGTCAAGCTAGTCAGCAGAAATACTGATCTCGACATGCAAATATATGAGCAACATCGAAGTGTTTAACCCTTATCTTGCTGAATATTCATTTAAGCCACACCCATTTCTGTCCATCAACCTATCAAATTACTTGATGTAATTTATTCCTACAAAATCATTAATTGAATGCCAAACAGTGTAGATTCAGATCAGATGGCTTCTTTAGAAGCCATCTGATCTGGATCTACACTGCAATCAGTGTAGATCCAGATTAGATGGCTTCTTGAGAAGCAATCTGATCTGGATCTACACCGTTTGCAAATGTAGGGGTTGTCGTGAACAGCAAGATAAGGTTAGAGCTCCAAATTTCTTCCAAATCAAACGAATTTTTCCAGGTTTTACGCCGGTGTTGAATTTTAGTCCCTGCCTTACAAGTATATGTTCCGCGCTAGTCAGATTAAATTGAGAGTTTGTAGGCACAGCATTTTTTTTAAGATTAGTCTCCCTTGAGCTTCAATATTCGAGACAACAGACAGTTTTGTGTGCACAAATTTATTCATTTTTGACCAATTATCCCTTAGTGATTAAAATAAAAAAAGGATTAATGTGTGTCTGTGATTGTTCTTATAGATCGTTAAAAAAATAATCAAGGTTTAGTCATATTTTTCCAAGGCACAAGAAAGTTATTTACAAGGAAAGTACATTAAAATTCTGTTGGAAATGTGCCCGAGTGTCTCCTGCAAGAAAGATAACTGTAGGTGTGTGACGTCATCTGCAACCTCTCGATACGTGACTTCAAACGGAGCTTAATTAAAAGTGAACACCTTTGGAAGAGATCGCCCAATTGAGATGGTATTTGATGTACACTTGTTGAAGTTTGGTGTTTATTTTCACCGGAATGTTCAAGTTTTATATGTTTATTTATAAACATTTGTTGTGTGTTAAACATGAAATCCATTTAAAACGTTTATTTTTCTATCAATGTTGGACAAGTTGACCTTACTAATATGTTTTATGATAATTGTGCTGTGACAAGCGAAAATGGGGTCTTAGCACAGATTCAAATCACCCTGCATACCCCATCAAGAAAACACGTATATAATTTTAACCCCTTTAAACCCCAATTTTATAAGTAAAACTGGGTTGGGTTTAAAGGCGTATACATTATTTTTCTTATTTATGCTCAAAAACATAGATTGTGAGAACTCATTCGAACCGCCTCAGCGAGGCGGTTCTAACGAGTACCCACAATCTGTGTCTGGAGCAGAAATATGAAAAATATCAGAATTTTTTTTTTATTTGAAAATTTTCATTTTTTTGGCGGTAAAATTTTCAATATATTTCAGTAGGCGTGTTTTCGTAATTCTCTCAGTTTTTATTCAGCCTTCTCAGCGGCCCCCGCCTATCGTGGCTTTAAGAAACACATGGGCTGCATGATGCTTCCATGCAGAGCTGAAACCGACCCGCACACGAGTACTGGGAAACCGATTAGAGGATCTAAGCCTGCCCAGGCAAAGCGGTGCGAGTCGGCCCGTCCATGCTTATAAACCCTATTGGTTTCATTGGGCGACAGGGCTTGAGATGTCATTTCAGCTAGATGTCGGGTAAAAGTCCCCCAAAATGGCCTATACAGTGTTTACGGGGACGTTAAACCTCGAATCAAACAAACAAATCAGTCTTCTCAGTCTGTATTTAGAAACTTGGGGTCAAGGGAGTTCCATCTAGCGCACAGTGATGCGCAGTCTGATCAGAGTCTCCACTGTGTGCACATGCTGAAATATCCCATTTCGCTTGCCATGGCCCTTACTGTGGCGCAACTAAGTAAATGCAACAACAATTTAGATAATCTCGTTTTTGTTTAAGTTTTTGTTGATTTTTGACAACATGAACTGATTAAATTATATGATAAGATAAATATATGTGTGTCATGTACACATGAATGTGTGTTAGTTTTAGTTTACGCCCCTCCCCCCCACTCAACAGACCGCCGTCAGTCAGGGCATTGCAGGCAAAGCCCCTCTCCCCCTCTCCCCTTGAATATTTACCATCAGAAAGACAGGAACCCACGACACCTAGTTGAAAAGGTAAATTGTTGGGTCATTTTGGAGACGTTTCTTTGAATCTTGTGGGACTTTACCTAGCATTGCGATGAATTTACCGCTCAACGAAACCGCTAGGGTTTAAGGAACACTTTTCCTGGGCAGGCTAAGACCTTCTAAGCAGTTTACCGGTACCCATGTGCGGTCGGTTTCAATTCTGCGTGGAAACACCATGCGGCCCAATCTATTTCTCCAAGCCCCGATGGCCGGGGTCCCAAACACCGCATTCGGCCGTATTTAAGCAAAGCCCCGTTTGAATGTCCTAGGGATCTACGGCACCTCCTTGAAAAGGTAAATATCTTCTCCTTTGCACCTCTCTTTGAGGCAGCTCTAACGAGTACACTTCGGCCCCCGCCTATCGGGGCTTGAAGAAATAGATGGGCCGCATGATGCTTCCACGCAGAGCTGAAACCCACCCGCACACGAGTACTGGTAAAACGCTTAGAGGATCTAAGACTGCCCAGGCAAAGCGGTGCGAGTCGGACCGTCCATGCTTATAAACCCTATTGGTTTCATTGGGCGACAGGGCTTGAGAAGTCATTTCACCTCAATGTCGCGTAAAAGTCCCACAAAATTGGAAGCAACGTTTCCAAAATGGCCTATACAGTGTTGTCGGGGACGTTAAACCTCAACTGAAATAAACAAACGAGTACGTGTACTCGGTCTATTTTGATCAAGAATAAATGAAAAAGTGAATCCTCTTTTAAGGGAAATGGGAACACCTGACACATTTTTCCACCATTTTTCAAAGGGAGACAACTTTCGGGACTTCCTGTTCGCTTTACTGTAAGCCCTGTTTCACTGAAAATCGGGGTCTACTCTTAAAGGAAAGAATTTGCTCCTCAGGAGCAAATTCTTTCCTTTAAGAGTTGACCCCTATTGACATGGGAGACATAAATAATTTGGTAGGAGTTGCCTCCCCTGAAGGTGTTCCCATTCCCCTTAAACCCCGCTTATCTTTGTAAAAAGTAGGGTTTGCAAAATCCTCTTCTCAGGAACCAAATGGCCAATGAAATTTTGACTTGGTATATAGCATTAGGGACTTGGACCCTACCGGTCCCTAATGCTATATACCAAGTCTAAAGGTCATTGGCCATTTGGTTCCCGAGAAGAAGATTTTTAAGGTTTTTACCATATATGAGCATGGCAGCCATTTTGGTCATGTGAACAAACGTTCTTTCCCTATTTTATGCCAGGGTCGGGCATTTCTAATGAAAACAATTTGTGTTTGTGAAACACGAACATGTACCCGGGCAAAGTCGTATTTTCAAAGTTGGTCACAGGTCAAGGTCACAGGTCAATTTTTTGTATGAGTGGGAAGCCCTTGCCACAAGAAACCTACATGCCAAATATGAATGCTCTACCTCAAACGGTTTGAAAGTTATGACTAATGTTATATTTTTCTTTAAAGTGGGTCACAGTTCAAGGTCAAGGTCAAGGTCACAGGTCAAAATGTTTTGTATGAATGGGAAGCCCTTGTCACAAGGAACCGCCATGCCAAATGTGAAGGCTGTATCTCAAACAGTATAAAAGTATAAAAGTTATGACCAATGTTAAAAACAACCCAACAAAGCAACAGACCAAAAAACAGACAGTGCAAAAAACAACATGTCCCCGCTATCGCTACCGGGGACATAAAAAGGCAAAGAGTGGCTTTTTCTAAGTTTCTAGTTGCCTGTGGCGCCAGAATTGCTATTTGCAGTGAGCTAAATGGAAGTTGTTAATTATAGCGAAGATGGCTACCATGCCCATGTATACATATGGGCCCCGTCAAGCGATTTTGGTACTTATCGCCTATGCGAGCAGCGAAGGTTCAGGCGAGCCTGCGCATCCACGCAGTCTCGCCAGAACCTTCGCTGCTCGCTCATACAAGCAGTGAATTAAGAGGAACCTTCAGACAGAAAGCCATATCCCTGGCCCCTCTGAATGGCTGGGCATGCGCAGTTAAAATTTGTGATGACGGAATGCTCGAAGACACAAATTCGGTTGGCGGGGCTCATGTGATGATCAAAAAGCCTGGAAACTCTTCATTTCAAGAACTGAAAGGATTGATTTTTCAACCATCATGGTTTGTTGAAAAAAGTTGCCAGGGGCTGGGGCGACTGGCTTTTCACACTTGGCCTGTGGTGAGCGTAGTGGCCAATGGGGCTTCTTGTTTGCTTTAGCGAACAACAAAAGCGCAGATCAGCCTGTGCATTTGCACAGTCTGGTCAGCAACTTTGTGTTCACTGCTTGGATGCCACAAACAGTTTCTTTGTCTAAAATTTGTCATTACAGCTGAGAAGGGGGATTTGGGTGTTCTTTGGTCGTAAGCCCTGAAGAGTATAAAAATCTTAAATGGGTGTGTGGGGTGGATGGAAAAATCCGTCCCGAGGGTCACTGTCCGGCATCACGAGGCTTGCCGAGTGATGCCGGACAGTGGTCCCGAGGGACGGATTTGTTTATCCACCCCTAACACCCATGTAGGTTCTTTTTCTTGCATTTCTAATGCTGCAGTCACTTCGGTTGCCGACGTCCGCAATATTTTGATACACTACAGTGATGTTTAGTGACCTTAACGACGGCGCATAGGAGGTCGTATGCAGCCAGTGCATTTAACAAACTCGCGAGAATATTCGATTTTGGGTAAGAACACCAGGGTTAAATCAGAATTTCTTTCCCAAGCTAAAACTATGGATTTCCTTTGGTGTGCAAGAATCATGTTTCTCGATCACTCTTCCAAAAACTGAGAACGTAGTGGGATAACACACGTGTGTAATACAGTGCATTTTTATATCTCCAAAATGGTTATTTTTCTGACGAAATTGTGATATTTTTTCTAATTTATACTCGAAACCTAGGGTTTTGGCGCTCGTTAGAACCGCTTCATACTCTCAACCTCCGTCTTGGAGCAGAAATAAGAAAAATAATACCTCTGTGAACCCCAGTTTTTCTCTATATAATATAAAATGGGGTTTACAGTACACGGACTTGTATTTAAATGACAAAACGCGCTGGAATGTTGTTTGTGTCGTGGGTATGTATTTATAATTATAAAAAAAAACTAAAATGTCCCATTGTTACGTTACGAAAATAAATCACATGCATATATTTGGTTAATCTCGGTCGGTATTTATCTTCCTGGGATGACAGGAAGAATGAACAAAGGTGAACGTACCACACGAAAAGATGTTAAGATATTCTAGTTCTTATAATTGAGCCCCGCCAAGCGAATTTGTGTCTTCGAGCATTCCGTCATGACAAATTTTAACTGCGCATGCCCAGCCATTCAGAGGGGCCTGGGATATGTCTTTCTGTCTGAAGGTTCCTCTTGATTCACTGCTTGTATGAGCGAGCAGCGAAGGTTCTGGCGAGACTGCGCGGATGCGCAGGCTCGCCTGAACCTTCGCTGCTCGCATAGGCGATAAGTACCAAAATCGCTTGACGGGGCCCCATATCGTATATTAGCCGTGTCAAGAGAAAACCTGACTTCGAGGTTTGCGGGAAGGTTGGACACAAACCAGCCTCCGTAGCTTCAAAGCGTACCAAGGGGCTTAAAATTTTAGCTATAGAAATTAGAGATATTGAACAATCCAAATAGCGGCGAACACTAAGGTGCAGACCGGCCTGTGCGCATGCGCAGGCCGGTCTGCATCTTAGTTGTTCGCAAATGACAATTAACAAAAACAATAAGTTTTCTCATGACGTGGCTCGTATTTGAAATGCAAAATATATTCAGAGAGCTACTTCATATTTAAAAGTACACATTCTTGACCTTTTTTTTTCTAGGGGCGGGTGGGGGTTGGGTTGGGGGTGGAGGGGTAAGTATCATAATAAGCAAAGCTGATAGTATTAATAAGCGACTCGGCCCCCGCCCATCGGGGCTTGAAGAAATAGATGGGCTGCATGATGCATCCACGCAGAGCTGAAACCAACCCACACACGAGTACTGGTAAACCGCTTAGAGGATTAAAGCCTGCCCAGGCTAAGCGGTGCGAGTCGGACCGTCCATGCTTATAAACCCTATTGGTTTCATTGGGCGGCAGGGCTTGAGATGTCATTTCATCTCAATGTCGGGTAAAAGTCACACAAAATTGGAAGCGACGTCTCCAAAATGACCTTTACAGTGTTGACGGGGACGTTAAACATCAAATCAAACAAACAAATTAATAAGCGACTAAGCTTATTTTTTTAATGCTATGTCTATAAGTTTTCGAAACAAAACATTGTCACTCCTGTTTATCTATTTGAGCACCGAGGTAAATTTCGGAGAAGACGACAGTCTATTTTTTTTCTATCATTTTCTGGAGAAAATCAAGCTCGACATGTTCTAATATCATTCATCTTTTCAGAAAAAAAATCGGGCTTGTCATTACATATGAACCGTCTGCGAGGCGTGTGGTCTTATATTTCTAAAACTTGTCGCGAATGCTATCAATTACATGCGCGCGCATTCAACTTAAATAATTGAGCCATAGCATGACGAAACGTCATCTACAAGAAAAACGTGCTACCAACCTAGATGCAGATCAGCTTTCTGTTCTCCACCCATTCTTGTCAGCCTCCTCTATCATATCCCTTATAATGGCCAAGAGGCTATAGACGTCCTATGCGAACAGCGTAGACTCAGATCAGCCTGCGCACTCGCGCAGGCTGATCTGAGCCTACACTGGTCGCGAAAGTCTTCTTTTCGGTTAAGCACTGCTTTGACTCAATTATCATAATAAATTGTCTATTTTAATTAAGATTTATTTCTTTGTTTTGGATCCGTAATGACAATGTTTATTCTGAACACGTGCTTAACATTCAGGATTTTGGTTTGCCCTTTCAACCCTGAACCCAGATACAAAAACCTGTGTGAACAGTGTAGATCCAGATGAGCTGGCTCAAAATGAGCCATCTCATCAGGATCAACACTGTTTATCGTCCTGTCCACTATTTACATTAATGGACTTGCCCGAGTGGAAAGATGGAATAATTCATTTCAGAATCTCAGGGGTGAAAGGGTTAAAACAAAATTTTAGTCATCTTTTTGGTACAACGCCCACAGTTGCATGTTCGTATATTTGCATTTTTTGATGCATTATTTAGTTTAAATATATACTCCTCAAAAATATTAAATTCCTGGCTTTTTTTAGGAAACGTTTTGCACTGGCATTTCTTAAGAACAGATTCGAACAGTTTTAGTAGACAAGGGTGGGGTACCAGATGTGCTTTTTGCATCTGTTTGCTTTTGCTGCGCTTCATTTGTTTGTTTGGAGTGAAACGGTCATGTAAACGCTGCTTAGGACATATTGAGCCCGTCAGTTTACCTAACCAACCATTGAATGGACAGGCTTATACATAAGCGGTTTTCAGTTTAACATAAGCTGGGCAGGCTTATTCATAAGCGAATACATGTAACCAGCTTAAGTGCACATTCTGTCGCCTGAAACTATCAACTGTCCTTCTTGAATCAGCGGAATGGAGAGAATGGCCGTAGCCGTATGATCGATTTCCATAAAAGAATGTTTCCGGACACGACAGGTATCGAACCCGCGACCTCTTCATCGCCAGTCAGACGGATCCGACTGAGCTACCGAGATCGCCAATGATGCCTTTCAATGCGAATCGTTAATGCCTAAACTAAAACTAAAAACTTAAAAAAAAAAAAAAAAAAAAAAAAAAAAAAATCACAGGAAAACAATGTCCCCCCAACATAAAAATATCTTAAACACCCATTTGACTTTAATAACTAGGTTAAAGTCACCAAAATGTAAGCTGCACACAAGCCATTTTTGGCCTTGACCTAAAATTGACTGCTTTTGGGGCGCTGTGACCTTGATAAAAAGGCCAATGTCACCAAAATCTAATCAAATCTGCGGTTTGTTGTAATGATATATTGTACCAAATTTGACGAAAACTAATCAATTCGTTAATGAGGTAGAGTGCAGACAAGCCATTTCTGGCCAAAAAATGACTGTTTTGGGGATCGCTGTGACCTTGAAAATGAGATCAAGGTCACAAAAATCTCATTAAATCTGCGGAATGTTTTAATGACCAAGTTTGACTAAAATCAATCAATTCGTTAATGAGACAGAGTGCAGACAAGCCATTTTTTTGGCCCAAATATGACAGTTTTTGGGTCGCTGTGACCTCGAAAGTGATGTCAAGGTCACCAAAATCTAATCAAATCTGCGGTTTATTTTAGTGATATATCATACCAAGTTTGGCTAAAATAAGTCAATTCGTTAATGAGGTAGAGTGCAGACAAGCCATTTTTGGCCCCAAAATTACTGTTTTGGGGTCGCTGTGACCTTGAAAATGAGGTCAAGGTCACCAAAATCTAATCAAATCTGAGGTATGATGTAATGATATATTGCACCAAGTTTGACTAAAATTAATCAATTCGTTAATGAGATAGAGTGCAGACAAGAAATTTTTGGCCCAAAAATGACTGTTTTGGGGTCGCTGTTACCTTGAAAATGAGGTCGGTCGAGGTCACCAAAATCTAATCAAATCTGTGGTATGTTGTAATGATATATTGTACCAAGTTTGATGAAAATCAATCAATTCCTTAATGCGATAGAGTGCAGACAAACCATTTTTGGCCCAAAAATGACTGTTTTTGGGCCGCTGTGACCTCGAAAGTGAGGCCAAGGTCACCAAAATCTAATCAAATCTGCGGTATATAGTATTGATATATTGTACCAAGTGTGACGATAATTAATCAATTGATTAATGAGATAGCAGACAAGCCATTTTGGGGGCGGTTGTAACGATTACACACAATCTATATTTTGAGCAGGAATAAGACAAATAGGGTATACCCCTGTAAACCCCAGTTTTACTGTCTAAATGTGGGGTTCAAGGGGTCAAAATTATATAGGCGCGTTTTCGTGGTGCCAACAAGTGTAATAAAAACAATTTCAGATTTGCACTCTTCGTCCTTCACTTGTGGAACGCCGCTTCAACGTCGTCATAACGCTGTATCGACGTTGATACTACGAGTATGTTGCCTTAACGCCAGCTGTGTAAGTGTTTTTTTTAATAACTTTCTTAATAGTTTATAACAAGAAGTTGCATTTGTTGATGCTCAGCAAATTTTGCGTAGTATGTTTATTTTATACTTCGATTACACAGAAAGGTTAAAGAACAAAGGCAAGGATGTGAAGGGCGGATGTTGATGCATTGTGGTCAGACGTGTAGGCGGAAACCGGATAGCCCGAAGCAAACCACCGACCTTGGACAGGCGACCACAACGGTGATATATGCCGTCGCCAGGCATTACGAATACACACATATTAAAGTATATTGAAACTGTCCCCCCACCCCCACACACACATGCAGAATTGGAAAATTCTGATAAAATAGATATAACATAACGAGAATTTGAGCAGAAATAAGATGAAAAATGTGTCTCTGTAAACCCTAGTTTTACTATATAAAAGTGGGGTTTAAGGCTGTAAAATGTATATAGATGTGCTTTCGTGACGAACCTACCCCGGGCCGAAGTGGGTGTGACAAACAAGGAACATTACCCTTTTTAGTATGGAGACACTGTAATGCTAAAGCTAATAATGTGTTGCGTTGTTTGTTATTGTCTAGTGACTAAAAAGGAATCTTTTTCCCCCTTACACCCTGAGTTTCTGAAATA
The DNA here is from genome assembly GCA_963580285.1 of Lucinisca nassula. NCBI lineage: Eukaryota > Metazoa > Mollusca > Bivalvia > Lucinida > Lucinidae > Lucinisca > Lucinisca nassula. The sequence goes on from OY757016.1 coordinate 75,887,210, forward strand.
GACTCATCAGTCTTTGAATTTGGACGCGTCCATTTTAATTTGGGTTTCAAGGCCCTTTCAATATTGTTTCAATTATATCGAGCCGATCAGAAGTGGGCGTAAAAACGGAGTACCCGAGGTAAAACCGCTTGACCTTTCTATGCAGTACTTGGACACGCTTAATGGAGTATAGACAAAATCGACTGATTGAGAGTCTGATGAGGCCACTGGAGAGGGTTCCGTCTCTTCCGGATCGAGTTCCACTGTTTGCATAGGTATTAGAATCGATCTATTTAATGACATTGTATATACAAGTGAATTTATATTCTATAGTCAGCACAAAGGATTGATCTAGGTCTTCGCTGGTAACGCATGTCCAACAACGCATTTTCGACTGACGCATCTCATGTTACAGCAGCATTTTGCGGCCTTGTTGTATTGAGCGTTGAGTCACACGAAAAGTAAAATTACATATTTGTGTTCATTGCAAATTCTTACCATATATAGTTCTAGACAGCAAATTATTTCTAGGCATTTTTTCTCCGAGTTTACCTTGAAAAAGGTATGCTGTGCGTACTCATTAGAAACGCCTCGATGAGGCGATTCTAATGAGTACGCACAGCATATTTGTATTTTGCAGAAGGACGAAAAGATTTTCATAAATACGAGGTAATCCGCATTATGCCCCATTATCTAATGTTTGGTTTAACCCTCAGTGGCTCGAGCTACCCCTGACTAGTAAATTCTACGTAGACATAAAGGGCCCCCGCTCACTGGGGCTTGGAGAAATAGATTGGGCTGCATGGTGTTTCCGCGCAGAGCTGAATCCTACCGAACTAGAGTACCGGTAAACCGCTTAAGCCTAAGCCTGCCCGGGAAAAGTGATATGAGCCGGACCTCTCCTTAGTCCCAGGCGGTTTCTATGAATGGTAGGGCTTGAGCTGTCGTCAACTCTCAACGTTGGGTAAAGTTCAACAAAATCGGAAGCAACGTCTCCAAAATACTAATTAGTGTTAACGAGGACGTAAAACCTCAACTCAAACAAACAAATAAAACCACAGACCTAAAATCGTCAGCCTTCGAAGTTCAACTGTACAAAGAAAGTCAGTTTAAAAAATCAAAGCACTGAGAGTACTGGGTCGATTGTATCTTATTTTAGACTAGTCCTGTACTGAGACTGTTTCTTTTCACCCTTAAATTCCATTTTTTTAAGCAAAAAAAGTAGACCCTGATCAGACGCAACGTTTTTGCTGCGTCTGACCCTGAAATAGAGGCAGGTAAGGAAGATCCTAAGTCAGTCTGGAAAATATTTAAAGAACTTGGCGCATCAAGCAAGAAGGCAAATTATACTGAATGTGTTACATTTAATATAGATGGTAATTTAATTACACACACAAATGAGCTAGCAGATGTATTTAATGAATATTTTGTTAATATTGCTTCCAAACTTAAGGAACCCATTGAAGATCGCGATTCTAAACAGCTGAAAGATCACATTCATACAAAAAATCCAGAAAACGTTCATTTTGAGTTACCTAATATAACAGAATTTTTTGTCTATAAGTTTTAATAAAATCTTGATGTTTCTAAGTTTACCGGGTTAGATGGTGTTGGCCCAAGATGTCGAAACTTTCTTCACCTGTTATCACTTTCATAGCACAGACATGTATTGCTAATGGACATTTCCCCAATAGTTGGAAACAAGCCAAGGTTAATCCACTTCATAAAGGTAGGGCTAAGGACGAATTAAACAACTATCGCCCCATATCAATTTTACCCACATTGTGAAAGCTGCTTGATAAATTTATTCAAAAGAACTTAATGGAGTATTTAAATAAATTTGACGTTTTACATCAATCTCAGAGTGGTTTCCGCTCTGCCCACTCCACAGAAACAGCATTAACGTTGATGACTGAACGCTGGCTTAAAGCATTAAATGATGGTAATAAAGTTGGGACCTTAAATGGTTAATTTTAGGAAAGCCTTTGACCTTGTCGATCATTCATTTCTGCTAAAGAAGCTAAGTCTATAAATGTAACGAGCAATTTATTAAATTGATGGAGTCCTATCTTTGTCAACGAACTCAGGTTGTATCTATTGATGGCAAATTATCCAGTATATCTGATGTTAAATGTGGAGTCTCTCAGGGATCTGTATTGGGACCTTTGTTATTTTTATTTTTATCAATGACTTACCATTGGTGTTATCTGATGAAGTTCATTCGATTGATTTATATGCAGATGATACAACATTTATGACATGCACCCTGATTTAAAAACTCTACACTCTAATTTGCAACATTCTTTTATTAAACTGCATATATGGTGTAAACAAAATGGCATGCTCCTTAACGCTGAAAAAAAAAATCATGTTAATTACTACTAGACAGAAGCGTATAATGCTCCATGAAGATATAATGGCATCAATTTGGAATTGACAACAGGATATAAGATACTTGGTGTAAATATTGATCAGTATTCATTTTCAATATGTTTGAAAAAAGGTTTCTTCATATATTTGGCTTCTATCAAAAATAAAATCGTATTTGAGTATCGAACATAGGTTGATGTTTTATAATGCTTACATCCAGCCACATTTTAATTTTTGTAGTATTGTTTAGGGAAATTCTTCTAATTATAATGTTTCGCAAATAACAAAACTTCAAAGACGAGTTTGTAAAAATATTTTTGGAAATGAATATTCGGATCTTGAAAGTGCAAGGAGGCGAATAAATATTTTATCTTTCGATCAAAATGTATTTGTCACCAAATCAAAAATAATGTATAAAGTGATGAACAGTATGGTTCCACAATATATTGCACGACCCGCAGAAAAAGAAACCGACTGAAGTCGGTTGATTTCTAAGAGTGCCCTAAAATCACCGTGTCATTCTGTCATTCTGTCAGTCCGTCCGTAATCCGTTTGTGAAAATTGGTGATAGTGACTTAACCGCTTGGAATATTTAAACAATTTTTGGCATACTGATAGATATCAATGAGATCTAACCAATGAGCTTGCGAAATATTACATTCCATTTAGAATAGCCTCGCCGAGGCAAAAATGTGAAAATTTTGAACTGCTTCTCCTCGGAAACCGTTGGGCCGATTGAAGTCAAATTTCATATGGAGCCTCTATGGGATGGGGGAAACCAAAATTTGCTCACGGGGTCCAGGTCACATGACCAAAATGGCCGCCAAGCCATATATGGTCTGTATGTCTGTCCGTCCGTAACCCGTTTCTGAAAACTGGTGATTGTGACTTAACCGCTTGGAATATTTAAACAATTTTTAGCATACCGATAGATATCAATGAGATCTAACCAATGAGCTTGCGAAATATTACATTCCATTTAGTATAGCCTCGCCGATGCAAAAATGTGAAAATTTTTGAACTGCTTCTCCTCGGAAACCGTTGGGCCGATTGAAGTCAAATTTCATATGGAGCCTCTATGGGATAGGGAAACCAAAATTTGTTCATGGGGTCCAGGTCACATGACCAAAATGGCCGCAAAGTCATATATGGTAAAAACCCTTCAAAAATAGTCTTCTCCAGAACCACTGGGCAGATTTCCACGAAACTTGATAAATAGCATTTGGGACTTAGGCCCATCATGAATTGCTAAAATAGTGACCCTGGCTTGACCTTGACCTTCTTTGGGTCCGTCCGTAACCCGTTTGTGAAAATTGGTGATAGTGACTTAACCGCTTGGAATATTCAAACAATTTTTGGCATACTGATAGATATCAATGAGATCTAACCAATGAACTAACGAAATATTACATTCCATTTAGTATAGCCTCGCCGAGGCGAAAAATGTGAAAATTTTCGAACTGCTTCTCCTTGGAAACCGTTGGGCCGATTGAAATCAAATTTCATATGAAGCCTCTATGGGACGGAGGAAACCAAAATTTGCTCATGGGGTCCAGATCACATGACCAAAATGGCCGCCAAGCCATATATGGTCTGTCTGTCTGTCCGTCCGTAACCCGTTTGTGAAAATTGGTGATAGTGACTTAACCGCTTGGAATATTTAAACAATTTTTGGCATACTGATAGATATCAATGAGATCTTACCAATGAACTTAAAAATATTACATTCCATTTAGTATAGCCTCGCCGAGGCAAAAAATGTGAAAATTTTTGAACTGCTTCTCCTCGGAAACCGTTGGGCCGTTTGAAGTCAAATTTCATATGGAGCCTCTATGGGGTGGGGGAAACCAAAATTTGCTCATGGGGTCCAGGTCACATGACCAAAATGGCCGCCAAGCCATATATGGTAAAAACCCTTCAAAAATAGTCTTCTCCAGAACCACTGGGCAGATTTCCACGAAACTTGATAAATAGCATCTGGGACGTAGGCCCATCATAAATTGCTAAAATGGTGACCCTGGGTTGACCTTGACCTTCTTTGTGCCTAGGTCAAACTTTGACACATAGGCTTTTGTATTGGAAAAGTGAGAATGCATTTTATCCTGCAAACGATTCAGAATACAGTACTAAAGTATAAGATATATTTACGATAAGGCGCATTTATTCGGGGAACCGTTTTAGGTCCAGGTCACATGACCAAAATGGACGCCATACCCATATATGGTAACACTCATAAAGCTAAAAGCATCTGGCGGGTCGTGCACTTCAGCTGAAGCACTGGTTAAAGAACTTTTTCAGTTACGAGCAGATACTTTACCCGACACATCATTACGATCTATTTCGAATCAGAATTTTGCTATCCCAAAACCAAATATGAGTTTATTAAAAACTGGACCGGTCATATGGAATAATATTCCAGCGAATATAAAGAATTCGTCAGTGCTTAATACTTTTACTAAACATGTTGTAGAATGGATTACGAAGGAGTAATTCTTTTCTTTGTATGTATCGAGCATTTATACCTCCACCCCAATCCTGTATTGTAAATATCATTTTCATATTTATATAATGTTTGTGTAAATATTCTTCATCATATTTTTCATTGATCGTCTTTTCAATATGTTTGTATATATTGTTATACATGTAAATATTGTTTTGAAAGAGGGTCCCATGGAAGACTGGTTTAAACCAAATGGGTCACTCTCTTAAAATAAAGATTTTACTTACTTACTTACTTACTTACTTACTTACTTACTTACTTACTTACTTACTAAATTCCTGTACTGTGTTTATTTGATTTGATGTTTAACGTCGCCCAATGAAGCCAATAGGGTTTATAAGCATGGACGGGCCGACTCACACCGCTTTGCTCATGTCATCAATCCTACATGTGCAAACAAATATATCTGAGAAGAGCATGAAACAACCACTAATTTATATACATTACAGTAATTCATTATGCGACATTGTGAATAGAACAAAATATATACAGTAGGCCTACTAGGCAGTTTATCAGTTTTTTGGTTTTGGTTTTACGGCCCTTTCAAGATTATTTCACTCATATCGAGCCGATCGTTAATCAGAGGTGGGCGAAAACCGGAGTACCCGGAGAAAAACCTGCTGACCTTCCGTTGCAGAACTTGGCGTCTCACATGTAGGCAGTTTATCTTAACGTTTGTTTGATTTGAGTTTAAACGTCCCCGTCAACACTGTAAATGTCATGTTGGAGACCTTGCTTCCAATTTTGTTGGACTTTTACCCGACATTGAGATGAAATGACTTCTCAAGCCCTGTCGCCCAATGAAACCAATAGGGTTTATAAGCATGGACGGACCGACTCGCACCGCTTTGCATGGGCAGGCTTAGATCCTCTCAGCGGTTCACCAGTACTCGTGTGCGGATCGGTTTCAGCTATGTACGGAAGCATCATGCAGCCCATCTATTTCTTCAAGCCCCGATGGGCGGGGGCCTTCCTGCATTGCAAACAAACAGTGTAGACCCTAATCAGACGCCGCAAAAGGCGGCGTCTGATCTGGGTCTACACTGTTTGCCAATCCCAACACATGATTCCAGTCCAGATTATATAGATAACACTATTGCGCAACTAATCCCAAAGCGATTAGTATAACACGGCTTATTCTATAAATAACTGTTACCTGGATTGATAGTCACGTGGATATCAGCATTAAAGAGCTTCTATGCCAAGTAACTTCGGGTCGATTGACAAACATTCGACCCAAAAATCCCACCGAAGTTTATGTCGCGCCTGTGGGACCCAAAGACAGTGAACCGTGCCATGTTGGTCGAGGTAAAAAGAATGGATGCTTACATTAAAATTGCTATCCCTCGATGCAAGTTTGTACCAGGTTACTTTAATGAAGCTCTTATAGTTCTTGAAAAATGAACGCTAGTGTGAACGCAAGGAATACATGCCAACGTCACATAGCGATGCTTTCATTAAAATTGCCATCCCTAGATGCAAGTTTGTACCAAGTGCCATTAATGAAGTTCTTATTGTCCTTGGGAAATGGACTTGAACATTAGGGTGAACGCTAGGGGTGTCACAAATGTTGATGGGTTGATGAAAAAAACGAACGGATGAACAAACGAACGGTTGGACGAACGAACAACCGAACTCCCATATCGAGGCATTCATAGTTAAAGCAGATGCGAAAACGATAACACAAAAATTGCATTGTTATGTTTGTTCAATATTTTGCAGGATATTGTATTACGAAAACACGCCTATACAAATACATTGTAAATTTTACCGCCGAAAAAGCGACAATTTTCAGAGGAAAAAATGTGATATTTTTCTTATTTCTGCTCAAAATGTAGATTGTGGGTACACGTTAGAACCGCCTCATGGAGGCGGTTCTAACGAGTACCCACAATCTATATTTTAGAGCAGAAATAAGAAAAATAAGATTTACCCCTGTAAACCCCAGTTTACTATATAAAAGTGAGGTTCAAGAGGGGTCAGAATTTTTTTTGGCGTGTTTTCGTAATGTGAACTGAGATTTACAGCACGGCGTTTGTCTGGCTGGCCTGATTTTTGCGTCTTCTAAACGTTTACGTGTCTGAAATGAAAATTTAAAAAATGTCATTAATTGCATTTTGACATTTTTTGACATCAAGACGTTGCCTAACTTTTAATAATTAAAATCTTCATTTAATTTGTCAAAAGTTGCAGAAACTTGTCACAGCTAATGTGCATGTTACAACGGAGCTAGTGTGCATGTTATAACGGAGCTGAGGGCCCTCGTCCACCGGGGCTTGGAGAAATAGATTGGACCGCATGATGCTTCCACGCAGAGCTGAAACCGATCGTACATGAGTGCTGCTAAACCGCTTAGAGGGTCTAAGCCTGCCACGGCAAAATGGTGAGGGTCGGACCGTCCCTGCTTACACACCCTATTGGTTTGTTTGGGTGGCGAGCTTCAGATGCCATTTCATCTCAATGCTGGTAAAAGTCCCACGAAATTGGAAGTGGTGTCTCAAGAATAACCTAAATAGAGTTGACGGGAACGTAAAGCCTCAATTCAAACAGTCCAAACCAAATTATGTTACACAAGTTTCAAAACCTACACATATGGAACGCATCAACTGTCTTATGTCGAGATATGACATCATGTTCTGTTGGCATACCATTATGTTATGTTCATATTCATTACATATTGTTTGTTTATTATGTTGTCCTGTATGTTTGTCATGTTATCGTGTTAACATGATAACATGACAAACAAACAAGACAACATAATGAAAAACAAACAATATGTTATGAATTTGAATCAAACATAACGGTATGCCAACAGAACATGATACCATATCTCGACATAAGACATTTGAGGAGTTCCATATATACGGCGGAATAAGGTCGGTTCAGATACCATCCTTGTTGTAAGGGACGTGCGTAATCGTGGTCTCATAGATAAGCATTGCACTGTATGAAGAAAAACAAATATAAAGTATATGTACTTGTCTTAATTTTCATAACAAACTGGCAGTTAGATTGATGATTATGAATTCTAAGTTGGAGTACAACCATATTTTATCAACGCATGTATAATGACAAGAAAAGATATGACAAAGTTTCCTATCAAGTAACTCGACTTTTATTACGCAAGGAAATTTAATATCTCCCGTTATTTCAAGCCGTTCTTTCTTAGGTCGTCTTTTTCGACAATTTTTGTTGTTTTTGATGGTTGGAATAGCTGACTTGGAACGTTTGATAAACGAGGCCTGTTCAAATATGAATGCAACTAAGCACATAAAAATGATTCCGTGATAGATTTCGATGAAAAATTTATTTTGTCCCCTTAAAGTATTCCCCTTTAACAGATATACAAACTTTCAGTCTTCTGATCCAATCATTCAATGCATTTTGGTAGTCTTTTAGAGGTATACTATGAAGGCACTGGAATATTGCAGAACCGAGGTGTTTGCGCTGTACAAATTTTAAACCAGAAAGGTATTTTTTCAGCCGCGGGAACAAAAACAAGGCACACGGGGCAAGGTCAGGGGAATACGGGGGTGAAGGAGTTCAACAACCTTTTCCTGCTTCAGATAGTCTTGCACAATGAACGCCTTGTGCGATGACGCATTGTCATGTAGCAATCTGAATATTGGCCAAACCAGTTGCGGGTCTTCGTTATTTGAAATATTTCTTCAATTTTCGAAGAACTTTATTCTTGTAAAACTTCGCATTTACAGATTTGCCTTTAGGCACCGCAACCTGAATAGCAGGGCCCTGATTTGAAAAGAATATGGCATACATTACCTTCTTGACGCTCATGGTCCGCTTTGCAATGCATGGTCTTTTGCAATACTTTGTTGCCCATATATTGTTCTGAATCTTTCGTTTTGGCTCAAAAAAGTGAACCCATGTCTCGTCACCTGTGACGACATTAGCGAAAGACCATGCATTGTAATTTGGAAACTTTTTAAGCAACTTCTTGGCGCACTGAACGCGTGTCTTTTTCTGCTCATCTGTCAACAGATGGGGAATCCATCTAGCACAGATCTTTCTCCTTTTCAAAACCCGTTTCAGAATTATATGAGCTGCTCCTAATGAGATGCCAACCATACTAGCTATTTGCCTAGTGGTGTATCGTGCATCGGTAGCAACTATTTCTTTCACTCAAGCAACCATCTTGGCAGATGTTGCTCTTTTCGGCCGACGATCATGTGGTGCATCTTCTGTTGAGCCTAGCCCACAGCTGAATTTCTTACACCAACGAAAAACTGTCGGAAAAGACATTTCATTATGCCAATAAACCGAACATATTTCATCAAAATGTCTTTGCACCGTATACCAAGAATACAACGATTCTTAATATAGGACCGTATTTCAACGGCGAACTCTGACCTTCTTCCAACCATGTTTTGTATTAGTATACAAGAGTAGACAGTGTTTATCGAACGATATACATGGCTAAAGTGGACGGACTTTAACAGGTTCGGTATCAATGTACATGTTTAGGTAAAATGTTTTTCTACGCTTGGATATTTATTTCCAGGTGATTTTTGCATTAGTGCATGAGAAAACGTTCTACTTGCATTCATATTTGAACAGTCCTCGTATGTAGAAAACTGTGTTGAATTCAGAAGTGTTGAATTTAACAAAGTCAATGTAACATTTGACGGGTTCATCACGAAAATACGCCTTTAACATTTTGACCACCTGAAACCCCACTTTTATGTTGTAAAACTGGGGTTTACAGGGGTATATATTAATTTTCTTATTTCTGCTCAAAAACAGATTGTGGATATGAGGCGGTTCTAACGAGCACCCACAATCTATGTTGAAAGCAGAATAAGAAAGATGATAAATTTTACCCTAATTTGTCATTTCTGACACCATGTTGGGCGCCATTATTTCTCATGGACATGTTTTCGTAATGGAACTATTACTAAGATTGATCATGCCATGGGCACAGCCTTAGCAAAATTACAAACTCGCATGCACGATCAATGAAGGGACATTGGTCCTACTGTTTATCCTCCTGTTCAATACCAGGACCAATACAAGCCCAAGATCATTTTCATACTTTGCACCTACTAGTTTCCTTTCAACACCACGAACAACAATAGTCCATTAATGTGTTTTTACATCGCAATCATCATCGTTATAATTTTCATTATCGTTTTCATCATCATCATCATCATCATCATCATCATCATCATCATCATCATCATCATCATAGATATAATTGGTGTTCCATTAACCTTTATTATTAGCATTCGTCGTCGTCTTCAACATCACGAAAACACGCCTATATAATTTTGACCCCCTTGAACCCCACTTTTATATAGTATAACTGGGGTTTACAGGGGTAAACCTTATTTTTCTTATTTCTGCTCTAAAATATAGATTGTGGGTACTCGTTAGAACCGCCTCGATGAGGCGGTTCTAACGAGTACCCGCAATCTATATTTGGCACATAAATTAGGAAAATATCACAATTTTTCATCCTAAAATTTTCGTTTTTTGCCTAAAAAAATTACACTGTATTAGTATAGGCGTGTTTTCGTAATGAGATTAATATTACTATATAATTATTATTGTTATCATTATTATTAATTGTTTGTCCATTTACTTGCATCACATTAATAAACACTATTTAAATCACATTTTATGTCAAGAAGAGTCTGCCATGGTTTATCTTATTTGATAATATTTGAACCTTCATTTGAACCATCAGAAACATCACGAAAACACGCCTACATAATTTTGACCCCCTTGAACCCCACTTTTATATAGTAAAACTGGGGTTTCCGGGGGTATACCTTATTTTTCTTATTTCTGCCCAAAAACATAGATTGTGGGTACTCGATAGAACCGCCTCGATGAGGCGGTTCTATCGAGTCCCCGCAATCTATGTTTGAGGAGTAATAAGAAAAATATCACAATTTTTCATCTTAAAATTTCTAATTTTTGGCCAAAAAATTGGCAATGTATTTGTATAGGCGCGTTTTCGTAAGGAATGCCATTTTTGCAGTCAAGAATTAGTATGGGGTTGCTTTCGTAGTGATACATGGTAAATTATCATTTTTTTGTCCTTTCCCATAAAATGTATAAACTTGATTATTTTTAAACAGAATGACCGTAAAATATTGCAAGAAAACAGTTGTTGTCTTGAGGACAGCAATAGACAAAACATACATTATATCCTTCAAATGATCTTTTAATATTGTTAGCAAAATAATCAGAACGGATATTAATTTTTCATATGAAAATATATGCGTAGAGTTTAAACGCTCTAAATCAAAATGTGACACCCAAGTTCTTTTCTTACTGAACTTGTAAACAATTCGTGTGAAGAATTGTTATGTGTAAAATGTGCAATGGTAGTTACAGGTGTATAGTGCCAAAAGAACAGGTATGAGGCAATGCAGAGTGCAAAGTTCGAGTTACAAAAATAGCAAGCCCTATTCTTATGTGGTTAATACACTCTCAAAACAATTAAAGGAGCAATATTTTAAGCCTGCTTGGCAATTTTCAAACTCAAGGAAAGGCACTATTTTAAAGTGACATCTCTTAATGTCCATGCAATCGTCAAGAAGCAAGGTTGACGTGCAAAGCAAGAATGTGAGCTACAGTGTGGATACCCCTATAAAACGGCTGAAATTTGGTATGGGGCGATGTGTTCATAATTTGAGTTTGGGTCAGAAACATGTCAATCCTTCGGTTACGCGTTATTTTCGGCTTCATAGTGACTTCAAATGGTGTTAGGCGGTCCTTGGAAGAAGTTGAGGTCGCTCAAGCTGTCGCTTTGCTTGGAAGTGGGTACCCCCAAAAGATCGTTGCTGAACGCTTTAGTGTATCGAGAAGTGTTGTCGCCAGGCTATGGAGACGCTAACAGGAGACTGGTGAGTTTACTAGACGAGAAGGGCAAGGCCGACACCGCATGACGTCACAAAGGGAAGATCAATATCTTCGAAACCTGGCGCTACGAAATCGGCAGTACACGGCCAGAAGGCTAAATGGATATCCGATCAAACAATACGTAACAGGTTACATGAAGGTGACCTGAGGGCCAGATGTCCGGCAAGAGGGCCTGTTCTCACCAGGCAACATCGTGAAAGGCGATATGAGTTTGCCCAAGAACATCAGAACTGGCGATTGACAGACTGGCGTACTGTTCTGTTCAAAGATGAATCAGATTTCACTCGAGTGCATGTGATCCGGACGTGTTCGAGTCTGGAGACGACCCGGAGAACGATACAAGGGCTGCAACATTGTGGAAACAGACATATGTAGGTGGGTGTGTGTGTGTGTCGGGGGGGTGGGGGGGGGGTGCAGTGATGGTATGGGGTTGAATTTCTTATGAAGGCCGAACTGTTTTCGTTCTTTTATGTGTTCTTTGTTTCCAAAGGCAACTTTTTAGCTTTTTATTTTACCTCACTACAGTTGGTGTTAAGTGCCGTGTGGCGGCTGTAAAGTTCCCCCCGTGATTCATCATAGTGGAGATTATATAGGATCATTGAGCCCATTCTGGTTACATTGAAAATCGAATACCGCTTAAGCCGCGCTAGTGGGTGTATACAGCCTTGCAAACTACATTGATGTGTATGAAGCGACTAAGTAAAACCCAGTCTCCAATTTTCGTTCTTTTATGTGTTCTATGTTTCCAAAGGCAACCTTTTAGCTTTTTATTGTCCTGATAAACGGAGGTATATGGACTGCATTACCGTATCGAGATGAAATTCTAGATCCTATTGTGAGGCCTTTCCCTGGGACAATCGGTGACAATTTCATTCTGATGCAGGATAATGCGTGCCCCCATACTGCTAGAGTGTGCATGGATTACCTTAATCGTGAGACTATTGAAGTAATGGACTGGCCGGCATGTTCTCCCGACTTAAACACAATAGAACGTGTGTGGGACATTTTTACAGACGAATCTCGCAGGATAATCATCCACCAACCACTATTCAAGAACACACAAACATCCTCAAACAGGAGTGGTAAACACTAGCTTTACAAACTGTTCAAAATTTGGTTTGTAGCATGCCTCTGCGATGCCAGGAGTGTTGTGCTGCTCGAGGTGGTCATACACATTACTGGCAGGAAAACTTGACTGATTTGCGCATGTCTATGACATTTGAAATAATCTTACGTAAAGATGGCGATTTCTCAAACATTTATGCAAATTCTTCCTTAACAAGTAACAGGCCGTGATTTGTGAACTGGTTGCCAATGTTTGCCATTAACATGCTGCAGATAAAAGTTATTCATCCCTCTGAATCATCATTATCCAACATCTTTATGCCATGAGGAAATATGTGTTTGCTCCTTTGTTTTGAGCAGTGTATTTTGTTTTGGATAGTCAATCTGCCATTTTGTGGGAAAGTAACTGTCCTTTTGGATTTCCCATTAGGGTCTAGTTGTTTCATATTTGTGTTTCTTCCCTTTTGGTGTCTCCAAAGGGACCTATGGGCTAATTGTATCGATTTCTGATCACTGCCTTTACTTCTATATTAAGGGAGTGTTCATTACACGGACCTGTGAACTTGATGTGGATTCGAGCTATTATAATTCAACTGCATAGACTCAATCCGTCTTCCGGTTTAGAGTACGAACTCATGTTTTTCGGAAAAATTGTATTTTTTTTTGTGGACGCGGACACCGGGGTAGGGCAACAATCGTTCCAGCGAAATTCATCCGTCATAAAATTATTCGAAACGCTGTCTTTTGGGGTGTAACGACCCAGTTAACAATATTCAGATTTTCCGGCCCCGCCCATCGGGGCTTGAAGAAATATATGGGCTGCATGATGCTTCCACGCAGAGCTGAATCCGACCCGCACACGAGTACTGGTAAACCGCTTAAAGGATCTAAGCCTGCCCAGGCAAAGTGGTGCGTACGAGTCGGACCGTCCATGCTTATAAACCCTATTGGTTTCATTGGGCGACAGGGCTTGAGATGTCATTTCATTTCAATGTCGGGTAAAAGTCCCATAAAATTGGAAGCAACGTCTCCAAAATGACCTTTACAGTGTTGACGGGGACGTTAAACCTCAAATCAAACAAACAAATCAGGTTATAGTGTGCCGGTTCACGTTTTTTCTGGGAAGGCTTAGACATTGTAATTGGATAACCAGTACAGTGCACACTGTTTTGGCAGTAACTGCCCCTCTTGAATCAGCGTATGAGGCAGATTTCATGACCATTCTCAACGAAACGCTATCGGGGCTTTGATGGTCTTTGGTTGGTCTTGCAAAGAGGCAGCAAGACCAAACATTACGGTAACACATCTGTAGTGCATCTTTTTCACATCTTCAAAGTGTCCAATTTGCTGATGAAAAATTGTGGTATTCTTCAACAGCAGCTTCTGTGGTGTGGTGTAGGGATTAAGCTTTTTGACTCCTAAACCAGGGTGGTATTCAAACACGCATACATCTATTTTACCAGGGCTGCCCAAAACATAGGTCGTGGGTGCTCGTTAGAACCGCCTCATTGAGGCGTTTCTAACGAGTACCCACAACCTATGTCTTGGAACAGAAATAAGGACAATGATTAACACCCCTATAAACCCCAGTTTTCCCTATTGTGTATAAAATGAGGTTTACGGGGGTGGGGGGATGTTCATTACACACTTGTTACCATGATGGTCAACCATTATCAGCACACTGAGCGTTTCTCGTACATGAAGATGGTATTGTATACAAATAAGTTTTGTCGAGGACGTTAGACCTCAATTCAAACAAAATATAACTACCCCTTTCGGTCCTGTCAGTTACCTTCAATGCTCCTGTACATACTTATCTCCCGGTACTTAGCGATATCGCCCCGACAGTAATTCAGAACAGTCGGTGGGTCAGCGCACGAGTCCTCAAGCAACCGCCTATCTCAAGCCGTCTCCCAAGAGATGGGGAACCAGAAAAAGGAAAGGCAGAAGTAAAAACTATAACTTCACCCCCCCCCTCTCCATTCCGCAACTGCTGCAAGCGCAACAGACCCTCGCCTTATTGAAGCAAAAGCAGTAGAACGCCCTGGCTCTGAAAGATATACTGCACCTTTACACGACCCAACAACCCACGTTGCTGGTATGAGACGGGATTTTTCTAAAGATGCCTTTAGTACTAGCCCTGCCCCACCCACAAGCCTCCGTGGTGTAGTGGTTACGCTACTCGCCTTGTAAACCAGGGATCGCACAATCGACCCCGGGCTTCTCCAGACTTTCGGATGAGTCTTTAAACCGAGGCCCCGTCTCCGTATGACCGTAGCTGTTGGTGGGACGTAAAACAAACACTACCTACCCCCCCCCCCCCTCCCCCGCCATCCCCCATGACGGTTGCATAAATGTTAATCTGTGTGTTTGTTGTTAAAATAGATGTATACGTGTTTGTTATTTACGCACCAACAACGTGAAGAGATATATGGGCTGCATGATGCTTCCACGCAGAGCTGAATCCGGCCCGCACACTAGTACTGGTAAACCGCTGAGAGGATCTAAGCCTGTCCAGGAACAGCGGTGCGAGGCGGACCGTCCATGCTAATAAACCCTATTGGTTTCATTGGGCGACAGGGCTTGATATATCATTTCATCTCAATGTCGGGTGAAAGTCCAACAAAATTGGAAGCAACGTCTCCAAAATAACCTTTACAGTGTTGACGGGGACGTTAAACCTCAAATCAAACAAACAAAATACGCACCAATTATACAACGCATAATGAAGTAATGTAGTAATTTCTTCATTTTGAAATTTTTACTCCATTATGCGTTGGCATAGTCGTTGCGAAATGAAATAAAATGTGGTTTTTACTTCATTATGCGTCGATACCAAGAGGTTTGCCCAAAATGAAAGAATTATTTCGTTTTGCGGTGATAGGTGGCATACTTAATTTTACTTCATTATGCGTCGACAGTTTGTTTGTTTGATTTGAGGTTTAACGTCACCGTCAACACTATTTAGGTCATTTTGGAGACGTTGCTTCCAATTATGTTGGACTTTTACCCGACCTTGAGATTAAATGGCATCTCAGCAGCAGTTTTCCTGGGTAGGCTTAGACCTTCTAAGCAGATAACCAGTACTCATGTGCGGTCGGTATCAGCAGATCTGCGTGGAAGCATCGTGCAGCCCAATTATTTCTTCAAGCCCCGATAGGCGGGGGCGAATATGCGTCGACAGTATGAGGTCGGTTCTAAATAAAAAAAAAAGGCACATGTAATTTGCTTTGAGAGATGGCACACTTTTTCAAACATCACAAACAAATGTAACCCAAATATTTAAGGCTAAAACATGCATGTGGAGACTTTTATATGTAGAATGACGGTTCATTATCAACAGAAAAGGAGCGAGGAAGGTCGAAAACTTGTGGTGAGAAGTTAATATATAAGTATGCAGTTCAAGAAGCCAGTGATTATGACGTAGGCCAAGAGCTCGGAGCTCTTGCGTAGGCCTACTGCGGTCTAAGTAATTTTTGTTTCTGTGAATCGAGGTTTAACATTTAGCTATTTAACTATTTACATGTAGGTCCGTATTTTGTGCGACTTTTACCTGGCATTAAGATTGATTGACATCTGAAGCCTTACCGCTCAATGAAATCAGAAGGCTTATACAAGAATATTGGGCAAAGCATGGGTATTATCCGACCAACCGCGTGCTTGGTTGTCGATCCATTTACAGTGGATAATTTTGCTTCGCTCTTTGGTTGCACGGCGGTGGGCCTGTTTTCGGACTCTTTGATGATGGTCCCATTCTAAATCTGGGAGACAGATCTTCATAAGTCAGTAGACTTTCTTCTGAATCCCATTGTATAATTGTACTTAAGGATTCATCTTCATTTGTATTGTACCATATGTATGTTATACAAAGAAATAAACGCTTAAACCAAATCTTTTGAATCCAGGAGGTCGTGGAGCCTGATATTGCATGGGTTGGAGCCTCCGTGATCTAATTGGTGGTTTTCTTCTGCTCTGACGACGGATTGTTGTGTAGCCCTCAACCCGAATATATCATATGAATTTATACATAACCATTTTAGTACATGTTTGTATTGAAACCGAGATCCCGTTTCCGTATGAATGAGTCTTGAAACCAAGTTCGCTACTTTGTATGACCTTAGCTGTTGGTGGGACGGAAACTGAAACACACTCGCACTCCTTTTAAGATGCATAGATGGACAAACAACTGGGCTATGGACTGGTCCAAGCCAATATGGTCCCCCACCCCAACTATTGTGTGCACTTCATGATAATGTGTTGAGCCTTAAAACACAAATGAGAGAAAAACATCAGACATGAGACCAAAATACCGTAAGGCGTTCAGTTTTAACTCTACTAACAATCAAATAACGTAAAATTCCGCTATTTTTTTTTTAGGTTTTGGTTTTACGGCCCTTTCAAGATTATTTCACTCATATCGAGCCGATCGTTAATCAGAGGTGGGCGAAAACCGGAGTACCTGGAGACAAACCACCTGACCTTCCGTTGCAGAACTTGGCGTCTCACATATGACCCGAGCGAGGCTCGAACCACAGCGGTGAGAGACCTAATGATCAAGAGTCAGCGCTCTTAACTACTAGGCGAAATTCCGCTATTAAGACCACCTAAAATCAAGACAAATTTTGTTTTTAAAGCATATTTTGTAGGTTAAAGTTACATTTTCTTTGTGATTGCGACATTCACTGTGCTCTTGTGGAGGACCATCTTTGGGACTGTTCAAATGTGGTCTTAAAGACCACTTTTGAACTGTCTCAAATGTGGTCTTTATATTGGAATTTACCTGTATTGCTTCCTAAGTCTTTGGTCTCCTTTCGCAGACAGCTTTGTTCTTCGATCATTACTTCATTTTGCGTCGATATGGTGCATACCAACGCGAAATGAAATAATTTTTTACTTCATTTCGCGTCGACTACGCCAACGCATAATATATATAAAAAAAAATCAAAATGAAGAAATTACTACATTACTTCATTATGCGTTGTATCACACCAACAACAACCAATACCATATGAAGACAGAACCTCGGTTTAAAGACTCAGCCGAAAGTCTTGAGAAGCCGATAATTGCACCCGCGACCCCTGGTTTAGAGGCAAGAAGCTTCACCACTACAGCACAGAAGCCGCTGTTGAAAATAGAAAACATGTATTTGTCATCCGCTAAAATCACGCCATAGTACTGCATGCTAAGGGCTACGGGGCGTTTAAACTTATTTTAATAACTTACCACATTGTTATTAATCCCTTATGAATTCCAGAAATACAAAAATATTTTGTATTTTGTTTTCGCCTCACGTGAACCGAAGAAAATGGAAATACCGTTGCTTGTCACCTGTTTGACGTGAAACGTCACTCTAGCCATTTATAACTGACGTTTTTCAGACGAGTCTGATTTACATATGAGCCAGCGCTCGACAAAACCCACAATAAGATTTCTCTCATGGACCAGAAAAGACTTCGACCTGCCTGCAAAACCACCACGTATGGTTCATGTTGGCGTTTACCTCTCTTTTGGATAGCCCGGAGGCTTTAATAAGGTGCATGCGATCAGCGAAGGCTCTGATCAGACTGCGCACATGCGCAGTCTGATCAGAGTTTTCACTGGTCGCACGTCTTATTGTTTGTATTGTCGAGCGTTGGTTTAAATTAACCGTTTACCTCGAGGCAGTGCAACTCTGAACTTTCTTTTTGATTTTTGGTTTTGTGGCCCTTTCAAGATTTATTTCACTTATTTCGAGCCGATCGTTAATCAGAGGTGGGCGAAAACCGGTGTAGCCGGAGAAAAAACACCTGACCTTCCATTACAGAACTTGGCGTCTCACACGTGGCCCAGCGAGGCTCTAACAACAGCGGTGAAAGACCTAATCATTAAGAGTCAGCGTTCTTACTCATTAGGCCACGGAGGCTCGTGGAACTCTGAACATGGCCTCAGCACAAGCATTTGGCTTAATATCAGATCCTGGATAATATGTATTTGTCTATTAAGAATACGTGCCAATGAAGCAATTAAAATAAAGTTTAAAGTTTCGCCAGGATAACATGTTCATGTTTTCTATCATAGTCCCATAATGACAAATTTTGTTTTCTCGAAACATGTATTTTGTTATTTCTGCTATAAACAGATTCCTGGGACCTGTTAGTACCGCCTCACTGAGGTGGTTCTAATGAGCACCCAAGCTTTTCTTTTTGTTTTTAGTTTGGCTTAGAATAAGTATGTAATTACTTTTAAACCTCTGTTTTTCTGTTTATTTGTATTGGAGTTTAACGCCCCATAGTTTAACGGCCCAGTCAACACTGCTTTAGGTCATTTTTGAGCCGGTCAGTTTATCTATCCACACTTTTCCTGGGCAGGCTTATACGTAAGCGGTTAACAAGTACTGTGCATATTCTTTCGCCAGAAACTGACAACTTGAATCAGCGGAAGGGAGGTGCCTAAACACCGGAAAGACGCAAAAAGACGCGGAAAGACGCAAAAAGACGCGGAAAGACGCAAAAAGACCCCCGAAAAAGCAAAAAGTCCCCAAAATAGTAATAAATTAATATATATTAATAGAAAAATAAAAAATAAAATTGATCCCTGTCACGTAAAATTGCGCAAAAAGACCCCAAAAAGACCCACAGACACAAAAGACCCCTTCATGATGACAAATAAGTATATATTTAGGAACAACTTGCAAAAACACCCCATTATAGTGATAAATAATTATACATTGTGAGAAAAATAAAAACAAAACGGTGCACTGTACTGTTAGTTTGTGTTTGATCTGAGGTATAACGTCCCTGTCAACACTGTATAGGTCATTTTGGAGACGCTGATTCCAATTTTGCGGGACCCAATGTTGAGATGAAATGACATCTCAAGCCCTGCTGCCCAATGAAACCAATCGGGTTTATATGCATAGACGATCAAACTCGCACCTCTAATACTCGGCAGGAGGTTAGAACCTACCTACCAATCACTTGAACAAGTCCGTGAAATGAAGACCCCCCTATACGGGCCGCCCTATACCCCACTTCATATACAGGAAACAGGGGTTTACGGGGGTATACATTATTTTTCTTATTTTTGCTCCAAAACATAGGTTGTGGGTACTCGTTAGAACCACCTCAATGAGGCGGTTCTAAAGAGTATCAACAACCTATGTTTGCAGTATTTATATGAAAAATACCACTGATTTTTACCAGAAAAGTAGTCAATTTGGAGATGTCAAAAATGCACTTTATCACACCGGTATGTTATCGTAATGATAGCGCCCTGTCACGTTAGCCTGCATACGTATAATTTCAACTTCAATATGAATGAATGCAGTTTCCAGCTGGTACCACGTGGAGGTGTGACTAGGACTTATCGCCAGAAAAATAAATAAAATGCTTTTCTGACAATCTTCACCAGCCTTTTTTTTTTTTTTTTGATTTTTTGATTTTTTGATTTTTTTTTTTTTTTTTTTTTTTGATTTTTGATTTTTTTTTCTTGATTTTTTATTGTTATGCTTAGCTATTGCGTCCACTTATTCAAGCTTTAACAAAGATTAAAGAAGCACATTAGTATCGCCTCTTTGAAGCGGTTCTAACAAGCTCCCATAATCTGTGTGGGGACCAGAAATAAAATGTCCCGAAAATTACAGGCAGATCTGTTGAATTTATTTGATAATTCTTTTTCTTGCAGTTGGAGTTCTTGAGCGCTCTGATCTTTTCCTTTTAGCCTGATTTGGTTTTTTTCCTGCTGTCGGAGTGGTTATCATAAACCTACTGCCGTCTGTTGAAAAGGTGTAATTTTTTCTTTTCCCTCTATCACTATTGAATTTTGCCATAATTTTGTTTCTTTGTTCCTGTGTCAGGGCATTCCACTTATCGAATGCAATCCTGTTGTGCAGAAATCGTTCCGACAAAGAAAAATTACCTCGACCATACAGTGCTCTGTCACATTCCGCCTCTTGAGATTTTACAACATTATATATTAATTCAACCAAATCGGAAATGTTCTTTTGTTTCAAGTCTGCTGCTAGTTTTAGGCGAAAATTCGCACTTTCACAATTATTGTTCGTCCAGTTTGGCCCAATCTTTGTCTCAATCAATGGCTTCACAACGAAGTCCCGGACCGCAGGAACCAACCTTGAATTGAAGTATGGCATAAATTGCTTGTTATCACTCTCAGGGCTATCGTTTGACCGAATGATTTTAATCGTTTCTTCCAAGCGGTGCTCAAATAAGTCCATGCTAGTTGAAGTTGACATACCTTGATCACCGAATATGGCATTTACAATCAACTTTCTTTTTGTTACGTCAACGCCAACGTCATCCTGGAGGTATCTATTTACATTTTCCCGCAAATGTCGGGTGCACAATACCTGCGTGGATCCAACAAACGACCTTCTGATTGCATTTCTCATAGCAGTTTCATCATCGGATCCGATTGTCAACTTAATTAGTTCCTGTTCATTTAGTTGTGAAGCCATACTGGTCATGAATTTGATATACGTAGGTGTGGTAGAGTTGCTATGAAGGAATACTGGACCAATATAAATGGGGTTTTCTTTTGTACTGTTCCGGATTACTGACAATTTTTTATAAACTGCTGCCGTTACAAAAACATTTCCCAAATTGAATGTCTTATCAAAGCCCAGAACTGTGCCCTCCTCCACACATCAGAATCGCTTGAGGTCTTTGATTTGGCGCTCGGTGTAGAGAATGACAAGTGGAGATGAACCTTTCATGTGAACCACCTCCTGCACAAAATCATGTTCTTGTACCAAATTTTCTAAGTTTATGATATGGTCAGCAAAGTTGTTTCTGTTCCCTTCTTGTTGTCGTTTATCTTTTCTATTCATGTTATACTTTACATTCTTGATTTGTTTATCGTTTCTGTACCTGTCAGTTTCTTCTACACACTCTCTATTTAACACATCTTCAGCGTTTTTTGGGTTTTTGTCCCTGACTTGTTCTGCGATTTTTTTCAGGACAGACTGTTTGGTTCTTATATATCCCTCTTGGCCCTCAGTTGTATGCCTAGCGTTTCCATGAAACCCTCTTGACGGACATTGCCCTGTGTATTCGATAAGTGCAACACCTTGATTGAGAAATGAAAGTGATGATGGGATATTTGAAAACCATGTCACGCGTCTCTTGTACTCGCTTGAAGCCTTCAATATAGAGTAAACTCTGTGAACCTCTAGAATTTGAGAAAGTGAAGGCTGTGGATCCATTGGAGAAAAGATGCGTTTTTTATTCTGTTTCCTTTCAATACAATACTTTCCGTCTCTGAAAACAACAGTGACCAGTTTCTCCTTATTCACAAAGTACAGGGTTTTAGGGCTAGTACCTTTCTTCCACGCCCCACAATCATCCCAAAACTCACTTGAATAAATTAGCATTTTTTTCTAACGAGCGCCCAAAATCTATAGCTAACTGGAGGGGTCGGAGGTGCAGCGGTAAAGAACAGTTTTTTTTCTATGTCAGGTAACGAGCGGTTCGAACGAGCACCCAAAATCTATAGCTAACTGGAGGGGTCGGAGGTGCAGCGATCAAGAACAGTTTTTCTATTTCATAAATTAAGAAAAAGAGAGAGAGAGAAAGAGAGCGGTTCTAACGAGCGCTATAATACTATCTTTCAGAGCTAGAATAAATTAAGGGAGAGAGAGAGAGAGTTCTAGCGAGCGCCAAAAATCAGAGCTGGAATAAACTAAGAGAGAGAGAGAGAGAGGGAGAGAGAGAGAGAGAGATAGAGAAAGAGGGAGATAGAAACAAATCGCAATAAACCACATTTATTTTCTAATTCATCTCGAAACGTAGATTAGCGGCGCGCTTAATATATATTAATTTACTGGAATAAATTAACATTTTTCCTAACGAGCGCCCAAAATCTATAGCTAACTGGAGGGGTCGGAGGTGCAGCGGTAAAGAACAGTTTTTCTCATTCAGCTAACGAGCAGTTCGAACGAGCGCCCAAAATCTATATTTCAGAACTCTAGGGGTACTCCTGTTTTCGCCCACCTCTGATTAACGATCGGCTCGATATGAGTGAAATGATCTTGAAAGGGCCGTAAAATCAAAACTGAAAAAAAAAAGAAATAAAGCAACGTCTATACAGTTTTTATGATGACGTTATACATCATCATCAAAAAAGCGACTAAAAATCATTTATGAAACATATACCGACTCTTCCATTGCTATATGTTGGGTAAGTCCATTTGACATATAAGGGGTGGTAGGCCTGTTTTCTCGTTTTTGTTCTATTTTTGACGGAAAATTATGTTAGCAAAATAGTGCAGGCCCTGATCAGAAGCCTCATTTTGCGGCGTCTGATTTGTGCCTGCACTGTTTGTCAGGGTACCCCTTCAGGGGTGTCTGGTACTGAAGGGGTTAAATTGGTTCTTTTTAGCGGCATTTTATAGCGGGGAATTATGAGACAATTACTACCGTTATAACGAGTTTCTCCATATGTAATCTATAAATTGTGGTTTAGATGGGTGCTAATTGTATTGTTTTAATTGTATTGTGTATCTGTCATACGTAGGAGATGATTTGCTAGCTAAATCAGAATCTTAATCAACATAATTGATTAACATAATTTCTATTCAGTTCTATTTTTACCCCAAAAGAACTTATTGTTTGTAAAAAGTGTTCCCATCTTTGATGCTGTGCTGGGAGGCGGGCGAGGGATGGGGTCATGGTACGTTCTTTTGCACCTCTATAAATCTTTTTCCTTTGACACTTTTTACCCAAGAATGCTGATTTATATTTATAACTATGCTCATTTTTGCTTTTATTAGGGTCTTTTAGCTTTTTCGGGGGTCTTTTTGCGTCTTTTCGCGTCTTTTTGCGTCTTTTTGCGTCTTTCCGCGTCTTTTTGCGTCTTTTTGCGTCTTTCCGGGTCTTTCCGGTGTTTAGGTACCCCGGGAGAGAATGATCGTAGAAAAGATTTCATGATCAATCTCCACGAAAGAATGTTGCCGACCCCGGCAGGTATCGAACCCGCGTCCTCCTGATCACCAATCAGACGTGCATCCGACTGAACTATCGAGGCCAGTTGATTTTTCTATAAGGCAATGCGTTGTGTGGACTTGTTAATTTGATAATTTGTCAAAAACACCATGGTGACAAGTCCCACTAAGGAACGGATAAACCTACTTCATTACAGACGCAAAATATATGACGAAATCCATGCCACGCATTTTATTGCCAGGTCAACACTAGTATGTCATATCGAACCGGTCAGTTTACCTTACCACTCTGTTTCCTTCGCAGGTTTAACATCACTACAGCTGGTGTTAAGGGAATACGTGGCGGCCGTAAAACGCCTCCCTGCCTTTCATCATAGTGTAGTTTATATTTCCTTGTCCTTCAGGACCAATGATAACACTGACGAGGCCTATTTTGACCAACAAGAGGGCAATGATGGCCCTGGATCGCTCACCTGATCCATAGAGTAACACGTGCGCCCCAGAGAGGGCTATTATTGACCCCAGAGCTATAATAGGCATATTGTTGAGGGAGGTCTAAAAAGGTGAAGCTCAATACCAAATATCAACAAAGGCTATAATTTGAACAATCTTGGCAAAGGTCCACTAGATGAAGCTACACACCAAATAACCAGGGCCTTGCGGTTTCAGAAAAGAAGATGTTTTTAAAGATATTCCCTACATAAGCCTATGTAAAACCAAATAACCCCGGGGTGGTAGATAGAGGTCCACTTGATGAAGCTTCACACCAAATATCAACGACCTGGACCTTGCTGTTTCAGGGAAGAAGATTTTCAAAGATTATCTCTATATAAGTCTATGTAAAACCAAAGAACCCTGGGGCGGGGGCATTTGTGGCCAGAGGGCTATAATTTGAACAATCTTGGTAGAGGTCCACTAGATGCAGCTCCATACCAACTATCAAAGACATGGGCCTTGCAGTTTCAGAGAAGAAGGTTTTTAAAGATTTCACTATATAAGTCTATGTAAAACCAAAGGGTCTCGGGGCAGGGGCATTTTTGGCCTCAGGGCTATAATTTGAACTATCTTGATAGAGGTCCACTAGATGAAATATCACACCAAATATCAAAGACCTAGGCCTTGTGGTTTCACAGAAGAAGTTTTTTTTAAAGATTTTCCATATATAAGTCTATTTAAAACCAGAGGGCCCCGAGGCGGGGGCATTTTTGGTCTCAGGGCTATAATTTGAACAATCTTGGTAGCGGTCCACTAGATGAAGCTTCATACCAAATATCTAGGCCTTGTGGCTTCAGAGAAGAAGATTTTTCAACATTTTCCCTATGTAAGTCTATGTAAAACCAAAGGGCCCCGGAGCGGGGGCAAATTTTGGCCCCAGGGCTATAATTTGAACAATCTTGGCAGAGGTCCACAAGATAAAGCTTCATATCAAATATCAAAGACCTGGGCCTTGCGGATTCAGAGAAGATTTTTAAAGATTTTCCCTATATAAGCCTATGTAAAACAAAAGGGCCCCGGGGTGGGGGCATTTTTGGCCCCAGCACTATAATTTGAACAATCTTGATAGGGGTCCACTAGATGAAGCTTCATACCAAATATCAAAGACCTTGGCCTTGCGGTTTCAGAGAAGAAGATTTTTTAAGATGTTCCCAATATAAGCCAATGTAAAACAAAAAGGCCCGGGGCGCGGGCATTTTTTGCCCCAGCACTATAATTTGAACAGTATTGGTAGGGGTCCACTAGATGAAGCTTCATACCAAATATCAAAGACCTGGGCCTTGCGATTTCAGAGAAGATTTTCAAAGATTTTCCCTATATAAATCAATGTAAAACCAAAGGGCCCTGGGGCGGGTGCATTTTTGGCCCCAGCACTATAATTTGAACAATTTTGGTAGGGGTCCACTAGATGAAGCTTCATACCAAATATCAAAGACCTTGGCCTTGCGATTTCAGAGAAGATTTTTAAAGATCTTCCCTATATAAGCCCATGTAAAACCAAAGGGCCCCGGGGCGGGGGCATTTTTGGCCCCAGCACTATAATTTGAACAATCTTGGTAGGGGTCTACTAGATGAAGCTACGCACCAAATATCGAAGACCTGGGCCTTGCGGTTTCAGAGAAGAATGATTTTTTAATGTTCATTAAAAATCTATTTTTTGGCTCCTGTGACCTTGATGTGCAGCAGACCGGAACCATTTGAACAACTTTGAAACGGGGCCACCTAAGGATCATTCCTGTGAAGTTTGGTCAAAATCCGATCAGTGGTTTAGGAGGACTTGTCGTTTGAAGAAATTGTTTACGCACGGACGGACGGACGGCACTGACGACGGACGACGGACAAAAAGTGATCCCAAAAGCTCACCTCGTCACAACGTGACGGTGAGCTAAAAACTAGCTAGTCTGGCCCAGAAAACATGTACACTTCATAAATTTTCAGTTCTGTGGTATATTCATTGCTTCTAAAGGATACTCCTTTTATAGAACAATTAGAGGCGGTTAAAAACTTACAATGCACATTCTTTCGCTGCCGTTCTTGAATCAGATAGGAAAGCATGGCAGTATAAAAGATCCATGAAAAAAAAAAAAAAAATGGTTGCCGATCCCGGCAAAAATGGAACCCGCGACCTGATCACAAACATGTAAATGATTAGACATCAGGTTGACAAATCCGTTCGATGAACACCCCTCCTAAACCCCACTTTAGATAGAGAAAAATGGTGTTTACGGAGATGTTTATTATTTGAGCTACAGTACGGCAAAACCTGCAATAAGATATGTGCGCCCTGCGAAGACTCATATCAGCCTGCGTATCCGCGAAGTGTGATCAGAGTCTTCGTTGTGCGCTCTGCCCAATGCTCCTTAATGCAGCAACAGACATCTCTGGTCAGACTATGGCTGTGCAGGCTGATCCGATTCTTCACTGGGCGCCGATGTAAATTGTAGGAAATGCTGTGCCCCGGCTCATTTTCTTATTTTTGCTCAAAACAGATTGTGGGTACTCGCTAGAACCGCCTCATTCTAACGAGCACCAACAATCTGTGTTTGGACAAGAAATAAGAAAACTAAACTATCGAACATTTTCATCTGAAAAATGCTAGTTCAAAAGATGTGAAATACGCCAATATAACGGCTGATGTATTCTCAAAATGGGTGCCAGATTATGTACGGTATTAACATCAGAGGCCAGTTGTCCAATGCCTCTTTAGTTTAACGAGCTCGTTAGTGGTCAAATTGTTAACTGTTCTAGCAAGACGAATGTCTAATAGTGTTATTTTTGCTGAAAAATGAGAGCAGCTTTTGCAATTGCAAAAGCTGCTCACATTTTTTCAGCAAAGGTATTTGCATATTTGCCATATTAAATGATCAAAGTTTTAACGATACGTTAACTAACATCGTTAGTTTTTGAACAACTGACCCCAAGTTATAAAAAAAAACTTAATACAGAGAAACTCTTGAGTTTAAGGGGGTATTGAGTTTCATAATTTTTTGCCCAGAAGCATAGATGGAGGGTACTGGTTAGAAATGCCTCATTAAGGATAACGAGCACTCGCAATCTATCGTCGCAACAGAAATATGAAAACGACAACTTTTACATCTAAAAAATGTTCTTGAGATACATTTTTAGCACACAATGAAACAGAATACTAGAGTTCAAGAATGTGAAGTTCAAGATTCTAGAATTTTATTAGGCACGAACAATTCATGTTCATGTCATCCATCGTACACGTGCGAACAAATATATATCTGGGAAGAGCGTGAAATAACTACAATTTATATACATTACAATAATTCATTATGCGACAAAAAAGTGAATTTAACAGAATATATATACAGTAGGCCTAATAGGCAGTTTGTCTTAACGTTTGTTTGTTTTGTTTATTTGTTTTGAGTTTAAACGTGTTTGATTTGAAGTTTAACGTCCCCGTCAACACTGTAAAGACCATTTTGGAGACGTTTCCAATTTGTGGGACTTACCAGACATTGAGATGAAATGACATCTCAAGCCCTGCCGCCCAATGAAACCAATATGGTTTATAAGCATAGACGTTCCGACTAGCACTGCTTTGCCTTTGCAGGCTTAGATCCTCTAAGCGGTTTACCAGTACTCGTGTGCGGGTCGGTTTCAACTCTGCGTGGAAGCATCATGCAGCCCATCTATTTCTTCAAGCCCGATGGGCGGGGGCGAAAGTTTGTCTGGAGAATAACTTCAAAGACGTCTGATGAAGCTATCCATCTGTTCCAAGCCGTTATCATTCATTATAGCTATTAGTATTTGTTCTTCAGACTCGCGGACCTGCATTGCTGAGCCTGAAGTTGAAGTTACCTGGAACATAGACTGATGGAAGTTTGGTAGGACTATCTCAAAGATTAAGCTGGTCTCGAAACAATTGGAAGTTTTCGACTGTATCTCTTGGTTATCGGCACCATCTTGCCAAAAAATGAGAAGTTTTGTTTGTTAACACCTTTACCAAACTGACTTAGTATCATTTCAAGTTCCATTACTGGAATGCGAGAAATGTCCAGAATCCCACCACCACACAGCAGGCACACGTCGCTAGGGCAACGCCATGTTTGACACACGTTGATGTGACGTCCGATTACGTCATGTGCCTGCTGGGTCATGAGCATTCCTGTCTTTTCGGTAGACCCTGTATTGACAAGTTTCTGGGAATAGTTCAGAAGTTATTGGATTATCAATCTGTTTTTTTTTTCTTTTTCTGAACAGCCACAACGTGCAAGGAAAGCAAAGAGTACAAGAATTTTGCCTCCGATAGATACCATTGATATTTGTGCTGCGAAATTCTAGATCTGTGACAAACACTCTGAACTGCTTTATGGCCGTTAAGTTTATGCACTTGTCAATTTCGGCTAGGATCTTGTTAATAATCTCTAAGGTTTTCACCATATATGATTCAGCTATTTTGTTTACGGAAATGGTGTTGCATTTTCTATGGTCTAGCATTGCGCACGACTGACATACCACATCCCCATGCTTTTCACAGTATTTGGACACCGCCAAATGCATGCTACATTCACAAATCACTCTGAACGGTTCTGTTGATGCTACAAAAGCCGCCGACCACTCTGTTACTAGTAATAATTTGTGGTGTCTTGACATCTTGAGGACTCTGCGAGTGATGGAGCAGCTCAGGTAGAGAATTTCTTTGCAATCACCACAATAACTTGTAGGCTTCTTCATCATCTCTCTATACTTGCAAGGGCCACGTGCATGGTCTGCTCCGTCTAAAGGAGTTTGGAGTGATCGATGACCCTCAACGTAATACATACTTTCTGTCTGAAAGAAACATGGCAAACATCACGTGAACAAGTCTATGAAATGAACACCCCCTTAAACCCAACTTTATATAAAGAAAACTGGGGTTTACGGGGGTATAAATTAGTTTTCTTGTTTCTGCTCAAAAACATAGGTTGTGGGTACTCGTTAAGTCAATCTCGCTCGAGATATTGTCATAAGATTGCTGGAGTAATGAAGTTTTTCTAAGAATAGCCACAGGGACCCCCGAACATCGGGGCTTGCAGAAACAGTGAAGCATGATGCTTCCACGCAGAGCTGACTGAACCGAACACGAGTACTAGTAAACCGCTTAGAGGATCTAAGCCTGCCCAGGCAAAGCGGTGCGAGTCGGACCGTCCATGCTTATAAACCCTATTGGTGTCATTGGGCGACAGGGCTTGAGATGTCATTTCATCTCAATGTCGGGTAAAAGTCCCACAAAAATGGAAGCAACGTGTCCAAAATGACTTAGTGTTGACGGGGACATTAAACCTCAACTCAAACAAACAAAACAATTCTCTGTGTGTATTTGTGTATTTGAGTTTTACGTCCCACTAACAGCCAATGTTATACGGAGGCGGGACCTTGGTTTAAAGACCCATCAGCTTCTGGAATTTCACTTGGTTATTCAGTCGATGAATTTATAAAAATAACAATCAAGTAATTTGATGGGTCGATGGTCAAGAAGCATTCCGCCGCGTAACAGTAGGGTTGACGCGGGGGCATTGACAAATGAGCCGGAGCACAGCATTTCATACAATTTACTTGTGCGCCGAACGAAGACTCAGATCAGCCTGCGCATCCGCGCAGTCTGATCAGAGTCTTCGTTATTCGCTAAAAGGCTAGCCGTATGGGACCAATGTTCCTTCACTCAGCAAGGCAAGTCTTCGGTCAGACTAAATGGATGCGCAAACTGATCCGATTCTTCGCTGGACGCACGTGTAAATTGTAGGAAATGCTGAGCCCGGGCTCTGAACGAGTTGACGGTAAACCTAGCTGCTATATTGCGTCATGCTTAGAGCAGGCGCGACAAAATGGGCGCGTTTGGTTTGTAATGGAGTTTAACGGCCCAGTCAACACTATTTTAGGTCATTTTTGAGCTGGTCAGTTTACCTATCCACACTTTTCCTAGGCAAGCTTATACGTAAGCGGTTAACCAGTACAGTGCACATTCTTTCGCCAGAAACTGACAACTGCCCTTCTGGAATCAGCGGAAAGGAGAGAATGTTCGTAGAAAAGGTTTCATGATCAATCTCCACGAATGAATGTTGCCGATCCCGGCAATCCGCGTCCTGATCACCAGTCAGACGCGCATCCAGCTGAGCTACCGAGGCCGTCTACAAAATGGGTATGGACAAAAAATTGTTCAGTAGGACAATGGTTATATGGATTCGGATTGTTTGGAAAGTAGGCTGGTTACAGATCCGTTTGATGTAGATTTCCTTTTTTTTCCTGGTTTCTCTACACTTACGGTGGTATAAGAAGAGCTGTAGAGAAATCGGAATACCTCGGAAGACACCCGTCGTCACGAATACCGGGGTTAGTTGGAAAGCCAACAGGTACATGCAGTCCAAATGGTTGCATCTATTTCTACTTAACCCTGGTCCTGCTGAATAAATTAATTGAGCCATATACATTCCTGACTATCAACCAATCAAAGTATTTGATATTATGTATACATAGAATTCACAAACTGCATGACAAACAAATTCAGAAGCCCCTTGCTTTTGTTTGAACTGGGTTTACGTCCCCGTCATCGCTATTTAGGTCATTTTGGAGACGTTGTTTCGAATTTTGTGGGATTTATACAGGACATTGAGACGAAATGACAAAGCCCTGCCGCCCAAACAAACAAAAAGGATTTATATATTGGGATAATGGTTCTAGAGACCAGACGGTCGCCATTTTAGCGCATGGGTTATCGGATTGTGTGATTTGACTCACCTTGATGTAGTTTTCAACTTTGCAAGGTACAGTGGAACTTCGAGGACTCGAACACCGACGACTCGTTTATCATCACGAAAACACGCCTATATAATTTTGACTCCATTAAACCCTTCATTTATATAGTAAAACTGGGGTTTACAGGGATAAACTTATTTTTCTTATTTCTACTCTAACATATAGATTGTGGGTACTCGTTAGAACCGCCACGATGAGGCGGTTCTTACGAGTACCGACACTATATTATGAGCAGAAATAAGAAAAATATATCACAATTTTCCTCTTAAAATTTTCGTGTTTTTTTTTCGGCGGTAAAGCTTATGATGTATCTGTATACGAGGGTAGGCTGAAAAGTTCTGAGCCTGACCAAGATCCAATGGTTTGTCCATGCTGACAGTGCCTTATTTTTCAACAGTCTTCTTTCCTGTCCACACACTTCCTCCAGCGATGCTGGAGTCCTTGGATCCCAGTGGTATAGAAGGTCTCATCTTGGTCCCTGAAAAACTCCTCCACAGCAGTCTGACCGATAATGCTGCCCAGCCAAGTGCTTTTTCATGTTTGGAAACAGGAAATAATCTGATGGAGCTAGATCAGGTGAATACGGAGGGTGATCGACAAGTGTGAAGCCACAGTCATGCACAGCAGCCATTGCGACAACCGATTTATGAGCAGGCGCATTGTCCTGATGGAACAAGACCCCTTATGTCAATTTTCCGCAATTTTAGCAGATCTGCATAATACTCCCTATTAATTGTTGTGCCCTTTTGAAGGTAATCTATGAATATTATACCCTTGGCATCCCAGAACACTGATGCCATCACCTTCCCTGCAGAGGAGACGACATTTGCATTCTTTGGAGGGGGTGAGCCAGGGTGCTTCCATTGCATGGATTGTCTTTTGGTCTCTGGCTCAAAGTGATGAACCCAACACTCATCCTGAATGACAAAACGGTCAAGAAAACCATCTTGGTCTGCTTCAAAAATAGCCAAGTTGGCTTGTGACAGGTTCAGTCTGGTCAACTTTTGATCAGGCGTCAAAAGCTGTGGCACCCATCTGGCGGAAACCTTCAACATTCCTAATTCACTGTGTAGAATGTTCTCTACTCGTTCACGGGAGATGCCAACAGTGTTAGCTAACTGATTCACAGTTAAACGCCTGTCATCCATCACGGCCCTGTGCTGATGGTTTCCTCAGTTGTTGCCGTTGTGGGTCGTCCACACCGGTCATCATCTTCAAGGCTGTCCTTGCCCATCTTAAAATTTGCTGCCCACCTTTTCACGGTTGCATACGAAGGAGCATCATCCCCTAATGTAGCAACCATATCGGCATGAGTGTCCTTAGGAGCTAACCCCTTTTTATGGAGGTACTTGACACCACGATGCCAGATTTTGTCCATATTCTTAAAAACGTGCTAGTATCAATTTTCAAAGTCTACAATTTCTACGTTATTGCAGGTAAACTTTAACTCAAATAATTGAGTCAAATCAAGTAATAAAGGTTTGGATTTAATGAATACAAAATTTCATGGCTGTTCGATGCCTGCTTCTTGGTCAGGCTCTGAACTTTTCAGCCTACCCTCGTAGGCGTGTTTTCGTAATGCTCGTCCTTTAGTCCCTAGGAACCAAATTCACATTATATATTAGGGATAATTTAGGGAGGTCCCCACCCACGGGGCTTGAAGAAATATATGGGCTGCATGATGCTTCCACGCAGAGCTGAATCCGACCCAAGCACGAGTACTGTAAACCGCTTAGAAGTGTTGTGTCGTGAGCTATCCAGAAACGCCGACCGGAAGGTGATGGGTTTTACCCACTTGGATAAACTACAGTACCAGGAAAGCGAGAAAATCATGCAGAACAGACCACACTTCTCAGTCTAGCTGAGCCACTCTAACCAACCAGACCAGTGCCTCTGCCAGGGAGATTAACAACCATTTACCCAGGTAAGACTTCTTCCTTGTCCCGTCCCCAGTCCTGGTCCCACATACGGGCTATCAAAAATACATTATTTGGCGACGAGCGATAAAACGGAAGGGGGAATTCTCCGGTCATTTCGTTAGAGGTGTATTACTACTTCACGAGTTATCCTCGGATTCGTGAGGGACGGTGAACATGATACGCGGTCCACTTCGTTATTTTTTTAACGTTGGGGATTGTGAAGGGTTCAGATTTACTTCACGTTTTCGGACGTGGGGGACGGTGAACATGATACGCGGTTCCTTTTGTTTACAGAGGGAACTGTGAAGGGTTCAACTCTTGATAGCCTGACGGGTTGAAATTGTGGGCAGGGGAAGTTCAGAGGCATTTAGCTTCTTGGTTTGGCCTGTTTATTTTTTCAACAACGTGGAGCCAGTCAGTTTTGGGGACAACCGGTGAGTTTGGCATTTAGCTGAATGAACCAATTCTTAAGGCAGTCTTAAATTAATTTAAAATTAGCTAATTGGATTGATTTTGGCTTGTCTTCTGCCAGTTTTTTCTTGGGGTAATTTTCAATTTGGAAGAATTCTAAATTGTCCCTTGCCAGTTGGGGTTTGGTTTTGCCTGGTTGGGTGGCTGATTTTCTCCGTGGAATGGCAGAGGAATACCTGGTTGTCAAGAAAGAAGAAAAGGTAATCTCTGTGTTTTCTAAACCAAGATTTACATGTACTTTTCTTCGATTGTTCGCTGTATTTTATACGCGACCATTATTATAAAAGAAATCCCTAACCTGTATCATTGTGGTATTAATTCAAGAAACCTACGTAAAATCTTTGGCGTATTCTATACACAAAGTACTTTCTTGAATAAAATTGGTGACAAATAACTGTCTGCATTTTTGAAGAAAGGGTTGGTTGCGGACGAGAAAGGGTTGTTTTCTTGAGTTTTCTAAACCGAAAATAGTCCTTTTCCTTCTATTTTGTTGTATTGAAAAGTATCGGCAAACAGCCATATATTGAAAAAGCATAGTTCTTACATTTTAGGAGTATTATATACCCAAAATAGTTAAAAAGAACTGCTTATTACTTAAAAGAAGCCAGCCATCCATTAAAAAGCATTGTTCTAACGTTTTAGAAGTACGGTGCGGTCCGGTAACATTGCGCATATAAAGTTTTGATAGCTACGTGTGACTTTGTTCAAGTCACCACTCAATTTTCACAGTCAACAACATTGCAACATTTCCCTATCAACCAGCTGCAATGAAAATTGGCCTCTGAAGTTATTAATATACAGGACAAAGAATACTATGAAAAGGGATACCAATTTTGTCGCCTTTGAACAGTTTGAACATGAGGGTTGACTCATAAGTTGTTGATTCGTTCTTCTGCAATGTTGTCAGAAGCAGTAAGTTTAGATACAAGATAATAGCGCCTTTGGCTAGTTTTAAACTCAGTCTTGACTTTTAAAATTTTATATTTTGAGAAAATTGAAAAATTCCGCGAAACTATCTCATCTGCACTTGCAGGCGGCTTGCCCATCTTTTTCTGGGCTAAGTTAAACTTAATGCCAATGCACTGATAAAAGTAGAACTGATAATTAGGGATAAAGTTTGTGAAAATGCGAATGCAGGGTGCGCAAAATAAACGGCCATGCAAAATTACCGGACTCGACTGTAATATATTCTCAAAATTATTGGTAAATAACTGCTTACCACTTAAAAGACAGACTTTTCTAGGGTTTTCGCAGTATTCTATACGCGAAAATTATTGAAAAGTGTTCTGCCTGTCGAAAAGCCAGAAAAAAAGGATAAATATTTTCGGAAAGAATCTCTGGAGTATTCTATACACAGAGGTTATTCTTGAAATATTTATATTACTCTTTACACAAGTTTGTATTTGTCACTCCTTGCACAAATAAAAGATAGCAAATGTTGAGGCTAAGATTATTGACCAGACAGATGGCTGGATGGAGCATTAATCGTCTTCTAGATACACAGGCGCCGGACGACACCATCAGTCAAAGGATGAAGAAATGCTTTCACGTGAACAGAATTGATAGAAGAATGTAGTGGGCATGAGGTTGATTTCTAATCCCCATGACCAAGAACAGTAGTAGAGCAGTCATGCAGCTGATTTCTAATCCTCATGGCTAGGAAGAGTAGAGCTAATTGGGTTGATTTCTAATCCCCATTGCCAAGAACAGTAGAACAGTCATGGAGTTGATTTCTAATCCTCATGGCTAGGAAGGAACAGAAGAGGACATGCATTGGATTTCAGAAAGAGTTTAAGAATTAACAGAAAGTGACTGATCAGCCAGATGGTTCACCTTAGTGCTAGGAGTCTTCTAGACACATGCGCTTTGGTTGACATCATCAGACAAGAATGAAAAAATAGTTTCACGTGAAAAAATTGTCTTTGGTCTCTCCGAAAGCAGATATGAAAATGGAGTTAAGAAAAAAGATAGGCCTCATGCCATTTGAATATGATTCATACAGCCGTAAAAGACATTCATGGTCAAGATCACATGGTAGGAAGTTCGAAGAGTCAAGAAGGCAAACCAGACCAAGGTTAAACTCCAGGGGTTAAAGGTCAGGAACAACCAAAAGAGGGCAGATTAAGCCAAGACTGGAGACACCTTCTAGAAGGCATGGAAGGTCGGGCTCACCTTCAAGGAGACAGAAATTGTCAAGGTCACCTAGGCGGGAAGGTCAAGTTCACCATCAGGAAGACAGGAATTGTCAAGGACACCTAGGAGGCATGGAAGGTTGAGCTCCCCTTCAAGAAGACAGGAATTGTCAAGGTCACTTTCTGGAAGGCATGAAAGGTCAAAAAACGCCTTCAAGATGACATGATATGTGGAAATCACCTTCAAGGTTATGGTGTCAAGGTCACCTTCAGGAGGGTAAGGAAGGTCAGTCACCTTCAAGAGGACGTGAAGCGTCAAGGTCCCCTTCAAGAAGGCATGGAATGTCAAGGACATCTAGAAGGCATAACATGTCAAGGACACATAGAAGGCATGACAGGTTGACTCTTCAAGAAGGCATGGCAGGCCAAGGTCACCATCAAGAAAGTATGACGGGTCAAGGTCACCAAGAAAGCATGACAAGCCAAGGTCGCATACAAGATCATACACTCGACACCGGATGTCAAGGTCACCAAGGACATATTCAAGGTCAGATTGTGATGTGTTAGATTCAAGGTCGAGTGAAGACACTTATGCTAGTATTTCTAGGTCAGGGTCACCATTGCATACCGCTACAGAAGCAAAAAGCAAGTGATTGTAACCTATCACATCCTGAGGAGTCTTCTAGACACTCAAGGAGAGAGAGGCATGGTGATCCGAAACAGCTTCCAAAGAAATTGGATTTGATGGAACTGTGTGCTGGATGTTTTTTAAACAGACACAAGTTTGAAAGCTGCTGGTCAGCGATAAAATGATTTGACAGAGAATGTTATGATTACCTTAATTGGTCTTTAGAGGGCAAAGCTTTGGATTTCTTCGCAATCACTGTGCACGCGACTGGGAAGAGATTTGAGGATAGATTGGAAAACAGCAAGAATGAAATTCCAGCAATCATTTCAAGACAGGAAAGATCTTTGGAAGACAAGCTGACCAAGTTCTGACCCTTGCCACTGCCACATTTATAGACCTGCCTGAAAATCATCGGATTTGGGTAGCTATTTCAAAATACTGCTAGGGATATGCTAATAGACAGCCAAGCAAGTTTGTTTTGAACATTCTAGAAGTATGGAGGCTGCTCTTAATGGAGTTAAACAACACCAGTGCAAATCCCAGGCTGTGGAAGGAAAGAGACATTCCAATGGGGAAAGAAAAGATGTTTTCCATTAACAGTCAGCTCACTAACAGAATCCCGGGTACAACGACTGACTGCCAATGGGATTGATGGACAAGATCTGAACGACAGAAGAATGAAACATCAAATGGAATGATCCACGTTGGTATTTACAGATCATCGATGGAAGAACCAGTTGTCTAATGACTTCTACACTAAATTTTGAAATGGCATGATGAAAACAGTTTTAGTAGGCTTCTAGCCACTAGGAAAAGCTTTCACTTAAGTGCAAGGCAAGAAAATGGCAATTAATATGACAAATGCAAACTATGACAGGCAAAAATAGTCAAAATAATGATGGCAAATAAGGCTTTTAAAACAACAAAGAATATTTGTCCAAACCTAATGATACAGGTCCCTTTATTTTGATATGTGAATGCTTCCAAACGTTTGAAAGTTTAAAATGGAGTAGAAAGAGTATAGGCTTATAAAATAGCAGTTTCTCTTTGCCTCCATATTAAAGATAGACACATATGAATGAATAAAAGATTTTAAAATAGAGTAGAAAGAGTATAGGCTTATACATAGCAGTTTCTCTTTGCCTCCAT
Source organism: Lucinisca nassula (assembly GCA_963580285.1). Classification (NCBI taxonomy): domain Eukaryota; kingdom Metazoa; phylum Mollusca; class Bivalvia; order Lucinida; family Lucinidae; genus Lucinisca; species Lucinisca nassula. The sequence goes on from OY757016.1 coordinate 75,924,501, forward strand.
AAGAAAGATACAGTTGAATGAACAAAAATAGATTTTAGCTGGAGTTGAAAGAGTATAGGCTTATAAATAGCAGTTTCTCTTTGCCTCCGTTAAAACACATTTGAATAACAGGATTGAGATTTTAGCAGGGTTCTCCCCAATGTTTTGAAAATTGGAGTAAAAATGCAGTCCTCCAGAAAAGTTGGAGTTTTACCATACTTTTCAAACAGTTGGGAGTCAGAAATGAAAAAGTTGGAGTAAAGTATTCCAAATTTGGAATTAACTAGAACTCTGTTTAGCCACAGTATTGTTTACCAGTTATCTTGGGTACTATCTTCTAGGCAAGATTTTGAAATGGCTCATTCAAGTTTAACATGGTTTTTAATGTTCAGGGAGCCTCAAGGGTCAGCTAGCTCAATGGGTAGAGGGATTATCCCAATAAGCTTAACATTGAAGTACTGACAGTTAAGGAATTCAGATCCTCTGATGCCATGTGCAGCATACCGCACATGAGTACTAGTAATCTACTTAGGGGGCCTGCCCGGACGGGGTAGTGCAAGTCTGACTGTCCATGCATATAGGCTATGCTGGTTTCCTTGGGCGGCAGGAATTGAGATGTCATTTCATCTCTGGTAAGGATCGCGCAGGGTTAGGGGCGGCGTCTCCGGGGTGGCTTAGGCGGTGTTGATTGGGACGTTGGGTCTCGGGGTCAGGTAAACAGAAAATGAATCTATCTGACACACAAGCTGTAGTTTTGCCCTGCGGGGGTTGTCATAACTGCACCAGGCCAGATGTTTAATGGGTCAGGTTCACGGTAAATGTGGGTGGCTCCATTCAGGTACAATTAGCTGGGCAGGGAGGAAAAATAATGGGATATGCCATAAGGAGACAACCACAGAGATGAAAGACAAATTGTTACTAGAAGATGCACACGGATAAAGAATTACCCGGTAACCATTAGGTTTACTGATTACTTAAGTTCACTGGTTAACAAACTGTGCTGATGTTTTGGAAGTATCCACTAAGAATGAAGGAAAGATTGATTTTCTAGATCGCACAAATCCAGAAATGTGTCTTCTAGACGGCAGTCTATCCGCGGATTTCTGTAATAGTCCACTAAATGACATTGAGCTTCTAGTTCTGTCACGATTTCTGGACTTCTAGTTCGAAATCTGTTGGACTTAACGAGATGGCCAGACAGCAAATTGAGTGTGTCTTCGTTGTCCGCTCAAGCTGTCAAATAACAAGCTAGACTCAACACAGCAGCTTGCAAGTGAGGCTTCTTCGTCTCCTTCAAGCCAGACAATAGACTGAGACTTCTAGTCTCGTCCAAGCCCGAAGTGTCAGTGGGACATCAGTCTCACTTGAGAAACGGTGGGACATCAGTCCCACTCAAGGATGAACCTGGCAGCTGGTGACAAGGCCTTCAAGATAAAGTGGGGAGGAGTGTTGTGTCGTGAGCTATCCAGAAACGCCGACCGGAAGGTGATGGGTTTTACCCACTTGGATAAACTACAGTACCAGGAAAGCGAGAAAATCATGCAGAACAGACCACACTTCTCAGTCTAGCTGAGCCACTCTAACCAACCAGACCAGTGCCGTCCCCAGTCCTGGTCCCACATACGGGCTATCAAAAATACATTAGAGGATCTAAGCCTGCCCAGGCAAAGCGGTGTGAGTGTCGGACCGTCCATGCTTATAAACCTATTGGTTTCATTGGGCGACAGGGCTTGAGATGTCATTTCATCTCAATGTCGGGTAGAAGTCTCACAAAATTCGAAGCAACGTATCCAAAATGACCTTTACAGTGTTGACGGGGACGTTAAACCTCATATCAAACAAAGAAATAATTTAGGGAAAATTTTCTTACCTTGAAAACGTGTGTTGAATAATTTTAGAATCGTTTCGCTGTCTGAACCCTGGTCTACGCTTGATAGTAACTGTGGCGTCTCCCAGAGATAGCAAATGGTGAATGAAAGGGGGTTGAAAGTTGATCTTGAGGCCCTAGAAAACAAGTTCACACAACATTTTTCGGATAATTTTCTAATTTTGAAATTGTAAGCTGAGTGTACTCATGAGAATCACTTTGCTATCTCTACAACCAATGGAATGCTTTAATTTAACTGAAATCAGGAAGGATTTGCATAAGGCGAGCGCTACAGAGCGCTTTGTGGCGCTTCGCTATGCAACTGTAGGTTTAAAAAAAGCGGTTCGAAGCGCTTGGTAACAGTGCTTGGAGCTGCCTTATTCTACGTTGCATAGCAACCAGGAGAAACAAAATGGCGGCGCCCGACGTCTCGACGTATTGAGTGTCCGTTTTAAGGTGAATTGGAACACCTGGCAGAATTATCCGCCATTTTCAAAGGGAGACATCTTTCGGGACTTCCTGTCCGCTTTTCTCAACACTTTACGTCATATCGAAATGGTCAGTATTGGCCTAAATGTACTTGTATGTAACTAATGACGGAATTGGTTTCGAACTATTGGACACTAGGACTCAAAATCATTGACCCTTGGGCCTTGACCCAAAAGCATCCCTTTCATTAAATAGATACAATATTCCATAAAGTCAGTGAACCATAAAATGTAGGCCAAGGTCAAATATGGGTGCTTGCATTAACGTTGCCACCCCTAGATACAAGTTTGTACAAAATATCATCAATGAAGCTCTTATAGTTCTTGAGAAATTAACTTGACCATTAGGGTGAATGCTAGGGTGGTCGCTTTATTTTACAAAATCAGTGAACCATGAATTGTAGGTCAAGGTCAAATATGGATGCCTGCATTTAAGTGATCATCCCCAGATACAAGTTTGTACCAAGTATCATTAAGTAAGCTCTTATGGTTCTTGAGAAATAAACTTGACCATTTGTGTGAACGCCAGGGTCGTCGCAAATGTTGACGCCTTGACAAATAAACGAACGAAAGGACAAACAGACGAACGGACGGAAAACGTGGCGCCTATGTCGCGCCATGCTAATAGCAGGCGTGAAAAACTGGACTTGAACATCAGGGTGATCGCTGGGGTTGGCAATAGTTCCTGGGGTTGACAATACTTTACAAAGTCAGTGTACCAGGAAATGTAGGTCAATGTAAAAAAATTGATGCTTGCATTGTCATTTCTAGACGCAAGAATGTACCAAGTATCATTTCTGGAGCTCTTATCAGCTGCTTATAGTTCTTGAAAAATGGACTTGAACACTATAGGTTGAACGTTAGAATGCTTACGGCTTGAAAACGGACGACCGGACAGATATCGACTCCTTTTTCGAGCCAGCTTAAGGGGAATTGGAACACTTGGCACATTTTTCAAATGGAGATATCTTTCGAGACTTCCTGTTTGCTTTTCTATAAGCCCTATCCCGTTGAAAAAGGGCAGGAGTTGCCTCCCCTGAAGGTGTTCCCATTCCCCTTAAAGCAGGCGCGACAATATACCGTTTCAGTCAGCATTTACGCAGGAAGCTAATGATGGGCACCGTCAAAAGGTAGTAGCCCGTTCCTCTCGATAGCATTGGAAAACACACCTATTCAAGTGTATTGAACAGGTCTGAGAGTTTAGCTATTTCTAAAGACTGTCCATAATAATAAAGACAGTATTTAAATTTATGGACTCACTTGTCTCTAGCAAGCAATGCAAATCTTAAGAATTTTCCAAAATTCGAAAATCGCAGTACCTGTGTTACGCAACCTTCTTCATTACATGATTATTTGCGTGTAGCTGAAAACTGAGTATGATCCGTTGTCTTGTTGATTAACCCATATATGCCTAGTGGCCCTTTTTTGGGACGTTGGCAAACAGTGTAGACCCAGATCAGACGCCGCAGAACGCGGCGTCTGATCTGGGTCTACACTGTTTGCTCAAAGAATATACATTTTTGTACAACTTAGATTAAACAAAACAAATCTGACACCCCTATAATTGAAAATGGACAACTCCAAATGTATAAGATGGAAGATTCCATTGTCATATATGGGTTAATAATTCAAGATCTTAAATAATTGATTCTGAGTAGTTCAGGTTTTCTCCCTTACACTATAAACAATGAAACATGCCACCTGATGTGTTGCACACTTGTTGTAAAGTACATGAAGGGACAAAACCTAAACAAGAATATCTTTCGTAGCCGTTTTATATAAATACTCGAAAATTATACAACAGATTCGAGAAAAATCTTTCTGTGTGTGCAGTTCATCATGTAACGAATGAATGAGTGAATGAATGTTTGAGGTTTACGTCCCACCAACAGCTAAGGTCATACGGAGACTGGACCTCGGTTTAAAGACATATCCGAAAGTCTGGAGAAGCCCTGGATCGATCCTGCGACCTCTGGTTTACAAGGCGAGTAGCGCAACCACTACACCACGGAGGCTTATCATGTAACGAAGACGTTTATATAATACATATTCTGCGATTTTTGAATTTTTGAAATTTCTTACGACTTGCATTGCTTTCTAGAGACACGTGAATCCATAAATTTAAAGACTGTCTTTATTTTTATGGGCAGTCTTTAGAAGTAGCTAAACTCTCAGACATGTTGAAAGTTTTACCAACAAACACTGAAAATTTCAGAAAAAAAAATTTCATACGTCTGCTCAAAACAGATTGTGGATACTCGTTTGAACCGTCTCGGTGAGGCGGTTCTTATGACTAGTTATACCCGCACTGTTTTGAGCAGAATAAAGAACACGTGTTTGTGAAACACTGATTGCCCCGGACAGCGCATGTGAAATGTGAAAGGCCTATCACTAACCAATCAAAGGTCAAGGTCACAAGATCAAAAATTATGGTACGACTGAAAAGGTCTGTGACTAGGAATGTTCATGAGAAATATGAACGCCAAATCACTTACCATCGAAGTTCTGGCCAGTGTTAAAGTTTTTATAAGGTAGATCAAATGTCAAAAACTAAACGCCCCCCCCCCGAATCTTTGATTCCGGGGGCATAAAAATAATGTACACCCCTGTAAACCACAGTTATACTGTATAAAACTGAGGTATATACAACTGTCAATCTGACACGTGAGCTAAAATTTACGGTTGTTCAGAATGTCGACAAGTTTCCAGAAAAGCAACCCATAATGTTCCAAATTATGTGAATGATTATAAAATATGCTTATTAAAAAGTGTATCTTTGCTGTTAGAAAAAAAATTAGATTACTTGATTAGAAAACTGCCTTTCAAAATGGTCAATGTTTGAACATCGGCTTCTCCATTGTCCTCGGAAACATTCAGTTTTTACATCAACCTAAAGTATATTTCGCGAGTAGTTTTTCCAAAAACTGCCATAAAAACATTATATCCATCCTTTTTAACGCCCACCGAATGGCCATATTGACAGCCATTACTGTGTACATTTCTCCAGTAAATCAGGGGTTTAAACATGCTAATCGTGCATAAAAATATCCTGCAAAACGGGATTTTATTCTCAATGTTTTTATCTGTTTATGCCCAGATCATGATTTCCTTTATTCTTCCGTTATTTTGGTAAATATTATTATGCATAATATATTAAAGAGGGGAAAATTGTTTTGTCCAAAAGACAACGATTTTACAGAATTTTTATGATCGCTACGCCCATTGGCGCCAGTGATAAATTAATTCGTACATATATAATGTATAGTGAACTCCACATGTTGATAGGGAGTTCTATCGGCATGGGTATAATATTATAATGCCAGTTTTTGGAAAAATCACGTCTCGTCGTTGCTAGTACACGAACGTATATTTTGGCTTAAAAATGATTTGTTTCTAATGAAGCACGATGGAGAAACAGACGTTCAAAAATTGACCATTTTGAAAGGTAATTTTCTTACAAAGTTTTTGTTTATGTCTATGTTTTCCTTCCCTTTTTAATATGCATGTTTGATATTTAATCACTTAATTTGGAACATTATGGTTTTTTTTTTCTTTCTAGAAATATGCCAACATCCTAACACCCACGGATTTTAGCCCAAGTGCCAGGAAGACAATTTCATAGTCCTCAAGAGAGTCAAAATTATATAGATGGGGAACATTAGGGATCGCCAGACTGATGGATAGGCCGACAGAGGCGGGCTCCTAGAGAAAGGGAGAAAATGTAGAGCTGAAAGTGAGGGGCGTGGAAGAAAAAGGAAACTAGAAATGGTGTTTGTAAAACACAATGCCCCAACCTTTGCTTGTCCCTAGATGGCAAAATATTCAACAAATATTGATAAAGACTCAAAAACATACAACAAGAATCCCCCCGAAGGCTATGTCGCGCCTGTGGGGGCACAAAGCCACCAAACCATGAAATCTAGGTCAAGGTCAAACATGGATGCCTGCATAAAAATTTCACTCCTAGTTGCAAGCATGCACCAAGTATCATCAATGAAACTCTTAAAAACAGACTCTTACATCAGGGTGAAAGTTAGGGTTGTCACACTATTTTACAAAGTCAGTGAACCATAAAATGTAGGTCAAGGTCAGAAATGGATACTTGCATTGAAGTTTCAATTCCTAAATGCAAGCTTGTACCATATACAATTAATGAAGCTCTAATAGATCTTGAGAAATGGACTTACATTAGATAGAAAGTCAGGGTGGTCGCAATAATTCACAAAGTCAGTGAACCATGAAATATGCTTCAAAGTCAAATATGGATGCTTGCGTTGCAGTTGCAATTCCTAGATGCAAGTTTGTACCAATTATAATTCAAAAAGCTTTAATAGTTTTTAAGAAATGGACTCTTACATTAGGGTGAAAGTCAGGGTGGTCGCAATAATTCACGAAGTCAGTGAACCATGAAATATAGGTCAAGGTCAGATATGGATGCTTGCGTTGAAGTTGCAATGCCTGGATGCAAGTTTGTACCAAGAATGATTAATGAAACTCTAATTGTTCTCAAGATATGGACTTGCTGACAAGATTTTATTAAAAAAAAAACAAGGCAACGCATGCGAAACAAATACCCTCGCACAAGACAACTTCGTGTGTGGAAAACACTGAAATGGCAAAAGTCCAACTTGCTTGAGATATTATCATATGCAACATTTGTGTAAAGTTTGTTTAAAAATCCATCCATAAATGTAGGTTCTAGAGTGATGACAATATTTCTCTAAAAATAGGCATAGGGACCTTGACTTGAGGCCATGGCCGCGAAGTAGATCTTGCTCAAGATATTATCATAAGCATCTTTTGTGTGAAGTTAGATTAAAATCATAAATGTAGGGGGTAGAGCAATGACAAAGTTTTTCTAAAAATAGCCATAGTGACCTTGACCTTGAGGTCATGACCTAGAAAGTCAAAGCAACTCGAGATATTACCATAAGAAACATTTGTGTGAAGTTCTATTAACATCCATCAATAAATGTAGGCACTAGAGCGATGACAAAGTTTTTCTAAAAATAGCCACAGTGACCTTGACCTTGAAAGTCAAAATAGCTCGAGATATTGTCATAAGGAACATTTGTGTGAAGTTACACTGAAATCGGTGAAGAAATGTAAGCGCTAGAGCCATGTCAAAGTTTTTCTAAAAATAGCCACAGTGACCTTGACCTTGAAAGTCAAACTCACTCGAGGTATTGTCATAAGGAACATTTGTGTGAAGTTATATGTTTAAATCAGTGAAGAAATGTAGTCGCTAGGCGATGACAAAGTTTTTCTAAAAATAGCCACAGTGACCTTGACCTTGAAAGTGGAACTCGCTCGAGATATTTTTATAAGGAACATTTGTGTGAAGTTATATTGAAATTGGTGAAGAAATGTAAGCGCTAGAGCCATGACAAAGTTTTTCTAAAAATAGCCACAGTGACCTTGAACTTGAAAGTGGAACTCGCTACAGATATTGTCATAAGGAACATTTGTGTGAATCGATTTTGAAATTGGTGAAAAAATGTAAGCGCTAGAGCAATGAAAAAGTTTTTCTAAAAATAGCCATTGTGACCTTGACCTTGAAAGTGGAACTCGCTAGAGATATTGTCATAAGGAACATTTGTGTGAAGTTATATTGAAATCGGTGACGAAATGTAGGCGCTAGAGCGATGACAATTTTTTTCTAAAAATAGCTACAGTGACCTTGACCTTGAGGTCATGACCTTGAAAGTCGAACTCGCTCAAGATATTGTCATAAGGAAAATTTGTGTGAAGTTATATTGAAATCAGTGAAGAAATGTAGGCGCTAGAGCAATGACAAAGTTTTTCTAAAAATAGCCACAGTGACCTTGACCTTGAGGTTATGACCTTGAAAGTCGAACTCGCTCAAGATATTGTCATAAAGGCACATTTGTATGAAGTTATATTGAAATCAGTGAAGAAATGTAGGCGTTAGAGCGATAACAAAGTTTTTCTCAAAATAGCAACAGTGACCTTGACCTTGAGGTTATGACCTTGAAAGTCGAACTCGCTCGAGATTTTTTATAAGGAACATTTGTGTGAAGTTATATTGAAATTGGTGAAGAAATGTAGGCGCTAGAGCGATGACAAAGTTTTTCTAAAAATAGCCACAGTGACCTTGACCTTGAGGTCATGACCTTGAAAGTCGAACTCGCTTGAGAAATTGTCATCAGAAACATTTGTGTGAAGTTATATTGAAATCAGTGAAGAAATGTAGGCGCTAGAGCGATGACAAATTTTTTCTAAAAATAGCCACAGTGACCTTGATCTTAAGGCAATCACCTTGAAAGTGGAACTGGCTCGAGATATTTTTATAAGGAACATTTGTGTGAAGTTATATTTAAATTGATGAAGAAATGGAGGCGCTAGAGCGATGACAAAGTTTTTCTAAAAATAGCCACAGTGACCTTGACCTTAAGGTCATGACATTGAAAGTCAAACTCGCGTGAGATTTTTTATAAGGAACATTTGTGTGAAGTTATATTGAAATTGGTGAAGAAATGTAGGCGCTAGAGTGATGCCAAGTTTTTCTAAAAATAGCCACAGTGACCTTGACCTTGAGGTCATGACTTTGAACGTCAAACTCGCTCGAGATTTTTTATAAGGAACATTTGTGTGAAGTTATATTGAAATTGGTGAAGAAATGTAGGCGCTAGAGCGCTGACAAAGGATTTCTAAAAATAGCCACAGTGACCTTGACCTTGAGGTCATGACCTTGAAAGTCGAACTCGCTCGAGATTTTTTATAAGGAACATTTGTGTGAAGTTATATTGAAATTGGTGAAGAAATGTAGGCGCTAGAGCGATGACAAAGTTTTTCTAAAAATAGCCACAGTGACCTTGACCTTGAGGTCATGACCTTGAAAGTCGAACTCGCTCGAGATTTTTTTTATAGGGAACATTTGTGTGAAGTTATATTAAACTCGGTCAAGAAATGTAGGCGCTAGAGAGATGACAAAAGTACGTACGGGACAAATGCTATATCCCCCCTCACAACTATGTTGTGCGAGGGGATAATTAAAAAAATTCAAAGGGCAATAACTCTTGAAAGGGGCATAATCCTGATGAGAAAAAAAATACGCATCAGCTAATTTTCCATGAGGAATCCATATATGAAATTTCAAAACCCTAGCATACACGGTTCTAAAGTTATGCTATGCATCACTTTTAGCATACATTACAATGGGCACAAATTACCAAAATGACAAAGGGCCATAACTCACAAAGTATTTTTTGGAATTTTGTCAAAAGTTAATCAGTTCATCTACTCGTCACCATCAATATATTCACAAACTTACAAGGCTCTAGCTCCAATTGTTTTTGAGATATCTTGCTGACAAGATTTTATTAGAAGTTTTTCAAAGGGCAATAACTCTTGAAAGGAGCTTAATCCGGACGAGAAAAAAAATACGCGTCAGCTTATTTTCCATCAGAAATGCATATATGAAATTCTAAAACTATAGCATACACGGTTCTAAAGTTATGCTATGCATCACTTTTAGCATACATTTCAATGGGCACAAATTATCGAAATGACATAGGGCCATAACTCACAAAGTATTTTTCGGAATTTTGTCATAAGTTAATCAGTTCATCTACTCATCACCACCAATATATTCACCAACTTTCAAGACTCTAGCTCCAATAGTTTTTTAGATATCTTGCTGACAAGATTTTATAAAAAAAAAATTCAAAGGGCAATAACTCTTAAAGGGGCATAATCCGGACTAGAAAAAAATACGTGCCAGCTAATTTTCCATGAGGAATCCATATATGAAATTTCAAAACCCTAGCATACACGGTTCTAAAGTTCTGCTATGCATCACTTTTAGCATACATTACAATGGGCACAAATTACCAAAATGACAAAGGGCCATAACTCGTATTTTTCGCAATTTTGTCAAAAGTTAATCAGTTCATCTACTCATCACCACCAATATATTCACCAACTTTCAAGGCTCTGGCTCCAATAGTTTTTTAGATATCTTGCTGACAAGATTTTATTAAAACTAGAAATGCGTCCATAGGACACGGATGCCCCCGCCTGAAATATGTCTATTTTCGAATTCATCCATAGAAAGTTATTGACCGTGTTTAAGTTTTGGACCCTTTTTCACGTTTGACCTCTAAGTATGGCCTTGACCTTGTAGGTAAGGACCTTGGTTTTGTGTGAGGCAGATTGTCTCATGATGGCCAACATTTCTGCCAAATAATTTCAAAATCCATCCAGAAATAAGAAAGTTATTGACTGCGTTTAAGTTTCGGACCCTTTTTTTGACCTTTGACCTCTAAGTATGACCTTGACCTTGGAGGTAGGGACCTGGGTTTTGCACGTGACACGTCTCATGATGGTTAACATTTCTGCCAAGTAATTTTAAAATCCATCAAAAAATAAAGAAGTTATTGACTGCGTTTAAGTTTCGGACGCACGGACGGACGGACGGACAGGGGCAACGCTATATGCCCTTTCCACCATTCTTCGAATGGCGGGGGCATAAAAATTTCAAAGGGCAATAACTCTTAAAAGGGGCATAATCCAGACAAGAAAAACATACGCGTCAGCTAATTTTCCATGAGGAATCCATATATGAAATTTCAAAACCCTAGCATACACGGTTCTAAAGTTATGCTATGCATCACTTTTAGCATACATTACAATGGGCACAAATTACAAAAATGACAAAGGGCCATAACTCACAAAGTATTTTTCGGAATTTTGTCAAAAGTTAATCAGTTCATCTACTCATCACCACCAATATATTCACCAACTTTCAAGGCTCTAGCTCCAATAGTTTTTGAGATATCTTGCTGACAAGATTTTATAAAAAAAAATTCAAATGGCAATAACTCTTAAGGTATATATAAATGTCAACCTGACATGTGGCCTAAAATTTACGGTTGCTCTGAATATCGACAAGATTCTAGAAAAGCAACCCATAATGTGCCAAATTATATTAAAAATCATAAAATATGCTTATTCAAAAGTGTCATATTTGTTGTTAGAAGAAAAAAATAATAAATTACTTCATTAGAAAATTACCTTTCAAAATGGTCAATTTTTGAACATCGGTTTCTCCATTGTGCTTCCTCGGAAACATTCAGTTTTTACATTAACCTAAAGTATAATCCATGTCCTAGCAAGGACGAGAAGTAGTTTTTCCAAAAAACTGCCATAATAACTCTATATCCATTCTTTTAAACTCCCACCGAACGGTCATTTTGACAGCCATTACTGTATACATGGTTGGTAAATTCTCCAGGTAAAACAGGGGTACAAACATGCTAATCGCGGGTAAAAATATCCTGCACAACGGATTTTATTCTAAATATTTTTATGTCCAGATTATGCTTTCCTTTATTCTTCCGTTAATTTGGTGAATAATATTATGCATTAAATAGAAACAAGAGGGAAAAATTGTTTGATTTCTACGCTTATTTAGCCCAATGCTAAATTGAATCCGTGCGTCCATACTGTGTACATGGATGACATATTTAGCCCATGCTAAATTTAACCTGTGCGTCTACTGTGTACATGGATGACAATGTATAGTGATTCTACATGTTGAAAGGGGTAAAATCGATGGAAAATTACATCTCGTCGTTGCTAGTACACACACTAAAGTATATTTTAGTGTAAAAATGGTATGTTTCCAACGAAGGACAATGGAGAAACAGACGTTCAAAAATGGACCATTTTGAAATGTAATTTTCTTACAAAGTGAATTATTATTTTTTTCCTCCAACAACAAAAATACGTTTTTTAATATGCATGTTTTATATTCATTCATTTAATTTGGGACATTATGGGTTGTTTTTCTAGAAATATGTCAACATGCTAAACAACCATGAATTATAGCCCACGTGCCAGGAAGACATTTTCATAGTCATTAAAAGGGCCATAACCCGGACTAGAAAAAAATACGCGTCAGCTAATTTTCCATGAGGAATCCATATATGAAATTTCAAAACCCTAGCATACACGGTTCTTTAGTTATGCTATGCATCAAAAGCGTAACGGACGGACGAACGGACGAACGAACAGACGAACGAACGAACCAGAAGCAATATGCCCCTCCAACTTTTTCAAAGTTGGGGGCATAAAAATTAAGGAACGTGTAGAGACAGCAGAATTACCCCCTACCCCCACCCCCTCTCCACCCCAAACTGCAAGGACAGCAGGCCTTGCCAAACTGTAATTCAATATCAGTTGGACGCCCAAGTAACACAAGGTACGCACGTCACCTTTGCCTCACCTAATTATTTAGAAATAGCGCTTTTCTCCATTAGATAAAGATGTAGAAAGTATCATGAAACTGCTTTCAACTTACACGTATAGGCAAAGTACCTAAGTCTTCCGTCTATCGATGGACACTTGAGTTTTGCACGCTTTTTGAAACCACTGAAATTCAGAGCCACGTGTACAGTGTCACTGAAAAAGGTGGCTGTCTTGATCACGTGTCATCATAGTCAACGGCAACGGCTCACTGCATGTACACTGAACAAAGAAAGAATTTCAATAAACAATATTCCACTGACATTGACTAGGAAATAAGACTGTTTACAGATGACTGTGTTTGCTACCGGGAAATTAGAGGTACAGTGAACTCGCTGAAATAGATTAGGATGTTGGGTACGAAAATGGAGCATGAGATTTCAGCCCGTTAAATGCAATATTATGCAAATGACTAGGAAGAGAACAAATAAAATTGAGGTGTCTTCCACCTTGAATATGGTAGTTGTATCTGGCAAAAGAGCGGAGTATCCCTTATTGAAGAAATTGAAAAAGTTCAGAATAGAGCTGCTAGAATTGTAACAAGCAAATATTGCTTTGAAACTGGGAGCATGACTGGAACACTAGGAAAATTAAGATGGGAGTCTCTCAAAAAAAGGAGAAAAGACAGTAGGCTAAGGTCTAAAGGGTGCTGCCAGCATCCCAACAGTCCCCCCAGCTAGGCACTGTAGAAATTATCATTCATTGGCGTTTCAGAACCTTGTTGCAAGAACTGACATTTATAAGGCATCATTCTTCCCTCGAATCATTAGATATTGGAATGCCCTTCCCGATTCGATTATTTCAACGGCTGGAGGTGCTGAGGATTCTATAGCTAAGTTTACCTTTTTGGTGAGAGCTAGGGACTAACTTCCCATTACAGGTCCCGGTGTATGAATGTCATTTGATGTGTCACCGGTAATAATCTGATTCTGTTTCTGCCGTTAATAAAAGAAAGGAAAAAACACAGTATAATAATAATAATAATAATAATAATAATAATAATAATAATAATAATACACTATACAGTAGAACTTCGATGGCTCGAACAACAATGACTCGTTTACCATGGATGAGTCGAACCCATTCTTGAGCCCCTAGCGAAATCCTCTAGATAAGAAATAGTGGGAGATAATTAAGGAAATTTTAGTCTTTTATCTTGCAAATGTATGCTGTGTGTACTCATTAGAATCGCCATAATGAGGCGATTCTATTGAGAACACTCAGCATACATATTCATTATAGAACACCGAAAAGATGTATAAAAATACCTCGTTATGCCTCCTGACAGTAATCTCAGTGGCTCGAACTACCCCTGTCTCGAACAGATTTTCGAGGTCCCAAAGGTGTTCGAGCCATTGAAGTTCTACTATACTTTGTTTAAGAAGTTTGGATGTAGAATACCGGTATCCATGCAAAATGATACAGCATCACGAACACATGCCTATATAATTTTGACCCCCCTTGAACCCCACTTTTATTAAGTTAAATTGGGGTTTACTGGGGTAAAACTTATTTTTATTATTTCTGCTCTAAAATATAGATTGTGAATACTCGTTAGAACCGCCTCGATAAGAAAAAATATCAAATATTTATTTCATCGTACAATTTTCTCTTTTTTTCGGCGGCAACGTTTACAGTGTAATTGTATAGGCGTTTTTTCGTAATGGGGGTACCCATGCAAACTGATACAGCTCATGAGAAAAGGGTACTGATCGCATACGGCCCCCGCACAATGGGGCTTGAAGAAATGGATTGGGCTGCATGATGCTTCCACGCAGAGCTGAAACCGACCGCACATGAATACTTGTAAACCACGTAGAGTTTCTATGCCTACCCAGGAAAAGAGGAGCGAGTCGGACCGTCCATTCATATAAACCATATTGGTATAATGGGGCGGCAGGGCTTGAGATGTAATTCCATCACAAGGTCGGGTATAAATCCCACAAAATTGGAAGCAACGTCTCCAACATGGCCTATACAGTGCTGTCGGGGACGCTAAACCTCAAATCAAACAAACAAAGCAAAGGCTCTGGCGACACTGCGCATGCGCAGTCTCGTCAGAGCCTTAGCTAGTCGCAGACATGTAAGAAGTCGACTGGATAGTTGTCTGCGCAGGCTTTTTCTGCCGTTCTGGCGATAAGCGTCCTTTTCTCGTGAGCTGCCTCATATATCACCATACCTTCGGTCCCCCGTCCATCGGAACTTGGAGAAAAAAATGGGCTGCATGGTGATTTCACGCAGAGCTGTAACCCACCGTCCATGAGTACCGGTAACCCGTTAAGAGAGTCTCAGCTGGTGCGAGTAGGACCGTCCCTACATATTTATAAACTCTTTTGGTTTGTTTAGGCGGCAAAGCTTGACATGTCATTTCATCTCAATGTCGGTTGATAGTCTCACAAAATTGAAAGCGACGTTTACAATATGACATAAATAATGTTGACGGGGACGTAAAACCTCAATTCAAACAAACAATGCCAACGATGCTATTTATACCCAGGGCTGTGGTAGTAGCATTTGTTAGAATCTTATAGACAGATACAGTCAAACTTGCGTATTGGCTTAGTTTGGAAAGGCCTGCAGTAGGTACGCAGTGTGGGTAATACACGTGATCAAATGATAAGGAGCACAGAGTTTATTACTATTGGTAGGAGCGTCATAGCTCAGTGGTTAGTGCACTTAACTCTGATGCTAGAGGTCCCGGGTTCGATCCTTGGCAGCGGTGATAAAATTTCCGTATCCGAACACGCTCCACTGGCATCATTTGCATGGATGAATGCCATAAAGTGTACCGTCCATCGGATCGGGACGTTAACTGGTGACCCCTGTGTAAGGAGAACCAGCCCCTATGCAGGTTAAAGATCCCTTCCGTAACTACATGTACATGGTTACTGTGTTGGCTTTCATCCCTCATATCTGGAGTGTACGAAATGAACACCTGCCGAAAATGCCAGCGAGGGCGTAGGCAGTATTCGGAGATAGGCACGATATATAGATAGGCTTTTTAGGATATCTCTATTTATACTGCATGGAATTTCTTCAAATGAAGTATGTGAGGAAAATTATGTTCTTTCTGATGGTGTAAGCAGTCTTCTAAGTGCTGGGCTGATTCTCGAGAACATTCGGAGAAAGTGTTTGGTCTCGGCCTCGGCTACCGGGCTAACGTACACGAGTTTGGCGAAACTCGTTTATAGCATCTCTTTGGCAGGGTTTGAAGTTATTTTCTTGCTGGAAACAAGTCAAAAGACATTTTCCAAATATGCATCTGTTTATGTTTTGGTTTATAATTGCCCTAGTTCAGTGTTATTTTAGTTTTCCTAGAAATGACCATGTCAACGAAATCGAATACGACTGACTTGAAATGATACTATACACGAAATATATTGAATCATGTAACTTGTCAAAATATGATAAAACCGAGTAAGTTTTAGATCAATCAAATATCTTTATTGTGAAAGCTCAGATAACATAATGTTACATATGAGCAACATTGCAACATAACAACATGACATGTTACAGCATGACGACAGTAAGCAGGTAAA
Organism: Lucinisca nassula; assembly: GCA_963580285.1. NCBI lineage: Eukaryota > Metazoa > Mollusca > Bivalvia > Lucinida > Lucinidae > Lucinisca > Lucinisca nassula. The sequence goes on from OY757016.1 coordinate 75,940,643, forward strand.
ATGAATAAAGGTATATTAGAATAGAGAATAGGGGAGGCGAAGAGTTGATGTAGACACGTGTACATTTCAACCTACTAGTCAGGCAATAGTTGTCACTAAGGTGGTTCATTTTGTGTAGTTCGTGAAAAAGAGCTTGTGATAATAAATAAATGAGTAGATAAATAAATAAATAAATAAATATGCAATAAATGAATAGTCACATAAATAGGTAAATACATTTTTTGGAATTAAATACAAATTAAGAGAGAGAGAGAGAGAGAGAGAGAGAGAGAGAGAGAGAAAGAGAGAGAGAAAGACAGATTACGAATACACACCTATACAAATACACTACAAAAATTACCGCCGAAAAATGAAAATTTTGAGCTGAAAAATTGTGATATTCTTCTTATCTCCGCCCAAAATACAGATCGTGGGCACCCCTTAGAACCGTCGCATCGAGGCAGCCCCAACGAGCACCCACAACCCACACTCCAGAGCGGAAACAAGAAAAATAAGATCCACCCCTGGAAACTCCAGTTTTACTATATAAAAGTGGGGTTCAAGGGGGTAAAAATTATATAGGCGTGCCTTCGTGATGGATAACAACTGGTAATGTAGCTGTGGCAGAGCCGACAACTTCGGGTGCCCGGGCTATGGAGTAATTTGTCCTACCAAATAAAGCGAAACCTCGATAACTCGAACGTGGATGACTTGTTTACCATGCCAAATTCGAACTCACTCGTGGATCCCAAGAAAATTTTCCAGTAGCTCCACATATCCATAAATTTAGGATTTCACAAATCTCATCTTGAAAATGTATATTGCACGATTCGATTCTAATGTGTACACACAACATGCCTTTATATAATAGAAGATCTAAAATATGTCCATAATTCATCTCCATCCTGGTGCCATAATTAACCCTCAGTAATTCGAACTATCCCTATTTCGAACGATTTTTATGGCCCAGAGGCGTTCGAGTTATCGAAGTTCGACCGGTCATGATGGATAACACCTGTTAATGAATCCGATATAAACCGTGAAACTCATAAGCATATCCAATGTAGGCTTACGTCATCGTATTTACCCGTATATTCATTCACAAACCTGTCAAGTATATCACGTGTGCAAAGGGCGTGCAGTTTTCAATCAACACACATACCACGTGTTCAGTAATTTCCTTGACAAGTTTGTGAATGGATTAGTATTTTTCTTGCAGCATGTAGGTGAGGGTTTTTTTTTTCTTCTTTCTTTTCTCTGCATGTGTACAACTAATTTATTGTTTGATGGACTTGAGCTCCGCATCTTTGGTTCGGAGGAAGGTACAGGACATTTCTCCGAAAACATAGCTGCACACTTAAGTCAAACCAACTGCGAGAGAATACCCTTTAGCATATATTATTGGAGTAGTTAACTGTCAGTATAATTGGACGGAATGCGGCCTCGTCTTTTCTATCTAAAATCGCTTACAATCAAAACGAGACAAAACGCGAAACAAAGACAAGAATTCCGCAGAAGGCGGCGTCGCACCTGCTAGGGGCAAAAGTCACAGGAGCCACAATCAGAACATTGTTATTAAATAAGTAAATTTTATTCTTAGTAGTTGGTAGTTGATGTAAAATGTGTCAAAGTCACTGGACCAAAGAATATAGGCCATGGTCACCAGGTCAAGGTATGTGCCAAATCAGTACATCGAGGAGAAGCACTATGCAAGGCTTGGTGGCTGTAGGCCATTTATTTTAAGACATATAGAACATTGACGTATAATGTGTTAAAGTCACTAGAGTGCATAACATGGGTCAAGTTTACCAGGTCAAAGTACTCGCAGAGTCAGTAAATGTAAGAGAAGCACCATGCAAGGTTTGGTGGTTGTAGGCCTTATAGTTAAGAAGATATGGCATGTCAACCATAAATGTGTAAGGTCAATATAGTACGATAAATAGGTCAAGGTCACCAAGTCATGGTACATGCACAGTCAGTACATCTAGAAGCAGCATTATGCAAGATTTGATGGTTGTAGGCCTATTATTTGCAGAGATCTGGAACTTCGACGTAAAATGTGTCAAAGTCGCTGGAGCGTAAAATATAGGTCATGGTCACCAGGTCAAGGTACCTGCAGAGTCAGTACATCTACGAGAAGCATTATACAAGATTTGATGGTTGTGAGCCTTTTATTTCAGGAGATCTGGAACTTCGACGTAAAATGTGTCAAAGTCTGTGGAGAGTAGAATATAGGTCAAGGCACCATGTCAATGTACCTGCAGAGTCAGTACATCTAGGAGAAGCACTATGCAAGATTTTATGGTTGTAGGCCTTTTATTTGACAAGATCTGGAACATCAACTTAATTTGTGTCAAAGTTACTGGAGCGTAAAATATAGGTCAAGGTCACCGGGTCAAGGTGCTTGCCTGGTCAGGAGCTTAGGGTGAAGTTTCATGAAAGGTTTGGTGATTGTTTAGTCGTATAGTTGATTGCAATACAAACTTCGACGTAATGTCGAACTTCGACGTAATGGTCAAAGTCACTGGAGCGCAAAATATAGGTCAAAGTCACCAGGTCAGGGTGCCTACAAAGTCAGAAGGTCAGGGAGATGCTTCATGTAAGATTTGATGGTAGTTGAAGCTTGATGTTGACTTAAATAAAAACTTTGACGTAAATGTCGAACTTCGACGTAAATGTTAACAGACGGACGGACGAACGGACGCAAACTATAGGTCAAAGTCATCAGGTCAAGTTGCTTACAAAGTGAGAAGGTCAGGGTGATGTTTCCTGTAAGGTTTGATGGTAGCTGAGGTTTGTAGTTGACTTAAACAAAAACTTTGACGTAAATGTCGAACTTCGACGTAATGGTCAAAGTCACTGGAGCGCAAAATATAGGTCAAAGTCACCAGGTCAAGGTGCTTACAAAGTGAGAATGTCTATGAGATGTTTCATGTAAGGTTTGATGGTAGCTGAGGTTTGTAAAATAAAAACTTTGACGTAAATGTCGAACTTCGACGTAAATGTCGAACTTCGACGTAATGGTCAAAGTCACTGGAGCGCAAAATATAGGTCAAAGTCACCAGGTCAAGTTGCTTACAAAGTGAGAAGTTCTTTGAGATGCTTCATGTAAGGTTTGATGGTAGCTGGGGTTTGTAAAATAAAAACTTTGACGTAAATGTCGAACTTCGACATAAATGTTAACAGACGGACGAACGGACGGACGCACGGACGGAAAATCGGACGCCTATGTCGCACCCTGCTTTAAGCAGGTGCGACAACAATTAAGAAATCTTCGTTTGTTTGACTCACTACATGTACTTAATTGATGTTACTGTCTTACCAAATACAAGAGGGCCCAGAGGGCCCTGAGTCGCTCACCTGAGAATCAGTGTCTCTAGTACATTCTTGGCCCAAGGGCTATACTAGGTGAAGCTTCATACCAAATATCAAAGACTTTCCCTGTACAAGCCTATGTAAAACCAAAGGCCCCCGGGGCGGGGGCATTTTTAGCCCCGGGGCTATAATTTGAACAATCTTGGTTGACATCCACTAGATGAAGCTTCACACCAAATATCAAAGATCTGAGCCTTGCGGTTTCAGAGAAGAAGATTTTTAAAGATTTTCCCTGTATAAGCCTATGTAAAACCAAAGGCCCCGGGGCGGGGGCATTTTTGGGCCAAGGGCTATAATTTGAACAATCTTGGTAGAGGTCCACTAGGTGAAGCTTCACACCAAATATCAAAGACCTGGGCCTTGTGGTTCTAGAGAAGAAGATTTTTAAAGATTTTCCCTATATAAGCCTATGTAAGCCCAAAGGCCCCTGAGCAGGGGCATTTCTGGTCCAAGGGCCATAATTTGAACAATCTTGGTAGAGGTCCACTAGATGAAGCTTCATACCAAATATCGAAGACCTGGGCCTTTCGGTTTCAGAGAAGAAAATTTTTAAAGATTTTCCCTGTATAAGCCTATGTAAAACCAAAGGCCACCGGGGCGGGGGCATTTTTGGCCCCAGGGCTATAATTTGAACAATCTTGGTAGAGGTCCACTAGATGAAGCTTCACACCAAATATCAAAGATCTGAGCCTTGTGGTTTCAGAGAAGAAGATTTTTAAAGAATTTCCCTGTATAAGCCTATGTAAAACCAAACGCCCCAAGGGCGGGGGCATTTTGTGGCCCCAGTACTATAATTTGAACAATCTTGGTAGAGGTTCACTAGGTGAAGCTTCACACCAAATATCAAAGACCTGGGCCTTATGGTTTCAGAGAAGAAGATTTTTAAAGATTTTCCCTATGTAAGCCTATGAAAACCCAAAGGCCCCCGGGGCGGGGGCATTTCTGGCCCAAGGGCAGTAATTTGAACAACCTTGGTAGAGGTCCACTAGATGAAGCTTCATACAAAATATCGAAGACCTGGGCCTTTCTGTTTCAAAGAAGAAGATTTTTAAAGATTTTCCCATTATAAGCCTACGTAAAACCAAAGGCCCCAAGGGCGGGGGCATTTTTGGCCCTAGGGCTATAATTTTAACAAACTTGGTAGAGGTCCACTAGGTGAAGCTTCACACCAAATATCAAAGACCTGGGCCTTGTGGTTTCAGAGAAGAAGATTTTTAAAGATTTTCCCTATATAAGCCTATGAAAACCCAAAGGCCCCCGGGGCAGGGGCATTTCTGGCCCAAGGGCCATAATTTGAACAATCTTGGTAGAGGTCCTCTAGATGAAGCTTCATACCAAATATCAAAGACCTGGGCCTTGCGGTTTCAGAGAAGAAGATTTTTAAAGTTTTCATTTTAAAATTCTATTTTTAGCTCCTGTGACCTAAATGTGCAATGGACCGGAACCATTTGAACAACTTTGAAAGGGGACCACCTAAGGATCATTCCTGTGAAGTTTGGTTAAAATCCAATCAGTGGTTTAGGAGGAGATGTCATTTAAAGAAAAAGTTTACGCACGGACACACGCACACACGCACTGACGCACACACGCACGACGGACGACGGACAAAAAGTGATCCCAAAAGCTCACCTCGTCACTACGTGACAGGTGAGCTAACAAGAAAAATCCGATATAATAACGACTGGAATTTAAAAAGACATTGCTTTTTTCAGACCTATATATTTTCGAAGCTTTCTGAGAAAATAGCAAATGCAAACGTGTGGCTCAGATCAGTTGTGTTTTATACCCAGTATTAAGACCATTCGACGTAAGACCTATTTTAGTCCCAAAAATGGTCTTGAGAGCAGAAGTTGTCTGTACATACTAAGTTATTGCACGACCCGCAGAAAAAGCGACCGACTGAAGTCGGTTGATTTTCTAAGAGTGCCCTAAAATCACCGTGTCATTCTGTCAGTCTATCAGTCTGTCCGTCCGTAACCCGTTTGTGAAAATTGGTGTTAGTGACTTAACCGCTTGGAATATTTAAACAATTTTTGGCATACTGATAGATATCAATGATATCTAACCAATGAACTTGCGAAATATTACATTCCATTTAGTATAGCCTCGCCGAGGCGAAAAATGTGAAAATTTTCGAACTGCATCTCCTCGGAAACCGTTGGGCCGATTGAAGTCAAATTTCATATGGAGCCTCTATGGGATGAGAGATACCAAAATTTGCTCATGGGGTCCAGGTCACATGACCAAAATGGCCGCCAAGCCATATATGGTCTGTCTGTCTGTCCGTCCGTAACCCATTTGTGAAAATTGGTGATAGTGACTTAACCGCTTGGAACATTTAAACAATTTTTGGCATACTGATAGATATCAATGAGATCTAACCAATGAACTTGCGAAATATTACATTCCATTTAGTATAGCCTCGCCGAGGCGAAAAATCCGTAACCCGTTCGTGAAAATTGGTGATATTGACTTAACCGCTTGGAATATTTAACTATTTTTATGCATACTGATAGATATCAATGAGATCTAACCAATGAACTTGCGAAATATTACATTCCATTTAGTATAGCCTCGCCGAGGCGAAAAATATTAAAAAAAAAATTAGAACTGCTTCTCCTCGGAAACCGTTGGGCCGAATAAAGTCAAATTTCATATGGAGCCTCTATGGGATGGGAGATACCAAAATTTGCTCATGGGGTCCAGGTCACATGACCAAAATGGCCGCCAAGCCATATATGGTCTGTCTGTCTGTCCGTCCGTAACCCGTTTGTGAAAATTGGTGATAGTGACTTAACCGCTTGGAATATTTAAACAATTTTTGGCATACTGATAGATATCTATAAGATCTAACCAATGGACTTGCGAAAAATTACATTCCATTTAGTATAGCCTCGCCGAGGCGAAAAATGTGAAATTTTTCGAACTGCTTCTTCTCGGAAACCGTTGGGCCGATTGAAGTCAAATTTCATATGGAGCCTCTATGGGATGAGGGAAACCAAAATTTGCTCATGGGGTCCAGGTCACATTACCAAAATGGCCGCCAAGCCATATATGGTAAAAACCCTTCAAAAATAGTCTTCTCCAGAACCACTGGGCAGATTTCCACGAAACTTGATAAATAGCATCTGGGACGTAGGCCCGTCATAAATTGCTAAAATGGTGACCCTTGGTTGACCTTGACCTTCTTTGTGCCTAGGTCAAACTTTGACACATATGCTTTTGTATTGGAAAAGTGAGAATGCATTTTATCCTGCAAACGATTCAGAATACAGTACTCAAGTATAAGATATATTTTTGTTCCTTACGATAAGGCGCATTTATTGGGGGAACCGTTTAAGGTCCAGGTCACATGACCAAAATGGCCGCCATACCCATATATGGTAACACTCATAAAGCTAAAAGCATCCGGCGGGTCGTGCACTTCAGCTGAAGCACTGGTTTTACGTTATCTTCAATTTCAAGATGAGTTCCAATGAGAGGTCTAGTGTTTGCCGCTTTTGCGGAAAGTTCCGGTCTGCAGTACCATGCATACCAATCGTGGTTCAGCCCCGCACACGTGCTGTGACAACCAGTTTCACTGCAGAGCAAACTTTCTTAGATATAGGTACAGTCATTGAATTGGTACCCTTACGACACGACAGCCGTAATAAAGGGAGGAAGCATAGCTAAAAAAAAACGCACACAAGCATAAAAAAGAAAACAAAACAAAAATGAAAACACCCATGATGATATTCGAACCTTGGCAGCTGGGGTGAAAATCTAATGCTCCAAGCACTGAGCGAAGGAGTCGATTTCATGATGATGATGATGATGGTGATGTTTTCGTGTCAATCGACCCATCAACCCTCTCTGTGGGTCATAAGCGTCAAACAGTTACGATTCCATTACACAGTTTACATAAATCTATAAACTGTGCATAATTTACCAAGGTAGATAATTGAAAAGAGGAAATACGACCCGTAGCACGCACCTCTTTAAACAAGAAAAGTATAACATGTTTTATAACATGTTATAATGGGCGGTATCTTGAATGATGTGGGATTTGAAAGAAATAAGAACACTCTGCAAAGTCGCACTTATTGAATGCATCTGATGTATATGTTATGTAACGTTCAGTTTGAAGTACATTTAAGAAATGATTTTTTGCTGTCCATGAATGTATTAACGCAGTGTGTCGCGTGCAAAGTAAATGAACCCCCTTCGGGGTTCATGTAAACTTTGCTAGAAATCCGCTGTCGTTCATACTTTCATGAAAAGCAGAAAAAAATAAGAACATGTATATTTTTTATACATATTTGCGAAAAAATGTTTACAGGGCAAAAAATGAAAAACATTTACACGCTGTTTGTCACCAACGCCCGTAGAGAACCATGGTTTAGACTGACGTCACTGAAAATCATGCAACGCGATGCGTTCATCGAAGTGTAAGGGGAAGCGGACGAGCCTTCAAAATATGTAACGGGAAGCGGCTAGCTTTTTTAGCTCACCAGAGCCGAAGGCTCCGGGGGAGCTTATAGGATAGGCAGTTGTCCGTCGTCATCTGCGTCGTCTGTGTCGTCTGCGTCGTCTGCGTCGTCTTCGTCAACATTTTCAAACGACATCTCCTCTGAAGCCACTGGGCCGATTCAGCCCAAATTTCATCTGTAGCATCCTTGGGCAGGGGGATTGATAGTTTGTGTTTTTAATGAAAATCGGCTCATTAGTTTGGTTGCTATGGCAACTTAGAGTTTCCATAGACTTATAATGGGGAAAATAGAAAAATGGCATTTACTACCAAGCCTCTGCAGATATTTTGACAAAACTTTCATAGAAATGTTCCATAGGTAATCTACTATCTGCCGTATGATTTTAGGCCTTCTGCTCATTTTTATTGGTTACCATGGAAACCAAAGTGCAAAAAATAGACAAAAAATTACTTTAAAAAATCATGTCCTCAGAAACCATATGCTCTAGGAGGCTGAGACTTTATGAAAATATTCACCATATTTGCCTTTATAGGTTTTGTGTTTTTTATGAAATTTGGCCATTTAGTTTTGTTGCTATGGCAACTTAGAGTTTCCATTGACTTACAATGGGGAAAACTGAAAAATGGCATTTGCTGCCAAGTCATTGCAGATATTTTGACAAAACTTACATAAACATGTTCCTTGTGTAAACTTCTCTCAGCCATATGCTTTCATGTCAACCTGGGGGTCCCCTAGGTTGTGCCGGGGCCATGCCCCGCCCCCTCCACTTCATAAAATGCCTTATATCTCAGAAACTTTACAGATCCCAACCCCTAAACCATATATATTCTTGTTCCTTATGATAAGATGCATTGAGTGACACCAACCTGGGGGTCCCCCGGGATGTGCCGGGGACATGCCCCACCCCCTCCTCTTCATAAAATGCCATATATCTCAGAAACCATACAGATCCCCACCCCTAAACTATATATATTCTTGTTCCTAATGCTAAGATGCATTAAGCGACACCAACCTGGGGGTCCCCCGGGATGTGCCGGGACCATGCCCCCCCCCCCTCAACTTCATAAAAGGCCAAATATTCCAGAAACCTTACAGATCCCCTGCCCTAAACCATATATATTCTTGTTTCTGAGGATAAGACATAGGGGTCACCCAGGGTGTTCCTGGGCCATGCTTCACCCCTTGACTTCACAAAAGACCATATATCTGAGAAACTGTTCAGAGCCCCACCCCCTAAACCATATATATTCTTGTTCCTATGATAAGACGCAATCAGTGACACCAGCATGCAGGTCCACCCTGGGTGCCATGGGCCATGCCCCACCCCTTTACTTCATTAAAATCCATCTCAGAAACCATACAGATCCCCACCCCTAAACAATATATATTCTTGTTCCTTATGATAAGATGCATTAAGTGACACCAACCTGAGGTTCCCCCGGGATATGCCGGGGATATGCCCTGACCCCTCAACTTCATAAAAGGCCATTTATCTCAGAAACCATTCAGATCCCCACCCCTAAACCATATATATTCTTGTTCCTTATGATAAGACACATTAAGTGACACCAACCTGTGGGTCCCTCGGGATGTGCCAGGCACATGCCCCATCCCTTCCACTTTATAAAATGCCATTTATCTCAGAAACCATTGAGATCCCTACCTCTAAACCATATATACTCTCATTCCTTATGATAAGTTGCATTCAGTGACACCAAATTTGGGGTCCCCTGGGATGTGCCTGGACCATGCCCAACCCCCTCCTCTTCGTAAAATGCCAAATATTCCAGAAACCTTACAGATACCCACCCCTAAACCATATACATTCTTGTTCCTTATGATAAGACACATTCAGTGGCACCAACTTAGGGGTCACCCAGTGTGCGCCCGGGCCATGCTCCACTTCACAAAAGACCATATATCTGAGAAACTGTTCAGAGCCCCACCCCTAAACCATATATATTCTTGTTCCTTATGATAACACCCAATCAATGACACCAGCATGCAGGTCCCCCCGGGGTCCCACAGGCCATGCCCCACCCCTTTACTTCATGAAAATCCATATATCTCAGAAACCGTTCAGATCCCCATCCCTTAATCATATATATTCGTGTTCCTTATGATAAGACGCAATCAGTGACACCAGCATGCAGGTCCCCCCGGGGTGTCACAGGCCATGCCCCACCCCTTTACTTCATTAAAATCCATATATCTCAGAAACCGTTCAGATCCCCACCCCATAACCATATTTATTCCTGTTCCTTATGATAAGACTCAACTTCATAATAGGCCATATATCTCAGAAACCATTCAAATCCCCATCCTATAATCACATACATTCTTGCTCATTGTTATTAGACACATTCAGTCACCCCGTCTTTGGGGATCACAGGGGCCATTTCTCTCCCTGCCACTTCATAAAATTGCCTCATATCTCAAAAACCATTCAGATCCCCACCGTTTAACCGTATATACTCTTGATCCTTATGATAAGACTTATTCATTGACAACAATCTTGGGCTTTTCTGGGATCTGCCATGCCCGATTCCCTCCATTGCTTAAAAGGCCTTACATCTCAGGAACCATACATATTCCCACTGATAAACCATATATGTCTTTGTTCCTTTTGATAAGACGCATTTAGTGACACCAACCAGGGCTCCATTGGGTCCATGCCCTGATCTCTCTACATTATAAAACACCTAATATTTCAGATACAGTCCACATGGGTGCTCATTTGGGTATGGGGTTTGTTTGGGAGACTTTATAATTGTTATAATAAAATCATATCATGTTATAATACATGGCTGCCATTGGGCAGTGTCCACCTGAGCACTGGTCTATGAACTTTGACTCTTTGGTTTGTTTGCTATGCCAAGCTATGAGTTTCCATTGTCCTATAATGGGGAAAATTGAAAAATGACTAATGCCTTTCAAGATATTTTGTCACTTTCATGGCAATGTTCCTTTAATAATGTTCTTTTTTGGCCTATTTGTTGCCACAGATGGGAAATTGTCAATTGTCATCTGTTGTCCTGCAACAACACATTCAAGCGACATCGAATCTAAAGCCACGAGGCTTATTGGGTCCAAATTTTATCTGTAGCATCCTAGGGCACAGGGCTTCCATGGTTAATTAAAATACATTGCTGCCAGTGGGCAGTGGCCCCCTGAGCTCTGTTGAGCATTGTGGCCCATGGACCTCTTGTTTTTTACTGTTGAGTAATGACAGTACGTCGAACAAGCTGCTGTGCTAGCGTATAAGTAGAAGTAAAACAAAGATCAGGAATCGATACAATTAACTTACTCCACCCATCAAAGACACCAAAGGGAAAGAAACACAAACATGAAGCGACCAGACCATAATGGAAACCTAAACAAAGGAAGGCCATAAGGACAGTTACTTTCCCACAAAATGGCCATATGGCCATCCAAAATAAAAAGACACAAGTGATACACACAGTAAGTAACAAAAAACAACATAAATAAACCGCCACAGAAGAACCGCCTTGGAACGGTCAGTGGAAAGATTTCCGGGGGGGGGGGGGGATGGGGCTTAAATCGATTTTACGTGGCCACAATCCTCGCCCTTACTTCCGTCGCGATTTAGACAAATAATTTGTTCAGTCCGAATGAAGGCCTCCTAACTCATCAGTGCAACATCTCCGTGAACACAAATAATCAAAGAACCATAGAGGTGAGACAACGGTGAGGACTCGACAGCAAGAAACCACTGAAATGCTGGAGCAAAAGAAAACCAACAGTTAGACTCCGATGGGCCCGACCAGAGACAGAGCATCAGGCACCAACCAACATTACCTTGAATTAGATCACTCTAATTCTAAATAAGCCTTTACGTTGGAACCGTCATAGAATCTGAGGCCTGACCCACCGGCGTGCAATTAAAGAGGGAAGCAAAGTTGCCAACCGTGATTGGGTTAACAACCATACATGCAGTATAACATCCCTGTTGTACCCAATCTTTCGAAGAATGATTTTACGAAATTTGGTGCTGAAGTCATTGCGGTTGTATATTTTTCTGAATTTATATACTAAGTAACCATAAAATTCGGGTTCCGATAGACCTTGTTGCAGAAGAGATTCAAGTCCAATATTGAATTTTGAAATTAAATCAGAATGGCCCTGTCTCACATAAGCTGTCGCAATCTCTCCCGTTATGAAAATCAAATAACAATATCTGCTCCGAATCCGCCTGGGCCGTCGGTGTTTACCTACAGTCACTCTTACCCGCATATGCGAGGTAAGAAAACTATGATGATGTACGAGGAGACGTTTTACGGCCGCCACACGGCACAACACCAGCTACAGTGAAAATAAATAAGTTCTGAAGTTAGATCCTTTGGAAGCAAGGAATACACCAACTAAACGAAAATAGCAGACTCGGTTTTATTGAGTCTGTTCATGACCAGTACTGAAATATGCAACACCGGCCACGCCCTCTATCACCGGATAAAGCAGAACTCTATTTTCAAAATGATACCAAATGAACTCAATGACTCCAAAGGACCAGAAAATATTGCCTGTCTGATCAATATCTGGTCAGGATATAGATATATCGAGTGATTAAATCAGCAAGGTGGACAGAATAATACATCTTTTAGAGAGGTTTTAGTTTTCATACAACAAAGAAATTCACAGAAACAAGACATTCTCATAAAAGGATATTATAAGAAAATTCCACCGTATGAAACATATTTTCATACCACATCAATTAGTTATACATATATCCGTTTTCCAGTCAAATAGAACATTTATTTTTAGAAATTCAAGGGAGGTTAATGTGCAGAAATCGTCTGACAGAAAACTGCAACTGCAATAATTGCCAAGAGGATGGAGAGGTCATATTTCATCTTAATATTGAGAAAATGTCCCACAATTTTGGAAACAACGACTCCAAAATGACCTTTACGGTGCTGACGGGGACGTTAAACCTAAAACTAAACAACAAACTGGGTTGACAATCGAACTTAGATTGTGAATGAAAAGCTTTACTAAAGCTTTTACTTGTCAGCTATTATTATGTCAAAGGGAAGACACTCATATTGCAGCTATGTAGCAAATTATCAGGTTGCGGTTAAATTAATGATACAGTGACATAAATTCAATATAAATATATGGCGCCAAATATATTCGATTTCAACTATCAGTGACATAGTTTTAATCAAACATTTACTAATAAAAACACTAGAAAATATGCTTACTAACTTTAATGCATACTAAACCACGCCCACTAAATAACATACAGATCCACTAGGTAATTACGTCAAAAATGATTGACAGAAAAGTAGTTTTATATTGGGCACTAAAGTATATATCTATGAGGTATATTATTCATAGTAAATACTGTTAGTAGAAATTTACTTGTATATATCTATGAATAAAATTCGCCCAAGAAAAAAAGTCATCATTTATGATGACGCGAAGCCAGTTTCGACACGAAGCATTTGTTCACGAAATAAAGTCCGATCCCGGGCGAGCACCAATCTTACAATATGAAGGCCGAAAGGAAAGAAGAATAGCTTGAAAGAATCCCCGCCTATGGTGGGATTCGAACTCGGGCCGCTTGGGTAAAAATCCAATTTCATAACCCCTGAGCCAAAGAGTTGACCCCATGACGCAGTGCAAAGAGTGGTGGTAAACCTATAAAGCTCATGCTACACGATAGAACAAGATGTATGCCGTATACAACAGTTCATATTCCTCTCAGTGCTGCACGGTACAGCTTGATAGATACAACTCGAGTATCCTTATCATAATCCCACCCACCATCATGCCAAACTGCCAAAATGCAGACCCCTTGCTGATGCAGATGGAATAATTGTTGCTTAACACTTGTCCTGCTGAATGGATTCAATTTGCCACACCCAATACTGATTATCAACCAACCAAATTATTTGATATAATGTATTTATTCAACTCGCAAGCTGAATGGTAAACAATATTCATCCTCAGCGGTGATCAGATGGCTTCTTCAGAAGCTCTATGATGCGGATCTACACTGTTTGCAAAGAAAGGCAGTGTCGTGTGCAACAGGATAAGGGTTAACAAGGGTCAGAGTTTTGTTGTACTTTATGCCCTACGGCTTGCTTTGGAAAGTCATAATGACTGATATACAGTTATCACATTTTCAACATGTGGACATTGAGGGTCACCCAGTAAGCATTCTACATAAATCTACAGCGGGCCGTTAGCGGCCCGTCAGGGTAGCTGACGGGCCGCTAACGGCCCGCTGTAGATTTATGTAGAATGCTAGCAGGGCAGGTCCTAGTGAACCAGACGGAGATGAACAGGCTCTGACTCATGGTGACAAAGGGGTCGGGGGAGGGGGGCGGTTGGTTCATCCCTTTGACAATACAGAGCTGACTTTTATGTCACTATCGTTGCACCTTGTTGACATTGTGAGGGCCAGGTCCTAGCGCACCAGACGGAGAGGAACGTACTCATTCTAACTAACTAACTAACTAACTAAATAACTAACTAACTAACAATGACTCATGGTGACAAGCGGGGGGTATCCATCCCTTTGACAATACAGAGCTGACTTGTATGTCACTATCAGACACCTTGTGGACATTGAGGATCAGGTCCTAGTGCACCAGATGGAGAGGAACGTACTTAGTCTAACTTAAAATGCATTGTGGTGACAAAGGGCGGTTCTTAGAACTAAGTCAGTTTGATGGCACTTTCATACCCTTTACAAACTTCTCATGATATTGTCAAGATGATAATTCTGACCAAGTTTGACGATGATTGGACCAAAACTTTGGCCTCTCTATAGAGAGTTAACAAGGTCTTTTTATGATTTGACCTACCGACCTACTTTCGGAACAGACTTACCCCATATTCGAACTTGACCTCGATATTGTCGAGATGATCATTCTGAGAAGGCTTGATGATTGGACTAAAACTGTGACCTCTAGAGTGTTAACAAGGTTTTCTATGATTTGACCCTCTGACCTACTTTTTCACCAGGCATGACCCATATTGAAACTTGACCTAGACATTGTCGTGATGATCATTCTGAAAAACATTGAGGATGATTGGACAAAAACTGTGTCCTCTAGAGTGTTAACAAGGTTTTCTATGAATTGACATTATGACCAACGTTTTGACCCGACATGACCCATATTCAAACATGACCGAGATATTGTCAGGATGATTATTCTGAGCAAGTTTGAGGATAATTGGGGGAAAATGTGGCCTCTAGAGTGTTAAAGAGGTTTTTCTATGCTTTGATCTACTCACCTACTTGTGGACCAAACATGGCGCATATTAAAACTTGACCGAGATATTGCCAGGATGATCATTCTGAGCAAGTTTGAGGATACCTGGACTAAAACTGTGGCCTCTGGAGTGTTAACAAGGTGTTCCTATGATTTGATCTACTGACCTACTTTTCACTCGACATGACCCATATTCGAAATTGACCAAGACATTGTCATGATGATCATTCGGAGCAAGTTTCAGGATGATTAGACCAAACCTGTGGCCTCCAGATTCTTGGTTTGACCTACTTTATGATCCAACATGACCCATATTCAAACTTGACCGAAATATTGTCAGTATGATCATTCTGAGCAAGTTTGAGGTTGATTGGACCAAAATTGCGGCCTCTAGGGTGTTAACAATGTTTTTCATTGATTTGACCTATTGACCTACTTTTTGACCTGACATGACCCATATTCGAACTTGACAGAGATATTGTCATGATGATCATTCTGACCAAGTTTTATGTTGATTGGATCAAAACTGTGGCCTCCAGAGTATTAACTAGAGAAGTTTACGCACGACGCCTGACATCTCACGGTCACAAAAGCTCACCATGACCTTCGGTCAGGTGAGCTAAAAAAGGATAACAAACCCTTATGACATTGTTAAGTCTTTTATGGTCCAATAATGACATCTCATTAAGGCGGTTCTAACGAGTACCCGCATTCTATGTGCAAAAATAAGGAAAATAATATATGACCCTGTAAGCGCCACTTTTTACAAGGGACTCCTCTCCACAGAGTAAACGTGATGTCACTTCTTAAGAGCGGGGAGCCCCGCATCAGGTCAGTAGGCCTCTAAAACAGTTATTAGCGAAATAGCCAGAAAAATGCACCATATTTTAAAAAGTTTTCATCATTACAGGAAAAATTAACAAACAAAGAAGGTTGTCTCGATTTTTAGCTGGCCTGAGCCAAAGGCTCAGGGTTTACCGTCCGTCGTCGTCGTAACGGTCATCGTATGTCCATCTGTCCGTTCACCATTTCTTTAAACAACATCTCCATCTAAACCACTTAATATATTTTGACAAAATTTGGCAGAAATGATCCTTAGGTGGTCCTCTCTCAAGGTTGTTCAAAGAATATAATTCCATGCAGAACTCTGGTTGCCATGGCAACGAAAAAGGGGAAAATAAGAGAAAACCTTTAAAAATCATCTTCTTGTCTGATATTTGGTATGATTCTTCTTCTAGTGGACCTCTACCAAGATTGTTCAAATTATAGCCCACTGGGCTTACATAGAGATATATAGGGAAAACCGTTTAAAATCTACTTGTTTGAAACCAGAAGACCAAGGTCTTTGATATTTGGTATGAAGCTTCATCTAGTGAATGTCTGACCAGGTTGTTCAAATTATAGCCTTGGGGCCAATAATGGTCCCGCGACAGGCCCCACTGGGTTTACATAGGCTTATATAGGCAAAACCTTTAAAAGTCTTCTTCTCTGAAACCAAATTGCCCAGGTCTTTGATATTTGAGGTGAAGCTTCGTCTGGTAGACCTCTACCAAGATTGTTCAAATTATAGCCCTGGAGCCAAAAATGGCCATGGTGCGGGGCCCATTGTGTTTACATAGAGGTATATAGAGAAAACCTTTAAAAATCTTCTTGTCTGAAACCAGAAGGCTCAGGTGTTTGGTATTTGGTATGAAGCTTCATCTAGTGGACCTCTACCAAGACTGTTCAAATGATAGCTCTGGGGCCTATAATGGGCCCGTGGCGGGCCCACTGAGGTATACAGGGAAAACCTTTAAAAATCTTCTTGTCTGAAACCAGAAGGCTCAGGTGTTTGGTATGAAGCTTCATCTAGTGGACCTCTACCAAGATTGTTCAAATTATAGCCATGGGGCCAAAAATGGTCCTGGGGCGGGTCCCACTATGTTTACATAGTGGTATATAGGGAAAACATTTAAAAATTTTCTTGCCTGAAGAAGGCCCGGGTCTTTGATATTTGGTATGAAGCTTCATCTAGTGAACCTCTACCAATATTGTTCAAATTATTTCCCTGGAGCCAATAATCGCCTGGGGTGGGGCCTACTGGGTTTACATAGAGGTATATAGGGAAAATCTTTAAAAATCTTCTTGTCTGAAACAAAAAGGCTCAGGTCTTTGATATTTGGTATGAAACTTCATCTAGTGGAGCTCTACCAAGATTGTTCAAATTATAGCCCTGGGGCCAAAAATGGCCCCGCGCCGGGGCCCACTGGTTTTACATAGGCTTATATGTATAGGCAAATCCTTTAAAAACTTTCTTGTCTGACACCAGAAGGCCAATGTCTTAGCTATTTGGTATGAAACTGCATCTAGTGGTCCTCGACCAAGATTGTGTAAATTATTGCCCTGGGGCTAATAATGGCCCCGTACCGGGGTCCACTGGTTTTACATAGGCTAATATAGGGAAAACCTTTAAAAAAATTTTTGTCTGAAACCAGAAAGCCCAGATCTTTATTATTTGGCATGAAGCTTCATCTAATGGACCTCTACCAAGATTGTTCAAATTATAGCCCTGGGGCGAATAATGGCCCCGCCCCGGGGCCCTTTAAAAATCTTTTTGTCTGAAAGCAGAAGACCCAGATCTTTGATATTTGGTATGAAGCTTCATCTCGTGAACCTCTATCAATATTGTTCAAATTATAGCCCTGGGGCTAAAATGGCCATGCCCAGGGTCTCACTTGTTTTACATAGGCTTATATAGGGGAAAGCTTTACAAATCTTCTTTTCTGAAACCTTACGGCCAAGGTTTTTGAAATTTGATATGTTGCTTCATCCAGTGAAGTTTTCGAAGCTTGTTCAAATTATAGCCGTGGGGCCCACTGGTTTTACATAGGCTTATATAGGGAAAACCTTTAAGAATCTTTTTGTCTGAAATCAGAAGGCCCAAGTCTTTGATATTTGGTATGAAGCTTATTTAGTAGACCGCTACCAATATTGTTCAAATTCAAGACCTCGGGCCAAAAATTGCTCTGACCCAGGACCCTCATGTAAATCTCTTAACTCAGGTGAGCGACTTAGGACCATTATGGTACTCGTGTTTAACAGAAACGTTGTAACTAATTTCACAGCCAGGTAGTCACTGACACATCTTCCCAAATGTTCATGTGCTGTATATACCGTCATTTTCTCTCTTTTTCTGGGAGACCACACAACATTTCGATAACACACCCGTGCGACACAGTGCAGTTTTTCACATCTCCAAAATGGCTACTTTTCAGGTGAAAATCCGTGATATTTTTCTTATTTATACTGCAAACATAGATTGCTGTAATCGTTAGAACCGCCTCGTCGAGGCGGTTCTAACGAGTACCCACAACCTATGTCTAAGAGCAGAAAAAAGATAAATAATGTATACCCCTATAAACCCCAGTTTTCTCTATAGAAAGTGGGGTGTTTATTCCACGGACTTGTTATTGTGATGAAAATGACAATTGTTGAAGTAGCATTATAATAACTTATCAAAATGAGATCTACTCTTTAAAAAAGAACTTGCTCTCTAAGTGTTTTCAGTTGCAGCCCACCACAAGAAGATGATACTATTTTGATGAGTGTCACATATTTAGGTGGTGAACACTGCAGTATTGTTGTTTTGTTTGTTTGATTTGAGGTTTAACGTCTCCGTCAACACTATTTGGGTCATTTTGGAGACGTTGCTTCCAATTATGAGGGACTTTTACCCGACATTGAGATGAAATTACATCTCAATCCCAGCCGCCCAATGAAACCAATAGGGTTTATATGCATGGACGGTCCGACTCGCACCACTTTACCTGGGCAGGCTTAGACCTTCTAAGCGGTTTACCAGTACTCACGTGCAGTCGGTTTCAGCTCCGCGTGGAAGCATCATGCAGCCCAGTCTATACGAGTTTCGTCAAACATGATTCTAGCTGCATCGACGAGGAATCAGCATTACAAACTCATATTAAGTACAGTAGAAAATACTAGAAATGTAAAAACGTAAAAACTGATAGTTCATTTACCATCAATGTTGATTCAAACTTATTCTTGAGTCCCTAAACATGGCTCATACAACTCCAGATAATAAATGTTTTGGGATGATTATTTTCTTATTATATCATGAACATGGATGTTGCGTGTACTCATTAGAATCGCCTCATCGAGGCGATTCTAATGAGTACACACAACATACCATTACTTTAAGAACGTAAAACGATATAATTCCTTATGCCTATGTTATGATTTACCCTTAGTCGCTCGAACTGCCCCTGTCTAGAACACACTTCTATAGTCCCAAAGGTGTTCGAGCGATTAAAGTTCGTCCCGACTACATTATCATCATTCAGTGCGAAATATGTGGAGTTTATCGTCGTTAGAACAGGCAATGATTAATGTTTTGTCCATTTGTCTGTAAGCTGCACAGCGAGGATTCCGGATACCATCAGTGGCTGTTAACAAAGTGGAATGTTTATTTCCAGCCGCTGTTACGATCTGCACATTTTCAGACTTTTCACCACAAACAATGATATTATCTTCCTCATCAAAACAAACTTTTCTCGGGTATACAAGAGTCTGGTCTTTATACTCGGAGATAACATCTCCCCTAGGAATCAGACATGCGACGGACGAAGTTTGCTTGTCAGAAATGTAAATTTTACCAGACTTGGCATTTACAGTGATACAGGTAGGTGTGTCATACATTTTCAGAGGTATCGTTCGTTTAAATATCCCATTAATGTCTAGAATCTTTATTTGTCCATTGCCAGGATTGTCATGGCATGCTACATACACTTCTTTATCAGCAACGTCTATGCCCCAGCACTTCTGGCTAAGCTGGACTATAAACCCTGCCTTTAACTCTGGAGCTATCTGAATGCACTGCAGCTGCTTTCTGTACGGCAGAGTGATAATAACGGCGGTTGTGTTGAGAACCAAGACATCTAATGGCTCATTATCAATAAACATCTTATTTTTTATTTTAAAATCATCACTTAATATTTTAACTGCTTTATTTTCAAAGTCACAAAGTACGATCTTTCCATCCGGCATTACCGTACAACCAGTGATATTTGGCTTTCTTTTGTCTCCTGACATTTTCACATTTGCAAAACTATAGCTTACAATTTTAAAATTTGGAAATAAGTTTGGCTTATCTGCCGTGACAATAACGTCTCCAAGCTTTTTAAGATTGATGCTCATGTTGCTAAGTTGTTTATTCCTATCAAAATATAGGTACGGAGATTTTGACTCTTGAGTTATATCTTGCATAACTTTTCTGTACTCTTTGAAACGGTTTGAAAGTCTGATATCTGCCGCCAACATATCAGCCTTCCTGGAACTTTTCTGTATACCATCTATCAGTTTCAAATCGTTTTGAAGCATTTCTTTCGTAGAAGTACACACCAGAAGATGTCTTTCTATATGCTGTCGTGCTATTGAATCTTGTTTGTCCAGTTCCTCTATGCTTTCTTTCTCAAGGCTATCCAAAATTTCAATGAGTTCTTGTCTTAACGCTTTGACATTGGTAACACTTTTTTCTTTCATATTTGTTAGAGTCTGGCTGTCAATCATCCTGCAGTTAGCGTACTCATCAATTTCCGTAAGTATCTCGTTTGCTGTTTGAGAAATTAACTCAAAAGTGTCATTTGAATATGTTCCAGTTTTTTCGCTTATTGCTATAGCGTTGCATTTTCTATGTTTTAGTGTTGCGCAGGACTGACAAATCACATCCCCATGATCTTCACAGTAAATGGATACCACCAAATGCAAGCTACATTCACAAAACACTCTACATGGCTCTGTTGACGCTGAAGAAGTTATCGACCAGTCTGTTATGGGTAATATTTTGTGATTTCTTGTCATTTTGAGGCCTCTGTGAGAGGTTGAGCAGCTTGGACAGAGACCTTCTTTGCAATCATTACAAAAACTCGTAGCTTTTTTCACCTCTCCTTCGTACTTGCAAGGGTCACATATATGGTCTGCTCCGTCTGAAGCAGTTTGGAGTGATCTAGCACCTTCAACTTGATCCATAATTTATATCTGAAAGAAATATGACAAACTTAAAGGGGGAAAACTACAATCGGAAGGGAGGCAACCCTTTCTTAAACATAGAATGAAATTTTCCCGCCTCCTAGCGCAATAAAGACACGGTACCTAGTATTAGAGCCCAGAAAGAGTTAACAAGAGCTGTCGCATAACAGCATAGCTCGCCTGTTTTTCGCCTTCAGGAAATAAGTTAAAATCACTAAACCATGAAATATAGGTCACACTGCCATCATCATCATCATCATCATCATCATCATCATTATCATCGGAGTTTTGATTAACATGCAGGGACAGGGACAACATCCACGTAAGTGGGCCCCCTTCCAGATAGCTGGCTTGACCTAGATATATTTTGAGGTCAATCATCAGGTTATATGGAACATGACATTTCTCTATGAAATAACCTTTCGGTTATAAGGAAAAAATCATTAAAACATTAAATATAGGTCACACTGACCTTAATATATTTTTATGTCAATGATCTGGTCACACGGAACTTATAATCCACATATGAAGTTGCTCTATCAAATATAATTCAAAACATAAGGCGAAATCACTCAACCATAAACTATATGCCACACTGACCTAGATATATTTTGAGGTAAACCATCATGTCAAACAAAATAAAAAAAATTCAGATATGTCATTTCTCCATGAAAGTGTCTTCAAGTTATAAGGTAAAATCATTGAACCGTGAAATACAGGTCACAATGACCTACATTTATTTTTATGTCATCCTTCGGTTAAAACGGAATGTATAATCCAAGTATGATCTAATATCACAGGTATGACATTTCTCTATCAAATGGTGATTGAATTGTAAGGTACATGTAAAATCATTGAACCATGAAATATAGCTTACACTGACCTAGATTTAATTTTACGTCATTCATCAGGTCAGATGGAATTTATAATCCTGGTATGACGTTTCTCCATTAAATAGTATTCTCAAGATATAAGGAAAAGTCACTGAACCATGAAATATAGGTCACACTGCCCTAGATATACTTTGAAGTCAATCATCTGGTTGCATAGACCTTATATCCCTGGTATGCCATTTATCCATCAGGTAGTCGAGTTATAAAGCAAAATCATTGAGCCATGAAATATAGGCCATACTGACCTGAAGTTATATTCCAGGTTTGACATTTCTTCATCAAATAGTATTCAAGATTTAAGGAAAAATCATTGGACCATGAAATATAGGTCGCAGTGACCTAGATATGTTTTTGTCAATTATCGGGTCACTATCAAATAGTGTTTGAGTTGTAAGGTACATGTAAAATCAATGAACCATGAAATATAGATTAAACTGACCTAGATATAATTTTACGTCATTCATCGGGTCACATGGAATGAATACTCCTGGTATGAAGTTTCTCCATCAAATAGAATTCAAGATGTAAGGTAAAATCACTGAACCATAAAATTTAGGTTACACCCACCTAGATATACTATGAGATCAATCACCTGGTTGCAGGGAACTTACATCCCTGATATGACATTTCTTCATCAAGTAGTCTTTGAGTTTAAAATAAAGCAAATTCATTGAACAATGAAATATAGGTCACATTTACCGGGGTGTATTCGATGTCAATTACCAGGTCACGCGGAAGTTATATTCCAAGTATGACATTTCTACATCAAAATGTATTCAAGATATAACTAGAATTTGTTTTTCTACAAAAACACAGATGTCTCCCCCGCTTTTGACTGCTAAGTATAACCTTGACATTGGAGGTATTGAGCTGGGTCTTGTGTGCAACACATCATCTAATGAAAATGAACATTTCTGCATAGTAACTTTAAAAATGTTCATAGAAAAATAAAAAAGTTATTGGTCGTAAACAAAAAAAGCACTTTTTTACCTTTGACCTCTAAGTATGGCCTTGACCTTTGCAGTACAACACATCGTCTCATGATGGTTAACATTTCTGCCAAGTAATTTCATAATCCATCAAAGAATAAGGAAGTTATTGACTGTCCTTTTTTTACCTTTGACCTCTAGGTATGACCTTGACATTGGAGGTATGGACCTTGGTCTTGCACATGACTCATGGTCTAATGACGGTGAACATTTATGCCTGGTTTCTTTATAAAGTCCATCCAGAAATAAAAAGTTAATGACTGGACACAAAAAACAAACAAACTTTTTTTACCTCTGACCTCTTAGTATGACCTTGATCTTGGAGGTACCGACCTGGGTCTAGCGTGCACCACATAGTCTCATGATGGTTAACATTTCTGCCAAGTAATTTCACAATCTATCCAGGAAGAAGAAAGTTATTGACTGAACACTATAAAAAGACCCTTTTTGTCCTTTGACCTTTTGTCCTTGACATTTGAGGTACCAACTTGGGTCATGTAAAACAACACATCGTCACATGGTGGTTAACATTTCTGCCAATTAATTTCAAAATCCATCTAAAAACTAGAAATGGTGTTTGTAAAACACAATGCCCCCAACCTTAGCTTGTCCCTAGATGGCAAAATATTCAACAAATATTGTTAAAGACTCAAAAACATACAACTAGAATTCCGCCGAAGGCTATGTCGCACCTGAGTGCATGTGTGCATGCATGTTTTCTTATGACATGCATTAATGCGTGAGTGCATGCCTTCATGTGCATGCATGTGTGTGTGTGTGTGTGTGGGTGTGCATGTGTAATTGCATAAGTGTGCATGCCTGCATGTGCATGCATGTGTGTGTGTGCCTGTGTGAGTCCATAAGTGTGCATGCATGTGTGAGTACCTGCATGTATGCATGCAAGCATCAGTGTGTGTGTGTGCATGCATGCATGTGCATTTGTATGTGGGTGTGCAAGCATAAATGAGTGATTGTGTATGAGCATACATGTTTGAGTGTAAATGCATGTGTGTGTGCATGCATGCATGTGTAAGTGTTGTGGGCCGGGTTGAGGTGGGTTGTCGTGATGTGGGGTGTTGTGGGGTAGGCTGTCATGTGGTGGGGTCGATGGGGTGGGGTGGGGTGTTGTGGGGTAGGGTGTCATGTGGTGGGGTCGGTGGGGGTGGGGTGGGGTTGGGTGGGGTAGGGTGGGGTATTTATATATGTGTGTGTGTGCATAGTGAGTGCATAAGTGTGCATGCCTGCATTTGCATGCATGTGTGTGTTTGCTTTACATTGTGCGAGTCCATTAGTGTGCATGCATGCATATTTGTGTACATGCATGCATGCATGTGTGAGTACCTGCATTTATGCATGCAAGCATCAGTGTGTGTGTGTGTGCATGCATGCATGTGTGTTTGTATGTGAGTGTGCAAGCATAAATGAGTGATTGTGTATGAGCATGCATGTTTGAGTGTAAATGCATGTGTGTGTGCATGCATGCATGTGTAATTGGAGTTGGCGGGGTTGAGGTGTGTTGTCGTGGGGTGGAGTGTTGTGGAGTAGGGTGTCATGTGGTGGGGTGGGGTGGTGTTGGGTAGGGTAGGGTAGGAATATATGCATGCATGTATAATATGTATGTACAGGACAAATGGCATATCACCACCCACTATCAACTTTTGTGTAGGGGTATAATTTCTGTGTTATGTGTTTATGAAGAAAAAGACAAAAAAAAAATTCCTAGTCAACAAAGGATTTGTGCATGACTACATGCATGTGGGGTGGGACAGGGTGTGGTGGGGTGTTGTAGGGCGGGGCATGGCGGGGTGGGGTGGGGTGGGGTGGGTGGGGTGGGGGGTAGTGTGGTGTTGGGGTGGGTGGGTTTGGATGGGGAAGCGTGGGGTAGGGTAGGGTAGCGATGTATGCATGCATGTATTTATGTATGTACAGGACAAATGGCATATCCCCACCCCATATCAACTTTTGTGTAGGGGTATAATCTCTGTTTATATGTGTTTATGTAGAAAAATAAACACAAAATAATAATAAAAAAAAATGCCCATCCACCCGCCCAACCACCCACCCGGACATCGCTATTTTAAAGGACGGAATTTTTGAAAAACTCGTCTAATGAAACCGAAAATTACCATGATTACAATACTAATTCAGTGTGTGGCCTTGGCCCAAAGGTTATGCTAACAAATAAATCAAAGGACAATAACTTTTGAAAGGGGCATACTGCGGATGAGAAAAAATATGTGTCAGCTAATTTTCCATAGCGAATCCATATATGAAATTTCAAAACCCTAGCTTACACGGTTCTTAAGTTAATCCGGATAAAAAAATACGTGTCAGCTTATTTTCTATCAGGAACGCATATATGAAATTTCAAAACCATAGCATACATGGTTCTAAAGTTATGGAATGCATCACTTTTAGCATACATTACAATCGACACAAGTTACCAAAATGACAAAGGGCCATAACTCAAATTTTGTCAAAAGTTAATCAGGTCATCTACTCATCACCACCAATCTTTTAATCAACTTTCAAGACTCTAACTATAATAGTTTTTGAGATCTCTTGCTGACAAGATTTTATTTAAAAAACTTCAAAGGGCAATAACTCTTGAAAGAGGCATAATCCGGATGAGAAAAAAAATACGCATCAGCTTATTTTCCATCAGGAATGCATGAAATATGAAATTTCAAAACAATAGCATATACAGTTCTAAAGTTATGCTATGCATCACTTTTAGCATACATTATAATGGGCACAAATTACCAAAATGACAAAGGGCCATAACTCACAAAGTATTTTTCGGAATTTTGTCATAGGTTAACAGTTCATCTACACATCACCAACAATCTATTCACCAACTTTCAAGGCTCTAGCACCAATAGTTTTTGAGATATCTTGCTGACAAGATTTTATTAAAAAAAATTCATGGGCAATAACTCTTGGAAGGGGCATACTCCGGACGAGAAAAAAAAATACTCGTTAGCTAATTTTCAATGAGGAATCCATATATGAAATTTCAAAACCCTAGAATACACGGTTCTAAAGTTATGCTATGCATCACTTTTAGCATACATTACAATGGGCACAAATTACCAAAATGACAAAGGGCCACAACTCACAAAGTATTTTTCGAAATTTTGTCAAAAGTTAATCATTTCATCTACTCATCACCACCAATATATTCATCAACTTTCAAGGCTCTAGCTCCAATAGTTTTTGAGATATCTTGCTGACAAGATTTTATTAAAAAAAGTTCAAAGGGCAATAACTCTTGAAAGGGGCATAATCCTGACGAGAAAAAAAAAATACGCGTCAGCTTATTTTCCAGCAGAAATGCATATATGAAATTTCAAAACTATAGCATACACGGTTCTAAAGTTATGCTATGCATCACTTTTAGCATACATTACAATGAGCACAAATTACCAAAATGACAAAGGGCCATAACTCACAAAGTTTTTTTCGGAATTTTGTTATAAGTTAATCAGTTCATCTACTCATCACCAACAATCTATTCACCAATTTTCAAGGCTCTAGCTCCAATAGTTTTTGAGATATCTCGCTGACAAGATTTTATTAAAAAAATTTCAAAGGGCAATAACTCTTGAAAGGGGCATAATCCGGACGAGAAAAAAATACGCGTCAGCTAATTTTCCATGAGGAATCCATATATGAAATTTCAAAACAATAGCATACACGGTTCTAAAGTTATGCTATGCATCACTTTTAGCATACATTACAATGGGCACAAATTACCAAAATGACAAAGGGCCACAACTCACAAAGCATTTTTCGGAATTTTGTCAAAAGTTAATCAGTTCATCTTCTCATCACCGCCAATATATTCACCAACTTTCAAGGCTCAAGCTCCAATAGTTTTGGAGATATCTTGCTGACAAGATTTTATTAAAAAATTTCAAAGGGCAATAACTCTTGAAAGGGGCATAATCCTGACGAGAAAAAATACGTGTCAGCTTATTTTCCATCAGAAATGCATATATGAAATTTCAAAACTATAGCATACACGGTTCTAAAGTTATGCTTTGCATCACTTTTAGCATACATTTCAATGGGCCCAAATTACCAAAATGACAAAGGGCCATAACTCACAAAGTTTTTTTCGGAATTTTGTCATAGGTAAACAGTTCATCTACTCATCACCAACAATCTATTCACCAACTTTCAAGGCTCTAGCACCAATAGTTTTTGAGATATCTTGCCGACAAGATTTTATTAAAAAAATTTCAAAGGCAATAACTCTTGAAAGGGGCATAATCCGGACGAGAAAAAAAAACGCGTCAGCTAATTTTCCATGAGGAATCCATATATGAAATTTCAAAACCCCAGCATACACGGTTCTAAAGTTATGCTATGCATCACTTTTAGCATACATTACAATGGGCACAAATTACCAAAATGACAAAGGGCCACAACTCACAAAGCATTTTTCGAAATTTTGTCAAAAGTTAATCAGTTCATCTACTCATCACCACCAATATATTCACCAACTTTCAAGGCTCTAGCTCCAATAGTTTTTGAGATATCTTGCTGACAAGATTTTATTAAAAAAAGTTCAAAGGGCAATAACTATTGAAGGGGGCATAATCCGGACAAGAAAAAAAATTTGCCTCAGCTAATTTTCCATGAGGAATCCATATATGAAATTTCAAAACCCTAGCCTACACGGTTCTTTAGTTATGCTATGCATCAAAAGCGTAACGGACGGACGAACGGACGAACGGACGAACAAACCAGAACCAATATGCCCCTCCAACTTTTTCAAAGTTGGGGGCATAATAAGAAAGTTATTGACAGAACACAAAAAAGGCCCTTTTTTACCCATAACCTCTATGTATGACCTTGACCTTTCAGGTACCACACTGGGTCATGCGTGCAACACATCATCTCATGGTTGTTAACATTTCTGCCAAGCAATTTCAAAATCCATCTAAAAATAAGAAAGTTATTGACCAAACACGAAAAAGGCCCCTTTTTTACCTTTGACCTCTATGTATGACCTTGACATTTTAGGTACCAAACTGAATTATTCATGCAACACATCGTCCCATGATAGTTAACATGTTTGCCAAGTAACTTCAACTTCTATTTAAAAATAAGCAAGCTATTGACAAAACCCGAAAAAGGCCCCTTTTTTACCTTTGACCTCTAAGTATGACCTTGACCTTTGAGGTACCAAACTGGGTCATGCGCGCAACACATCACCTTATATTGGTTAACATTTCTGTCAAGTGATTTCAAAATCCATCTCAAAATAAGAAAGTTATTGACCAAATACGAAAAAAAGTCCCCCTTTTTGACTTTTGACCTGTAAGTATGACCTTGACCTTTGAGGTACCGACCTGCCTCATGTGCACCACACATCGTCTCATGGTTGTTAATAATTATGCCAAGTTATTTTAAAATCCATCTCAAAATTAGAAAGTTATTGACCAAATACGAAAAAAAGGCCCCTTTTTTTACCTTTGACCTCTAAGTTTGACCTTGATCTTTGAGGTACCGACCTGCCTCATGCGCACCACGCATCGTCTTATGGTTGTTAATAATTATGCCAAGTAATTTTAAAATCCATCTCAAAATAAGAAAGTTATTGACCAAATACGAAAAAAGGCCCCTTTTTTGAACTTTGACCTCTAAGTATGACCTTGACCTTTGAGGTACCGACCTGCCTCATGCGCACCACACATCGTCTTATGGTTGTTAATATTTCTGCCAAGTAATTTTAAAATCCATCAAAAAATAATAAAGTTATTGACCGGACACGATTTTCCCATACATATATACATACCAACAAATTTCCAAGGGAGATAATTCAAAACGTATAAATGCGAGAGTTATAGTTCTTGCGCACTGCACGTCGTCTAATGCTGATTAATATTTATACGAAGTTTCGTGAAGATAGCTCTAACGGTTTTCAAGTTACAGAGCGGACACGAATGTGTGACAGACGGACAGACGGATAGACAGACAGACAGACGGACAGACAGACGCCCGGGGGAAAAACAATATGTCTCTCCGAAAAAAAATTTTTCGGGGGAGACATAAAAATCACTGGACCATATACTATCGGTCACACTGACCTAGATATACTTTGAGGTTATTCTTTGGGTCGCAAGGAACTAATATCCAAGGCATGACATTTATCCAACAACTAAGCTTCAAGATATAAGTTAATAGCACTGGACCGTGAAATGTAGATCACCATGACCTTCACTCTTTTACATTGTAACCGAAGTCACATAGTTGGCTGATGTAAAACTAGTTGTGTCGATAACTTATTAGCATCATAGAAATGAATATTACATATTACAAATGTGTCCTGCATTTTGACCTCTGGCCCCAACCCCTCCAAAGGCATGAACCCATGGGTTGTGATATCTTTGAATTACAGAAGACCCTCCCAGGTACCGAGTTCTAAATATGATTGCTTTGTGATGAGTGAATGTCAAGATATAAGCATTTGATAAACTTCAACACAACCTTAACAAAGTATTACAAATGTGTCCTAGATTCTGACTCCCAGCCCCACCCCGGGGCACGAACCCAGGGGTATGTGCTGTTGGAATTTCAGAAGACCCTCCCAGGTATCCAAGTTCCAAACATGAATGCTCTGTTTTGTTTGTTTGTATTGGAGTTTAACGACTCTGTCAACACTATTTTAGGTTATATTTGAGCCGGCCAGTTTACCCATCCACACTTCTCCTGGGCAGGCTTATACGTAAGCGATTAACCAATACAGTGCACACTCTTTCGCCAAAAACTGACAACTCCCCTTTTTGTATCAGCGGAAGGGAGAGAACGACCGTAGAAACGATTTCATGATCAATCTTCACGAAAGAATGTTGCCGACCCCGGCAGGTATCGAACCCGCGTCCTCCTAATCACCAGTCAGACGTGCATCCGACTGAGCTACCGAGGACGGCAAATGAATGCTCTGCGATAAGTGACTGCCGAGATATAAGCATTTGAAAAAGTTGAACGCAGTGTGACTGGGTCGGGAATGGTAACGGGAACGCGCACGCGGACGACCGGGTGACAACAATAGCTCTCTTTGTACTTCGTACAGGCGAGCTAAAAATGTAAAAAAAAAGTATATAAAATAATTTCAGGAATTTGAAAAAATAGCCATCGGAAGAGCTGGCAAATCCCTCGACCAAAAACCAATATGGCCTTCAGAAGATTGTTCACCAATAGAAAGTGCAGCAGAATTAAACCAGCAATATATCACAAAAGTATTGGAGTTATTGTCATCACAAGATTATACCGTCAGGGGAGATACCTAAAAAACAAGGGCACTCAGAATTGTGGTTCTTGCGCATGACACGCCTGCTTAAGCTCATGTATTTCTGTACGAAGTACCAAGGTATTGGAGATATGGTGATCACAAGCTGGTCCTACTGTTATATTGGAAGGGTAGATAAGTCAAATACCACAGCACCAAGTGTTGTAATTCTTGCGCATGACACCCTTCTATACCTTGCATACAGTTGTGCCAAGTTCCTTTAATATATCTCAAAGGGTGTTGGAGTTATGGCTATCACAAGGTTATATTGTCAGGGGAGATAGCTAAAAAACCAGAGCACCCAAAGTCGTAATTCTTGAGCATGGCACACCTCATGTACATCTGCATCAAGTACCACCAATATGTCTCAAAGGGAGGTACGGTGATCACAAGGTGGTCATACTGTTATATTGGAAGGGTAGATAACTAAAAAACCATAGCACCACGAGTTGTGGTTCTTAAGCATGAAGCGTCGTCTCAACCTTGTATACAATTGTGCCAAGTACCATTAATGAATCTCAAAGGGTATTGGAGTTATGGCCATCACAAGGTTATATTGTCACGGGAGATAACTAAAAAACCAGAGCACCCAAAGTTGTAATTTTTGAGCATGACACACCTGCTTAACCTCATGTACATCTGCATCAAGTACCAACAATATGTTTCGAAGGGAGGTACGGTGATCACAAGGTGGTCATACTGTTATATTGGAAGGGAAGATAACTCAAATACCATAGCACCCAGAATTGTGGTTCTTAAGCATGAAGCGCCGTCTCAACCTTGTTTACAACTGTGCCAAGTACCATCAATAAATCTCAAAGGGTATTGGAGTTATGGCCATCACAAGGTTATATTGTCAGGGGAGATAATTAAAAAGCTAGGGCACCCAGAGTTGTGGTTCTTGCACGTGACATGCCTGCTTAACCTCATGTACAACTGTGCCAATTACCATCAATATATCTCGAAGAGTATTGGAGAAATGGCCATCACAATGTAGTGGTTCTATTTAATTGAAAGGGGAGATAACTAAAAAAAACATGGCACCCAGAGTTGTGGTTCTTGTGCATGACACGCCGTCTCAGCCTTGTGAACAACTATGCCAGGTACCAAAAAATATCTTAAAGGGTATTGGAGTTATGGCCATCACAAGGTTGTCACTATTTGAAAATGACTTTTTTAATGCAAGAGAACATAGGGCCTATATGAGCCGGTGCATGACAAAACATACAATAAGAAGATACTCAATCAACCTGCGCACCCATCCACTATGACAAGACCATTTGCTTATGTATCTCTGCATAGATCGTAGCCTATAGTAGGTACATGCAATCAGCGAACGCGCAGGCTGATCTGAGTCTTCGCTGGCCGCTCAAACCTTCTTATATGTTTTGTCATGCGCTGGCTCATATATTATATAGGGGTATTTTGGGGTATCTAGAACGTTAACTTGCCACAAATCTTACCGTGGCAATATATGCACGATGTATTTTCACCATCTATTCATAGCCGGATATTGTTTTCTCTGCGTGACGTAATTCACTACGCGTTTGTTTTGCCTATTGCCACGAGCCATAGATTACGCTTGTAGCCTTGTAATTGATTGATTTCAATCCTTTTGTTTGACAAATAACCACGCATTGAAAGTGTTATTTTGCTGTTTATGTTTCATTTTTCGTGCTGTTTTGTGACAGTTTTGTCTACCTACATTATTCGTTTAATATAACTTACTCTTTTATCAATATTTCTATATGTATGTCTATCTGTCTGTCAATCTGTCTGTCCGTTGTACCTTTTTCTATTCCTATTTCCTGTGAGCCTGTCTTCCCCAATCTGATTAGTTGAACTAGTTTTTGTGTATGTTTATTTCCTGTTGATTCATATTTGTTCTGAACTATATCCGACGTCGACGAGGGTTGACCAAGTGACCCAAAGAGGCCGCGTATGGAAATTGTTTGGAACCTTTGTATTGTCTGTCAAACAGACGATAAAGCCAAGCTTCTGTGGGAGAAACCGAGCTCTTACGAACAAATACTTGATTCCATCCATACTCGCGGGAAATACGGGGATGAGATATACCCAGAGAGAAGTAGGCAGCTTGGTTATATATCAACCACTTTGCTGAAAGAAAAAAGGTTTAACTTGGCATAAAGAGTGTTACAAAAACACCACAGGTAAAAACAATATTGCAGGAGCGAAAGCTCGATATGAGAAAGCGATAGCAAGCCGTGCTGGACCAAGCTATGTTTTAGAGGAATCTAAACAAAGAAGGGCTAGCCCGATACTAACCCGTCGGTCTGTTGAACCTTTTGATAACAAAAGGGCGAGACAAAAAAGCATGCATTGATTAAACTGAAAACAGACAGTGCTGGTAAGAAATTACGCAAAGCAGTGGAGAAGTCAGGGAATGAAGTTTTCCGTGTTGGTCTTAGTACTGCCATCAATCCTGACGATGCTCATGCAATTGATGTAAGGTACCATAACAACTGTTACGTTAACCATGTAACAACTGTATTGCGGGCCGAGCCCCAAGACAGTTCGAAGTCTAAAACGGTCGAATCTGAATTGGCAGCCGAAATTGAATTTTTTGGCGAAGTTTAGAAAAGTCTCAACAGAGGCAAGATTTTAACAATGAACGATTTAGTAATAAAGTTCCGAGAAATTAGAGAAAGCAATGGGGTTTAACAATCAGGAATTTCGAAAATTCAAATGAAACAAATCTTGACAGAAAATATTGATGACATACAATTCAGTAAGCCCAGCAGATTAAATGAATCTGAAAGGGTAACTCTGAAAAAGACAAGTGACAGGGCCATTCAGGCTTTTGAGGAAACCCAATTAGAAACCGACATGCAAAATATGTTCAGTGTTGCCAAAACCTTACGTAAACAAATGTTGAATGTCGAGTCTTGGAGGTTCTCCGGCTCTGTAGATAACAACGAGATACTTGGTAAGTGTGTACCTAAATCGCTCGTAATTTTCTTGCGATGGTTAATTCAAGGACCTTCAAAACTTGCCATGGATGACGACAATGTTGATGAGCAGGTTCACAAAAGAGCTTTGACTCTAGCTCAGCATGCAATGTATGCTTGTTTAACAAGAAAGCAGCTCAGTGAAAATAAGAAAACCCTAACATTGCAGCATTCTAATGAATGGCCATTACAATTAAGTGTTGGTTTGACGGTACATACAACATTCCGCAGCAAGGAACTTATAGAATTTCTGCATGGACTTTGCCCATCAGTAGATTACAGGCGTATCATAGCAGTTGAAACTCAGCTCGCTAATCAAGCTGTAGTAAGCATGTATGGAAACGAAGGAGTCTATGTCCCTAGAAGCTTCATTCCTGGGAGACATATTTTCTTTGCTGTAGACAACTGTGACTTTCAAGAAGATACTGCGGATGGAAAAAATACATTGCATGGCACAGTCATGAGCATATATCAGAGAATCAGTGACAACGATGGAGTAACCAGCTTTGCCTTTGGTGACAAGATTGAAGATCGCCGGCTTTACGACCTCCCCAAAACCATCACTGAGATTGAAGAATGCAATTTATCAAACGAAACGAAGCCAAACTGTGAAATATTTAGCACATTTCCAAATCAGATAGGAACTGAGATTGCAAATACCAAAGAATTGTGCTGGCTTGCAGCAGCTTTCGTTGGTCTCAAAAACAAAATGGAACCGGAGTTAGGACCGGACTCTGGGACTCTACGGCAAGCTGGTTGTCCACCAACATGGTCAGCTCTAAATTCTATTTTGAACAAGCAATTGCCTTTAACCAGAGTTGCTACACCGCCATTGATTGCTGCTCCAGCACATGAATTTTCCACACTTCTCACGGTACTAAAACAAGCTCAGAAGATAAACACAGTTCTTGTTGGAGATGAGCACAAAACCGTTGTAACACTTGACATGGGTCTGTACAAACCTGACCAAAAACTGCTCATGGCAAAGAAGAATGAACTCAAAAATATTGTGCTACGTCCGGGTGAACTCCACATAGTTATTGCTATACTACGGACAATTGGCTGTTTCATTGACAATTCGGGAATTGGCGCAGCTTGGCTTCATGCCGACCTGTATGGTGAAACGACTATAAAACAGATACTAGATGGTAACCATGTGAAAAGGTGAGTGAGAGCACATAACGTGACCCTCCTGTCGTTGTTCACTATGAATATGGAAGCATTTTCTAAGCGAGCCCCAGAAGTCGTCGATGAATGCAAAGCTGAGTTCAGGAAATTCGTTGAGAACTGCAATGATTTGTCATTGAGAAAATTTCCAGCGGGTATGAAGTGGTAAAAGACTATATCAGATCTTCAGACTTTGAGGCAAAGTTTGCAAATTTTAACAAGGAAGGCAATTTGATGCATCAAGTCATTTTGGTGTATATGAGAATGGTTACCCTGATGTTACAATTTATCCGAGCAGTTCGTAATGGTGACTGGGAAGGGCATTTGTATTCCCTCGCAGCATTTGTCAAGTACTTTTTTGCATTTGACAAACTGAACTACGCTAGAATGACGCCACTCTATATTTCAGAAATGTTTGCATTACAGGAAAGCGATCCCGCGTTATGGCACGAGTTCTCAACAGGAAATTGGGTGGTGAACAAAACCCAAGCTGCTTCTTGTGCGCTTGGTGCAGATCATGCATTGGAGCAGGTAAATCGTTGGATGAAGGTAGCTGGTGGAATAGTTGGAATAACTCAGAATCAGACCGCAAGGACAAGGTTCTTTTTGGTAGCCCCGGAGTTAGCGAGACTTAAGGCAGAGTCAAAACAATTAGCCAACCTGGACTAAAACCCCTCATCGAAGCATTACGAACTGTCAAACACAGCTCGTAATAAGTTGTTTTTCTCAGCTTTGTCTCTTTCAACGACATTACAAGGTTTTACAAACCCGTTTGAATACTAAGGTGATGACATTGTCAATATAGTAACAAAGGCTGTAGTTCCTGAAAATGTCCAAAGTGACCTGGCAAAGATCGAGAAAGTAGGATCAGAAAGTCTGGATGACTTTCTTGAATCAAGACTGAAGACACAGCGAATAAATGTCTGGGACCCCATGAAAAAGATTTCACTTAAAACATGGAAGGCTTCATTGAAGAAAACAAAGCTTAAAGTTGGCGACAAAACTGTGGAGTTGAAAGAAGACAGGGGTTTGTTTGCAAGAATGCTCATTGTCGCCAATTCTAGATCTGACATAAGCCTGGAGAGAACTAAAGGCACTTATGAGCTATCAGTTGTGCCGAGGTCGTTGTTTGCAGCAGATGGATTAATGAATCATTGCTCTGACAAAAGTCAACTAATGGCTATTCTGGAGAAACAAGCGGTGCAACCTGTTTTGTCAAACGACGCACCTACTGTAACCAGCGAAACAGGCAGAGTTGCAGTTGTTGTCGCGATGGTTATAGTGCAAGGCCTGGACAAGCCCAAGTCCATCAAGACATGCAAAGATCTTTCAGATCATTTTTGTCAGAAAGTAACACGATTTTACAACCGTTACGAAGAAGTGCATTTGATTTTTGACAGATACGATGTTGAAAGAT
This sequence comes from Lucinisca nassula, assembly GCA_963580285.1. Taxonomy (NCBI): domain Eukaryota; kingdom Metazoa; phylum Mollusca; class Bivalvia; order Lucinida; family Lucinidae; genus Lucinisca; species Lucinisca nassula. The sequence continues at coordinate 75,976,469 of OY757016.1, forward strand.
CACTCAAGACAGAAACTCGAACAAAAAGACTTGGCAGTAAACAAAGCATTGCATATCATATCACAGACTCAAGTCGAATTGAGAATGTATCTACGAAAGTGCTGCTGTCAAGTTCAACAACAAAGGATGAGTTGACAGCTTATCTTTCTGTCAATCTGATAGAATATGTGAAAGAAACAGACAAATCATATGTGGTAACGTATCGGGACAAGGTCGTAGCTACTAAAGGCGACTATGAGCACCTCGCCAGTAGTCAGGAAGAAGCAGACACGAAAATAATCCTCCATGCAGTCGACGTGTCCAGACAAGGAGTATCTAAAATTGATATTCATTCAGCTGACACGGATGTCTTCATTCTGTGCCTTGCCCATTTTGACAAATTACCAGAGGATACACTCTTTGTCACAGGAAGTGGCCAGAGGAGAAGGAAAATAAAGCTAGCAGCTATATGCGATGCCCTTAGTGATCTCAAAAGCAGAGATCTTATTTGATTGCATGCCTTTTCCGGTGCAGATATTACTGGGCCAATGTCAGGCAAGGGTAAAATATCTTGTAGGCATTCAGTATCGCAGAATCCTCTATTCATGAAGCATTCAACAAGCTTGGCCAGGTCCAATTGGAGGACGACACTAGGACAGCTCTCGAAAAATATGTTTGTCTGCTATATCAACCAGGAACATCAATAAGTAATCTCACTGAGTTAAGGTGGTTGATGTTTCGTCGAAAACAGGCCGAATCCAACAAGTTGCCACCAACTAGAGCTGCTTTCCTGGAAAGTGTAGAGAGGTCCCACTATCAGTGCATCATATGGAAATCTGCAACTGAACCTACTCCCAATATACCATTGCCTGAAAACCATGGTTGGAGACGGGATGGTGACATTTATATCCCTAATATGACTACCTTGCCTCCTGCTCCAGAGACCCTGCTCCAGTTGGTAAAATTTGGTTGCAGTAAATCTGCTTGCGACACTTCGCGCTGCAAATGCAAGTCCAATAATTTGTTTTGCATTGACTTGTGCTCTTGTGGAGCTGACATTGTTGCTGAGTTTTATGACGGCGACTTTTGAGGAGTCTAGCGTGCCTTTAGTTTGGCAAGTTATGTCCTTTCAGGGAAATGTATCTTAATCAAAATAGTATGTTACTGTTTTGTGTGACTGGAGTACAACGTACAATACTGTGGTAATGTACCTGTGATAGCATACTGTATTCATCTCAGGCATCGCCCCTGCTTCTATAAGCGCCCCTGTTTGCCAAGAAAATGTAAGGATAGCTCTTTCCGCATTTAAAGAACAATTTATTTACTTAACCAAAAGTGAATATTTCTAAATCAGTAGCCTTAATCTACTTTAGAATTTATCATGCAAGGAATGTTTGTGCCCCCCACCCCCCCACTATATCTCATGGTCTCTGCATTCTATGACCAAACCATCCCAATAAGTCTGTGATTACTGTTTCTCACTTGATATGCGTAAACATCAAAATGCTTATGACAAGTGACATTTTACTTAGTTCCCAGTCTAGAATGTGCATTCTGGTAGGAGCTTTCTTCATATTATGGACCGCTTCTTTTTATCAAATGTTAAGCGCACGGGGCGTTTTTGGAGCAAATATGGTATTGGATTCTAAAGCAACAAAATTGCAATGTTGTTTAGATAATTGCATTTTTTTTACATTTTAACAGACTTAAATGCACAATCTGGTAGAAGATTTGTGTATATTAAGCACCCCTGCTTTTTATCAAATTTTAAGCGCCCGGGGCGTTTTATGGAGCGAGTACGGTATTGCGTTTTGGTGCACATGTTGATGATACGAACAGTTTCGTATCACACATAAGGTACCACAAAGAGATTTAAAGTGATAAAAATAACTTTTATCAATCTTACATACTTTCAGTTTCATTAAATATGAATGTGTTTAAACAGCGCAATGGTCGCCGTTTTGATGACGTCATTATTTTTCCCAGACGCGGGTCTTAGGGCGACGAACTGGTTGAAATCATTTCATATGCCCTAAAGTTTAATTTGGTATAGGTCGTCAAAAATCGTCATGAATTTTGCACGAGATTCCCATTCGACACAGACTATTATGGCCATCACAAGATTGTGTCTACGGACGGACGGACAGACGGACGGACGCCAGACTGATCGATATAATTCCCGAACCTATTCGGTCGGGGGATAAATATCAACTTGCATATCTTCAGACTATCATTTAGAACACCTGTAGTTTCAGAAGGATTCGTCTAAAACTGTAAGAGTAGTTTTGAGGACAAAGGTTAAAAAGGCAAAATAAAAGTGAAAAAAAAAATCAGGATTCTAAAGAAAAAAAAAATGCATATCTTCAGACCATCTTTAAACACATTTTAAGTTTCAAAATGCTGTAGGAGAAGTTCCAAGATCAAATTACCTACTCCCTATACATTCGTGTAGACGTTTTGTATGTTTGATTTGAGGTTTAACGTCCCCGTCAACACTGTATAGGTCATTTTGGAGACATTGCTTCCAATATCGTGGGACTTTGATCCGACATTGAGATGAAATGACTTCTCAAGCCCTGTCGCCCAATGAAACGAATAGGGTTTATAAGCATGGACGGTCCGACTCGCGCCGCTTTGCCTGAGCAGTCTTCGATGCTCTAAGCGGTGTGCGGTCGATTTCAGCTCTGCATGGAAGCATCACGCAGCCTATCTATTTCTTCAAGCCCCGATAGGAGGGGGCCGTCGTGTAGACGTATAAATAGTCTAAGTTAAAATGCCATTAAAATGTAGAAAATAATTTCAGGATTCTGAAAAAGTTCATGCAGATTTTCAGATTATCATTACAACACCGTTCGCCTCCGCCAATTGGGGCTTGGAGAAATAGATTGGGCTGCATGGTGCTTCTGCGAAGAGCTGGAACCCACCGAACTTGAGTACTGGTAAACCGCCTGGAAGTAAACAGACAGTCAGTAAATTGCATCTGTTTCTGCTTAAGCCGAAGAATGATCATTTCTTTTGGACGTGGGCCTGTCGATGCCGTCCTCGGTGTCGGCGTCCCCGCTGCACTGTATCTCCAAAGGTAATGGGTGGAGTTTTATCAATAAGAAAAAGGTTCGTTTCGCATAGACAATTAGCAAAGGCTCAAGCGAGGCCGCGCACATGCGCGGGCTCGCTTGAGCCTTTGCTGCTCATGGACAGGTAGAAGAGACCGTGAGGAAGTTTATTAGTGCTCATGGACAGGTAGAAGAGACCGTGAGGAAGTTTATTAGTGCTCATGGACAGGTAGAAGAGACCGCGAGGAAGTTTATTAGTGCTCATGGACAGGTAGAAGAGACCGTGAGGAAGCTTATTAGTGCTCATGGACAGGTAGAAGAGACCGCGAGGAAGTTTATTAGTGCTCATGGACAGGTAGAAGAGACCGTGAGGAAGTTTATTAGTGCTCATGGACAGGTAGAAGAGACCGTTAGGAAGTTTATTAGTGCTCATGGACAGGTAGAAGAGACCGCGAGGAAGTTTATTAGTGCTCATGGACAGGTAGAAGAGACCGTGAGGAAGTTTATTAGTGCTCATGGACAGGTAGAAGAGACCGTGAGGAAGTTTATTAGTGCTCATGGACAGGTAGAAGAGACCGTGAGGAAGTTTATTAGTGCTCATGGACAGGTAGAAGAGACCGCGAGGAAGTTTATTAGTGCTCATGGACAGGTAGAAGAGACCGTGAGGAAGTTTATTAGTGCTCATGGACAGGTAGAAGAGACCGCGAGGAAGTTTATTAGTGCTCATGGACAGGTAGAAGAGACCGTGAGGAAGTTTATTAGTGCTCATGGACAGGTAGAAGAGACCGTTGGAAGTTTATTAGTGCTCATGGACAGGTAGAAGAGACCGCGAGGAAGTTTATTAGTGCTCATGGACAGGTAGAAGAGACCGTGAGGAAGTTTATTAGTGCTCATGGACAGGTAGAAGAGACCGTGAGGAAGTTTATTAGTGCTCATGGACAGGTAGAAGAGACCGTTAGGAAGTTTATTAGTGCTCATGGACGGGTAGAAGAGACCGCGAGGAAGTTTATTAGTGCTCATGGACAGGTAGAAGAGACCGTGAGGAAGTTTATTAGTGCTCATGGACAGGTAGAAGAGACCGTGAGGAAGTTTATTAGTGCTCATGGACAGGTAGAAGAGACCGTGAGGAAGTTTATTAGTTGTCTGCGCATGCTCGGATGAATATTTTGTCGTCACGAATGCGATAAGTGTCCTTTTCTCATAAACTGATTATATCAAGACGTCATCTGCAGAGAGAATGTTGCTGATGAAAGTTTAGACTTATAAAGTCTGATGAGATGTGACTTTTTTTAACAAAGTAATCCTTAGATGAAAATATATACCCCTTCCTCAAATCTCTCTCTTGAGCTCTCATCACAGATGTTTGAGTCAGGATAAAATAAAATCTGGCCTTGCATGGTGGCATAATATAAAATATGGAATGCATGAGCACACCTATTAACATCTAGGACTTATATAAGTCTAATGAAAGTTCAGAAAAAAGACTCTTTGCCGTATTTCAATAACAATTGGATGGATTCTAGTGTAACGTCTTACTAAGGTGTTTATTTGTGAACGGGATTCTACGGAACCCGGGAAGGGTCATTTCTGTTCCAGTTCTAGCAGAACAGAATTTAAAACAATAAAATTAGAGTGGAGAGGAAAACAAGAAATATGTCGTTTAAACGACAAGAAATATGTCGTTTAAACGATATAATATGCCGTTTAAACGACATATTTCTTGTTTTCGTTTCCACTCTGAAAAAGGCCGGTGGAATTTAAAACAATAAAATAAGAATGGTACAGAAAACAAAACTATGTCGTTTTAAATATGTTACTTAAAACAATAAAATTAGAATGTAAGAAAAAACAAAAAAATGTCGTTTAAACGACATATTTCTTGTTTTCTTCTCCACTCTGAAAAAGCAGTACGGAATTTAAAACAATAAAATTAGAATAGAACAAAAAACAAAAATACGACATATTTCTTGTTTTCCTTTCCGCTCTGAAAAAGTAGGGTGGAATTTACAACAATAAAATAAGAATGGAACAGAAAACAAAAATATGTCGTTTAGTTTATACTAATTTATTTTAGTTCGATTGCGATGAAAGCTTCAAGCTTATTGAATCGCTCTCGAACACTCATTCCGGGTGTTTTCACGCGCGCGCGAGAGAGAGGCAGTGACTTTTACACCACTGCTACCCATTTACACCTGTTTAAACGACATATTTCTTGTTTTCCTTTCCACTCTGAAAAAGTAGCATGGAATTTAAAACAATAAAGATATCGTTTAATCGACAAAATCTTGACCTTTCATTGGTTAAATATCTCGTTGTTTTTTTTCAGCATAGATTCCGTGGGATATCACCAACCAATGGTAGGCTAGGATTAAACGACATATTATGTTGAAAAAAAAAAAAAAAACGATCTCATAAGCGCGCCCACATCGCTATAACGGGCTCACCGAGGTGGCTCAAACAATCGTCCACAATCCATCGCCTCTAAACAGAAATAAGAAAATGATATAAACCCCTATTCAGTCTAGCATATAACCCAACCAAACTGTACAATTTTTGTACAGCCACTCAGCCGCTTTATCAGTTATGATAATCATTTAACTAATAAATATTTATTTGAACCAGCAGGATATCTGATCATATTTCTACCTTCTCTATTTTAAAGGTTTACAGGATACTGCATATATTGACAAGTGTTGGGGGGAGGGGGGGGGGGGGGGGGTGAGGGGGGGGGGTTGGAGGGGGTGGGGCACGACTAGAGGTCACCAGAGGTCCAAAAGTAGGATTTTAGGTCATTTTTAGCTCACCAGAGCCGGGACGCTTATAGGATAGGCTGCTGTCTGTCGTCGTCTGCGTCGTCGTATGTCGTGTGACGTCAACACTTTCAAACGACATCTCCTCCGAAGCCGCTAAGCCGATTGGGCCTAAATTTCATCTGTAGCATCCTTGGGTTGGGGGATTGAAAGTTTTGTGTTTTTATGCCCCCGAGAATCTTTGATTCGGGGGGGGGGGGCATATAGTTTTTGCCCTGTCTGTCTGTCTGTTTTTTGTTTGTTTGTTTGTTTGTTTGTTTGTCTGTCTGTCCGTCACAGAAACTTTAACCTAGATCATAACTTCAAAAGTATTTGACTTAGCCCGATGAAACTTCACACACTTATTCACCATCACAAGGGCTACATCCTTTTTGGGTGAATTATCTCCCCTTGAAATTTCATAAAACTTTAACATTGGCCATAACTTTCGATTGATATGTGATATGGCTTTCATATTTCACATGTGCATTCCTTGTCACAAGACCTTTCAAGTGGTACCATAAGTTTTGACCTTGTGACCTTGACCTTAACATTTGACCTACTTTTTAAAAAACTTTAACATTGGCCATAATTTTCGATTGGTAAGTGGTAGTGCTTTCATATTTCACATGTGCATTTCTTGTCACAAGACCTTTCTACTGGTACCATCAATTTTTACCTCGCGACCTTGACCTTGACGTTTGACCTACTTTTCAAAAACATCAACATAGTCCATAACTTTCTATTGGTAAGTGATAGGGCTTTCATATTTCACATGTGCATTTTTTTTAGCTCACCTGTCACGTAGTGACAAGGTGAGCTTTTGTGATCACTTTTTGTCCGTCGTCCGTCGTGCGTCCGTGCGTGCGTGCGTCCGTGCGTCCGTAAACAATATCAAATAAGTATATCTCTTATACCCCACGGTCAATCTTGATCAAATTTCATGAGAAGCATCATCAGGTAGGGGGAAAGGCTGCATAAGGTTTTTGGGCTGATCAGATTGGAATTCTTGTTGCCATGGCAACATATAACTCCTATAGACTTACAATGGGAAAAATTAAAATATCATTTTCTATGAAACCACAGGGCCCAGAGCTTAGATATTTAGCATGTATTAACGGCCAGTGGTCACCTACATAATTCCTGCCAATCATGCCCCTGAGATCCAAATTGGCCACGCCCCGGGGCCCCTTCGCTCCCATAGACTCATAATGGAACAAAAAGCTTAAAATAATCTTCTTCTCGGAAACCACAGGGCCCAGAGCTCAGATATTTAGCATGTAGCAACGGCAAGTGGTCACCTACATAATTCCTGCCAATCATGCCCATGGGGTCCAAACGGGCCACGCCCCGGGGCCCTTTAGCTCCTATAGACTCATAATGGAAAAAAGCTCGAAAATCTTCTTCTCTGAAACCACAGGGCCCAGAGCTGAGATATTTTGCATGTAGCAACGGCAAGTGGTCACCTACATAATTCCTGCCAATCATGTCCCTGGGGTGGGGTCCAAATTGGCCACAACCCGGGGCCCCTTAGCTCCCATAGACTCATAATAGAAAAAAAAGCTTCAACAATCTTCTTCTCTGAAACCACAGAGCCCAGAGCTTAGATATTTAGCATATAGCAACGGCCAATGGTCACCTACATAATTCCTGCCAATCATGCCCCTGGGGTCCAAATGGGCAACGCCCCGGGGCCCCTTCGCTCCCATAGACTCATAATGGAACAAAAAGCTTCAAAAATCTTCTTCTCGATAACCACAGGGCCCAGAGCTCAGATATTTAGCATGTAGCAGCGGCAAGTGAACACCTTCATAATTCCTGCCAATCATGCCCCTGGGGTCCAAACAGGCCACGCCCCGGGGCCCTTTAGCTCCTTTTGACTCATAATGGAAAAAACCTTCGAAAATCTTCTTCTCTGAAACCACTAGGCCCAGATCTGAGATATATGGCATGTAGCAACGGCAAGTTGTCACCTACATAATTCTTGCCAATCATGCCCCTGGGATCCAAATTGGCCTCACCCCGGGGCCCCTTAGCTCCCATAGACTCAAAATGGAAAAAAAGGTTAAAAAATCTTCTTCTCTGAAACCACTGGGCCCAGAGCTTAGATATTTAGCATGTAGCAACGGCCAGTTGTCACCTACATAATTCCTGCCAATCATGCCCCTGGGTTCCAAATGGGCGACGCCCCGGGGCGCCTTCGCTCCCATAGACTCATAATGGAACAAAAACCTTCAAAAATCTTCTTCTAGGAAACCACAGGGCCCAGAGCTTAGATATTTAGCATGTAGCAACGGCAAGTGGTCACCTAGATAATTCCTGCCAATCATGCCCCTGGGGTCCAAATTAGCCACACCCCGGGGCCACTTAGCTCCCATAGACTCATAATGGAACAAAAAGCTTAAAAAATCTTCTTCTCTGAAACCACAGGGCCCAGAGCTTAGATAGTTAGCATGTAGTAACGGCCAGTGGTCACCAACATAATTCCTGCCAGTCATGCCCCTGGGTTTCAAATGGGCGACGCCCCGGGCCCCTTCGCTCCCATAGATTCATAATGGAACAAAAAGCTTCAAAAATCTTCTTCTCGGAAACCACAGGGCCCAGAGCTCAGATATTTAGCATGTAGCAACGGCAAGTGGTCACCTACATAATTCCTGCCAATCATGCCCCTGGGGTCCAAATGGGCCATGCCCCGGGGCCCTTTAGCACCTATAGACTCATAATGGAAAAAAGCTTCAAAAATATTCTTCTCTGAAACCACAGGGCCCAGAGATGAGGTATGTGGCATGTAGCAACGGCAAGTGGTCACCTACATAAATCCTGCCAATCATGCCCCTAGGGTCCAAATGGGCCACACCCCGGAGCCCCTTAGCTCCCATAGACTCATAATGGAAAAAAAAGCTTCAAAAATCTTCTTCTCTGAAACCACAGGGCCCAGGGTTGAGATATTTAGCATGTATTAACGGCAATTGGTCACCTACATAAACACCGCCAATCATGCCCCTGCGTTCCAAATGGGCCACGCGCCGGGGCCTCTTTGCTCCCATAGACTCATAATGGAAAAAAAAGGTTAATAAATCTTCTTCTCTGAACCCTCAGGGCCCAGAGCTTAAATATTAAGCATGTAGCAATGGCAAGTGGTCACCTACATAAATCCTGCCAATCATGCCCCTGGGTTCCAAATTGGCCACACCCCGGGGCCCCTTAATCCCATAGACTCATAATGGAAAAAAGCTTCAAAAATCTTCTTCTCTGAAACCACAGGGCCCAGAGCTTAGATATTTAGCATGTAGCAATGACAAGTGGTCACCTACATAAATCCTACCAATCATGCCCCTGGGGTCAAAATGGGCCACACCCTGGGATCCCCTTAGCCCCCATACTCATATAAATGGAAAAAAACTTCAAAAATCTTCTTCTCTGAAACCACAGAGCTTAGATATTTAGCATATAGCAACGGCAAGTGGTCACCTACATATTTCCTGCTAATCATGCCCCTTGGGTCCAAATGGGCCACTCCCGGGGGCCCCATAGCTCCCATAGACTCATAATGGAAAAAAGCTTCAACAATCTTCTTCTCAGAAACTGTGAAGCACAGAACTTAGATATTTAGTATCTAGCAACATAAAATAGCCAGCTACATAAATCCTGCTAACCCTGCCCCTGGGGTCAAAATTGGCCACGCCCGAGCTCATCACCTCAAATAGACTTATAATGGAAAAAAACTTAAAAAATCTTCTTCTATGAAACCATAAGGCCCAGAGCTTAGATTTTTAGTATGTAGCAATGTCAAGTGGCCACCTACATAAATCCTGCCAGTTATGCCCCTGGAATCCAAATCGGCCCCACCCAGGGCTCTTTAGCTTCCATAGACTTACAATTGGAGAAACTTCAAAAATCTTCTTGTCTGAAACCACAGGGCCCTAATAATGAAAAAAAAAAAAAAAAAAAAAAAAAAATTAAAATTGGGAAAAAATCTTCTTCTCTGAAACCATAAGTCCAAGAGCTTAGGTATTTAGCATGTAGCAATGTCGAGTGGTCGCCTACATGAATCCTGCCAATCATGCACCTGGGGTCCAAATCCTGTGGCCCCTTAACTCCAACAAACTTATAATAGAAAAAGCTTCAAACATCTTCTTTGAAACCGTGTAGTACAGACCTTAGATATTTAGTATATAGCAACACAAAATGGTCGCCTACATTAATCCTGCCAACCGTGCCCTTTGGGTCAAAATTGGCCAAGCCCCAGGGTTCATTAGCTCCTATAGACTTATACTGGAAAAAACTTAAAAAAAAAATCTTTTTCTCCAAAACCATAAGGCACAAATTTTGTTTTACATCCCCGTCAACACTGTATAGGTCATTTTGGAGATGTCTTTTCCAATTTTGTGGGGCTTTTACCGGACATTGAAATGAAATTACATCTCAAGCCATGTCGCCCAATGAAACCAGTAGGGTTTATAAGCATGGACATCGCTTTGCCTGTGCTTAGATATTTAGTATGTAGCAATGTCAAGTGGTCTCCTACACTAATGATTTTCTGGTACACAGGTGAACGATATAGGGCCATTGGGCCCTCTTGTTACAAGACCTTTCTAGTGGTACCATAATTTTTGACCTCGTGACCTTGACCTTGACATTTGACCTACTTTTTATGCCCCCTACTTTGAAGAAGTTGGAGGGGCATATTGCTTTTACTTCGTTCGTCCGTTATTCCGTTCGTCCATCCGTTACGCTTTTGATGCATAGCATAACTTAAGAACTCTGTATGCTAGGGTTTTGAAACTTCATATATGGTTTCCTCATGGAAAATTAGGGGATACATATTTTTTTCTCGTCCAGATTTTGCCCCTTTCAAGAGTTTTTGCTCTTTGAATTTTTTTTATAAAATCTTGCCAGCAAAATATCTCAAAAACTATAAGAGATAGAACCTTGAAAGTTGGTGAATAGATTGGTGGTGATGAGTAGATGACCTGATTAACTTTTGACTTCATTCCCAAAAATACTTCATGAGTTATGGCCCTTTGTCACTTTTGGGTATTTTTACATTAAACCTCTATGTGCTTTTAGATGCATAGCATAACTTTATAACCGTGTATGCTAGGGTTTTGAAATTTAATATATGGATTTCTCATGGAAAATTAGGGGATACATATTTTTTTCTCGTCCGGATTATGCCCCTTTCAAGAGTTATTGCCCTTTGAAACTTTTTGATAAAATCTTGTCAGCAAAAAATCTAAAAAACTATAAGAGCTAGAGCCTTGTAAGTTGGTGAAAAGATTGGTGGTGATGAGTAGATGACCTGATTAACTTGGCTAAATTCCAAAAAAATACTTAATGATTCATGGCCCATTGTCTTTTTGGGTATTTTTACATCGTACCTCTATATGCTTTGTGATGCATAGCATAACTTAAGAACCGTGTTTGCTTTGGTTTTGAAATTTCATATCTGGATTCCTCACGGAAAATTAGGGGACATGTATTTTTTTCTTGTCCAGATTATGCCCCTTACAAGAGTTTTTGCCCTTTGGAATTTTTTGGATAAAATTTTGTCAGCAAAATATCTCAAAAACTAAAAGAGCTAGAGCCTAGAAAGTTGGTGAATAGATTGGTGGTGATGAATAGATGACCTGATTAACTTTTGACTTCATTCCCAAAAATACTTCATGAGTTATGGCCCTTTGTCACTTTGGGTATTTTACATTGTACCTCTATATTCTTTGTAATGAATTACATAACTTTATAACCGTGCATGCTAGGATTTTGAAATTTCATAATATGGATTCCTCATGGAAAATTAGGGTACGCGTATTTTTTTTCTCGTCCGGAGTATGCCCCTTTCAAGAGTTATTGCCCTTTGAATTTTTTGATAAAATATTGTCAGCAAAATATCTCAAAAGCTATAAGAGTTAGAGCCTCGAAAGTTGGTAAATAGACTGGTGGTGCTGAATAGATGACCTGATTAACTTTTGACTAAATTCTTAAAAATACTTAATGAGTTATGGCCTTTTGTCACTTTGGGTATTTTTACATTGTAACTCTAAATGCTTCATTAGGAAAACATATCCGTGTGCAATAATGGCGTCCAACATGGTGTCAGAAATGACAAATTTGGGGTAAAAATTACAACATCTTTCTTATTTCTGCTTTCAACATAGATTGTGGGTGCTCGTTAGAACCGCCTCAATGAGGCGGTTCTAACGAGTACCCACAATCTATGTTTTTGACCAAAAATAATGCCGATGATGTTTACCCCCCTAAACCCAAGTTTTCTCTATATGAAGTGGGGTTTAGGGGGTGTTCATTTCACGGACTTGTTCACGTGATGTTTGTGATGCATTGCATAACTTTATAACCGTGTATGCTAGGGTTTTGAAATTTCATATATGGATTCCTCATGGAAAATTAGGTATTGAAGTTTTTAAATAAAATCTTGTCAGCAAAATATCTCGAAAACTGTAAGAGCTGGAGGCTTGAAGGTTGGTGAGTAGATTGGTGGTGATGAGTAGATGACCTGATTAAATTTTGACTTAATTCCGAAAAATACTTCATGAGTTATGACCCTTTGTCACTTTTGGTTTTTGTACATTGTACCTCTATATGCTTTGTACTGCATAGCATAACTTTAGAACCGTGTATGCTAGGGTTTTGAAATTTCATATATGGATTCCTCATGGTAAAATAAAGGATGTGTATTTTTTTCACATCTGGATTGTGCCCCTTTCAAGAGTTATTGCCTTTTGATTTTTTTAATAAGATCTTGTCAGCGAAATATCTCAAAAAAACGATAAGAGCTAGAGCCTTGAAAGTTGGTGAATAGATTGGTGGCGATGAGTAGATGACATGATTAAATGTTGACTGTATTCTGAAAAATTCTTCATGAGTTATGGCCCTTTGTCACTTTGGGTATGTGTACATTGTGAACTTAGTACATTGTGAAAAGCAGATCTTACGAGCCGTGTGCCAGTGTAGTGGATAGAGTGCTGGTCTACGAATCAGTTTGTGGACAATGAATCTGAGAGGCGTGAGTTCAAACCTCTGTGGAGGACTGGATTTTTTTTTTCTTCTTCTTTTCTTTTTTTACTTCATAAACACACATAAACAGTTATTTTACATACATACATACATACATACTCACGTACATACATACATACAAACTCTTATGCAAACACGCGTGCATGCACACACACACACACACACTCACACATGCATGCAGACTTACGCATGTATATATGCATGCAAAAACATGCAAAACATGCACACATGCACTCATACAAAAATGTACACTTGCACATATGCACATATGCATATTTGCACACATGTATGCACACACATGCTTGCATGCATGCATGCATGCATGCACACACACATGAATGCATGCACACACACTCATACAGGTATGCATGCACACATACATACATGCATGCATGCACTCACACATACATGCATGCATACATGCCCATATGCATGCATGTACAAACATACATACATGCATGCATGCACATACATACATACATACATACATACATACATACATACATACATACATACATACATACATACATACATACATACATACATACATGCATGCACACTCACACACACTCATGTATGCATGCAAACTTACGCATGTATACATGCATGCAAAAATGTACACATGCATATATGCACACACGCATACAAACCCATGCATGTATGCACATACACTTATGTATGCACACACATGCTTGCATGCATACATGCATGCATGCACATACACATGCATGCATGCACACACACTCATACAGGTATGCATGCACACATATATGCATGCATGCACTCATACATACATGCATGCATAAGCACAAACATATACGTGTATGCATATACACATGCATGCACAAACATGCATACATACATACGTACTTGCATGCTCATACACATACTTGCATGCACATGCATAAACGCATATGCATAAATACAAACTCACACATTGCAGCAATGTGAGCACACATGCATGCACACATACACTCATGCATACACACACTTATGCATGCATGCACACACACTCATGCAGGCACGCATACACACACATACATGCATGCACACACACACACTAATGCATAAATGCACACATGCAAGCACACATGCATGCACACATATACTCATGCATGCATACACACATGCATGCAATGCACACATGCATGCACACACGTACACATACACACATGCATGTACAGATTCAGGCACACACATACATGCATGCACATACATGCATGTGCATGCACTCATGCATGCATGCACACACATATACATAAATGCAATCACTCACATATGCATGTATGCAAGCACACATGCAGGCACACATGCACGGGGATGTGTCGGGGCCATGCTCCACCCCTCAACTTCACAAAAGACCATATATCTGAAAAACTGTTCAGAGCCCTACCCCTAAACCATATATATTCTTGTTCCTTATGATAGGACGCAATCAGTGACACCAGCATGGGGGTCCCCCAGGGATGCCAAGGGCCATGCCCCGCCCCTTTACTTCATTAAAAGCCATATATCTCAGAAACCATTCATTTCCCCACCCCTTAACCATATATATTCTTGTTCCTTATGATAAGATCCCACTTCTTAAAAGGCCATATATCTCAGAAACCATTCAAATCACCATCCAATTTCCGCATATATTATTGTTCATTGTTATTAAACACATTTCTGCAGGGGCCATTTCTCTCCCACCCGCTTCATAAAAGGGCCTTATATCTCAGTATCTGTTCAGCATTCAGTGACAACAATCTTGGGCTTTTCTGGGATCCGCCATGCCCAAATGACTCCACTGCTTAAAAGGCCTTACATCTCAGGAGCCATACATATCCCCTCCGCTAAACCATATTATGTCTCTGTTCCTTTTCATAAGACGCATTTAGTGACACCAACCAGGGCTCCATTGGGTTCATGCCCCACCCTCTCTACTTTATAAAACACCTAACATTTCAGATACAGTCTACATGAGTGTGGGGTTTGTGCGGGAGACTTTATAAATGGTAGATTAAAATCATATCATGTTAAAATACATGGCTGCCATTGGGCAGTGCCCACCTGAGCTCCGGTGTATGAAATTTGGCTCTTTGGTTTGTTTGCTATGGCAAGTTAAGAGTTTCCATTGACTTATAATGGGGATACTTGAAAAATGACATTTATGCCTTTCAAGAAACTGACAATGGCCTTCTTGAATCAGCGGAAGGGCTCAGTGTCGGGTAAAACCGTAAAAGTCCCACAATATTGGAAGCAACGTCTCCAAAATGACCTATCCAGTGTTGTCGGGAGTGTTAAACCTTAAATCAAGCAAACCAAAAAAAAAAAAACAAAAAAAAAACAACTTATTTTGAACTGGTCATTAATCAGAGATGGGCAAAAAATGGAGTACCAGAAGAAAATCTGAGGGGCTGGTGTAGTATAACTTTGGTATTTGCAATAGAGCATTTTCAAGTATCAGAGGAACGTGCTTGTTAGTGCTCTAAATATTTTCAAGTGAAGTATAACTTGAGACAAACTACTTCTATGCATTTATCTTAACCCTTTTTGTACCAAATGGTATCTTCCCCCTGTATTATAGCAGGAGTACATTTCGAAATTATGGGGTGTCAGGTTGTGTTTTCTTCAAAATGTGTTTGGAAAATGGCTGAACCTTTTGTAAACAGTGTAGGCCCTAATCAGACGCCGCGTTCTTTGGTGTCTGATCTGGGCCTGCACTGTTTGTCAGGGTACCCGTTTCAGGGGTTCTGGTACTAAATGGGTTAATATAAGGAAATTTATATTAAAAAAAATACTTATAATTAACAAAAACAGCTAGGTTTTCATATCCGTCTTGGACATTATATTGCTTTGTTTGATAAATAAAAAAAATCTGAATTGAGGAAAATTATTCCACATTATATTTTAATGATGATCTATTGCTTTACTTGCCGCCCTTAAGATGCCACGAAAAACTGTATCTGAAACTGTTGTCTGCTTATGTTGTCTGCTGCCTAGTCTTGCAGACTTCAGATATTTTTGCTTAAAGGCATACAGTATGGACCATGATCAGACTGCTCCTAGAGGAGCAGTCTGATCTCGGTCCAAAGTGTTTGCAAAAATGACTTCTAAAGTTACCAACAGACGTCAAAGCAGAAGACAATTGTTGCAATTGCCATCTTATGTGTTAAAAATATGGGTGATCGACTTTGCTCCACGAGGTTGAATACCGTAATTACGAGGACTGTTCAAATATGAATGCAACTAAGCACATAAAAATGATTCCGTGATAGATTTCGATGAAAAAATTATTTTGTCCCCTCAAAGTATTCCCCTTTAACAGATATACAAACTTTCAGGCTTCTGATCCAATCATTGAATGCATTTTGGTAGTCTTTTCGAGGTATACTATGAAAAATAGGAATGCTGTTTTCGCGATATGAATGCTAATTTGCGAAAAAAATCACGACCATTTTGAAAAGTCCCTGTGGGGCCTCAGTGGATTGTATCCGGTAGAGCCCTTCTCGTTTACAGTGAGTAAAGAATAAATAAGGAAACAATACTGGCACTGTAAACCTACAATGCAGAGGCAAAACAAATAATGTGCCGTTCTGGGCCGACTTTTACTTCACGGACCATTTCATTTTGCCGAAATTTGCTAAAATTCTCAGTTTTGCTGGTCAGAATCAACAGAATACTCAATTGCACTGACAGTGATCGACGGACAAAATGTGATAACAAAAGCTCACCTTGTCACTACGTGACAGGCGAGCTAATAAAGCACGGCAGAATCAGCCGAATGGAAGCTTATCAATTCCAAAGGTCAAGGTCATTTACTGACCTTTGTCCTGGATGGCTCAGTTTCAGTATTTTTAATCAGGTTTACCAATGGAAAACTCTGGTTCTTAATTTAAATGAAGTACGTCGGCGGGCGGGCGTCAACAATTCGTTTCTGGAGCATTGAAATATTTTAATGATACTTGGTAGGATAAAAGAACAGGTCAGTGCGGAATGTCCGTGCAAGAATGACAACACTTGTCTTCCTTTTCGAATTGTCTCTCCTGATCCATATTTTTATTTAATTTTCGTTTCCGGAGCATAATTTTGCAACCATTTGAAATATTTTAATGATACGTGGTAGGATTATAGAACAGGTCAGTGTGGAGTGTCCAGTGCAAGAATGACAACTCCCGTTTGTTTTCTTTTCAAATTAGCTGTCCAGAGCCATATTTGTGCTTCATTTTCGTTTCCAGATAATAACTCCGCCTGTCTTCCTTTTCGAATTATCTTTCCTGATCTATTTATTTTACTTCATTTTCGTTTCCAAAGCATAACTCATCAACCGTATGAAATATTTTTATGATACTTGGTAGCTATAGAACAGGTCAGTGCGGAGTGTACCGTGCAATAATGACAACTCTGCTTATAGAACAGGTCTTTGCCGAGTGACAAGTACAAGAAAGTATGTGGATTTTTTTTTTTCATTTTATAATAATCTCCCCTGATCCATGGAGGCTTGTAAAGTGGTTACTGTTAGAAATAATTTCATGATACTTGGTAAGGAAAACCTGGTTTTCGTGGACTTAACCCATTTTTTGTTATCTTCCTCTCCACTTAAACTGCCGGGTTGATTGTAACCCAATTACATGTGGATCCTTGGGTTGATTGAAGCCAAATTACATGTGGAGCCTCTATGGGAAGGTAGAACAAACATTTGTTCGTAAGCACTGGGTCACATGACCAATAAGGCCACCATGCTCTTCTATAGTAAAAACAGTTAAAAATATTTTCCTCAATGACCAATGACCTTCAGGCTTGGTATATAGTGTAAGGGACTTGGATTCTACCAAGTTTGTTCAAATGATGATCTTTTGTTAACCTTGACATGTTTTACGTCAAGGTCAAATTGTGTCACTTTTGTATGGAAAAAATGTAAAACAGTGGAATTTTCTGATTCTGTTATTTCCTGTGGCATCAGAATTGATGTTTGCAATCATCTGAATGGAAGTTTATCAAATTCAAAGGTCAAGGTCATTTACTGTCCTTTATCCAGGATGACATAGATTCAGTATTCTAACCTCTTTCTCCACTAAATCGAAACCAAATAACACATAGAACATCTGTTGGATGAGGCAATGAAATGTTATTCGCGGGATTGTAGTTATATGACCAAGATGGAGGCTATGCCTGGATATGGTAAAAACAATTGACCGCTGGTGAGCGTAGTGGCCGATGGGCCTCTTGTTTCATTGTTACACACCTCCTGTTCTCTTGAAACTGTCACAGTTAACAACCCTATGGATGAGAACTCAGAATTTTCAAGTGACCCCAACCCCGGGGGCAAGGCTGGTGGTGGAGGGTTGAGAAAATCTATTGTATACAAAATAGTCCTGTTGCATATCAAATAGAAGGCAATGAAGAGTAGAGTCAAAACACTGAGACTAATGGTTGGTCGATTGTCTCTGAGTGTATGTCAAAGAAATAGTCCTGGACTGTTATTGGAACCGTTTAACCATAAAATTCGGTTTTAAGCAAATAGTGTAGCTCTTGATTAGACGCCGCATTCTGTGGTGTCTGGTCTGGGCCTACACTGTTTGCCAAGCCCAGCCAATCATTCCAAGATAACCCACTTACGCAACTATCTATCCTCACTGCGGTCATTTTCTATAAAAACGGTTATTCCGAGAAGTCACGTTGACTTTAGCACTGAAGAGCTTTTCTGCTGATTAGAAGTAAAACAAAGATCAGGAATCGATACAATTAACTTACTCCACCCATAAAAGACACCAAAGGGAAAGAAATACAAACATTAAGCGACCAGACCATAATGGAAACCTAAACAAAGGAAGGCCATAAGGACAGTTACTTTCCCACAAAATGGCCATATGGCCATCCAAAACCAAAAGACACAAGTGATACACACAGTAAGTAACAAACAACAACATAAATAAATCGCCACAGAAGAGCCGCCTTGGAACGGTCAGTGGAAGATTTCCACTGGGGGGCCACAGCTAAGGTCATACTAATGTTTGCCACAGCTAAGGTCATACAGAGATGGGACCTTTGTTTAAAGACTCATCCAAAAGTCTGGAGGAGCCCTGGATTGATTGCCTATGGGTGTATTTCAAAGAAGTAGTCCTGGACTGTGATTTAAACCATTTCATTTAACCCTAAAATTCCGGGGTTTTTTTCACTGCGGCTATTTTCTATAAAAATGGTTATTCCGACAAGTCACGTTGACTTTTGCACTAAAGAACGTTTCTGCTTAGGAAGTTGGGGTCGATTGTCAATCGACCCAAAAATAGCCGTGTTATTCCATTCTGGGGTCAGAGTGTGGCGTATATGTAAGAGAGTTATCTGTAACAGGACTGGAATCATGTATTGGGCTTGGCAAACAGTGTAGACCCAGATCAGACACCGCAGACTTATCCGGGTCTATGAACAAGTATTTAAGGGTATACCGGAACAGTCCAAATCCCTTTCAAATGACCATTTTCCCAGCCATCGGCCAGTCAGTGCTGTCATTGCTTTGATTTATTTACCATCACACCCCTCTCACCTTAGTGTTTCTGGAGTGCACTCATCCATTACCGAAGTTGGGCACGTCCATTCTACTAACTTGGGCATCTATGGTGAATCTCTGAATGGTATGCAATATATATATCCCGATAACATGGCTCAGAGCCATCATATCAGGATATACCCTGCTCGGGTAAGTATCTGTTTCGTTTGTTTGTTTGCATTGGAGTTTAACGGCCCAGTCAATACTATTTAGGTCATTTTAAGCCGGTCAGTTTACCTATCCTCATTTTTCATGGGCAGGCGTATACGTATGTGGTTAACCAGTACAGTGGACATTATGTCGCCAGAAACTGACAACTGTCCTTCTTGAATCAGCAAAGAAGAAATGATCGTAGAACAGATTACATTATCAGTCTCTAGGAAAGAATGTTGCCGACCCAGCAGGTGTCGAAACCGCAACCTCTTGATCACCAAGACTTAATCAAGTAGTTTTTGGGGTCGGTATGTTGTTTTTTTTTGTTTGTTTTTTTTTGTCATTTGACCCAGTTACTATGCATGGAAACTTTTTAATGCTGATGTCCACTTGACTATCATAGATTTGTAAGAAATCTAGGTAACGCTTTTTTTCAGAAATTAGCTGCGCTGTTCTTATTGCTGTGAGGTCAGAGTGTTGCATTAAAAGATTGATTTATGATGAATAATTATTATGATAACAATGCCAGTCGTAGATCAAGCAGTTATCTAGACTTTTTGTGAGGATTAAACATTCGATGAAGAAAATAAAAAATGATTCATAGATTGTTTTGAGTTTAACGACAGGTCAACCCTTGTGGATCATTTTGTCTTCTCCAAGAGAGAGAGAGAGAGGGGGGGGAGATAGAAGAGATAGCAGATGAGATTAAGTTGAGGGACAGAGTGAATGGAAGTGTAGAAACTGAAGAAATATTAACCCTCACCATCTACCGTTACCTGCTGCAAGGACATCAGGCTTTGCCCAAATGTAAGTCAGTATCAGCTGGACTCCCCAGTTATACAAGATACACATCACCTGTGCCTCAGCCAACTACTCCCACGAAGAAAAAAAGGTAGAAAGAAAGATAAACGTGTCTGCTAATTTCTTCATGGTTTCTAAATTAGCTCAGTACATTCTGTGCTTGTCCCATCTGCTAATAATCTTACAGACTGGCAAGTTCTCCCAGCGGGCACATCACGTCTTAGCAACGTCGCATCAACGTTGTGTTGATACGACGATGCACATACGTTGTGCAGCCGCTTGGAGCTATGTTCCTTCGGGCGTCGGGACATAAAAAGAAGAATAACTTGAACGAAAAAAAAAAAAAAAAGATAATTTTTAAACCATTTGATTTATACATTATAACCCTGGTCAGACGCCGCGTTTACCGAACTTCGACTACCCAAGGCGAATTAAAATACGTATATTCCAAATAAATACATTAACTCATAAATGCCAATTGTTTCAATACTGGGACTTTCGGAAACAGTTAAGACAGATTAGAGGCCACAGAATGTAGCGTCTGATCGGGGTCTTCACTATTTGCTAAAAGTACGGAACTTGATGTTAAACTCACAGCTTACAACACAATTCATGTTTTTTAATTAGAGCTCTCGAAAGCAGGTGAATAACTGTTTTTGATGTCGGCCAGTTATGGGTTGTTTAATCGGTCACTGATAATCACAGAGAAGCGAGCTAACCCTTTTAACCCTGTAGACCGGTGCAGACGCCGAGGTAAAATACATTGTATCTATTTAAACCTTGTAGATCCTGATAAGACGGCACGTAGCTAGCAGGTCTCGCCAGAATGTACATGTACACTGTTTAATTGCCATCATATCAGTGAACTAATCAGAAATTCGATTCTGTAAGAATATATTTCAAGCGAGGTGTCCTGTTCAGTAACTCAGGGATGAAAGAGTAAACTTGACATAAATGTCATCGGAAAGCGCGTAGGAAAATGTCCTAGAGTATTGTTTTCTGTTCAGAATATGTCTTCTTGTGCCAATTTATATTCAATCCGTATAAAGTCTTGAAAATGAAATATTTCGAAAGACGTTCCATGCCTGCAAAATTAGTTTTCAAGAGTTCCTTTGGACTATTTTATGCAGCGAACGAACAGAGGAAGTGGAGTAACGCGGTCCAGTACCAGAAGCAGAAATTTAATGACATAGAAACTTGATTTTATAAATCAGCTTTCAAAAATGAGGTTCAATAGGGTCGAAGTTACATAGGCGTGTGTTTTTATGATGCTATGTATATTTATTGTGAGGGACGCTTCTTGACTATACCACACTGCGGTTGCAACCAAAAGTAGGAAGCAGCAAATGTTTCCTTGAAGGTGCAGTCGTCACGATAACACACCCGTGTGACCCAACTTGCATTATTTTTTGCATCCCTAACATGGTTACTTTTCTGATGAAAATCCTTGATATTTCACCCATTCATACTGCAAACACAAGTTGTGGGTGCTCGTTAGAATGATTCTAACGAGCACCCACAATCCGTGTCTGTTACCAGAAGAAAGGAAAATAATGTATACCCCAGCTTTCTCAATATAAAGTGGGGTCTGGGGTGATCGTTTCACGGACTTGTTTACCTGATGTTACACCCAGGTGCTATTTGCACACAAACCCGCTTCTTTCAGTTGTAAAGTTGCTGATCAAAATTTTTGCATGTGTCGGAAGTTCTTGTAACAAGGAACATACATGTCAAATATGAAGGCTTTATCTCAAATGGTTCAAAAGTTATGATAAAGCATGTCGCATGCCAAGGTCAAAGTCAAAGGTAATATTTTTGTATGAATAGGAAGCCCTTGTCAAAAGGAACGTCCATACCAAATATGAAGGTTCTATCTGAAATGCTTCAAAAGTTATGACAAAGTAGGTCAAAGGTCAAGTCAGAGGTCAAATTGTTTGTATGGGTGGGAAGAACTCGATGCAAGGAAAATAAATGCCAAATATGAAGGTTATATCCCAAATGGTTCAAATAGGCCACAGGTCATTTTTCGGTATGTGTGGGAAGCGCTTGTCACGAGGAACTTACATGCCAAATATGAAGACTATCTCAAACGGTTCAAAAGTTATTTCAAAATGACCTACTGATCTCCTTTTTGATTCGACATGACCCATATTTGAACATGACCGAGATATTGTCAAGATGATCATTCTGAGCAAGTCTAGTAAGGATTGGACCAAATGTGTGGCCTCTAGAGTGTTCACAAGGTTATGGTATGATTTGACCTGCTGACCTACGTTTTGACCCAACATGTCTCATATTCTAACTTGAACGAGATATTGTCAAGATAATCATTCTGAGCAAGTTTGATGACGACTGGACCAAAAGTATGATCTCTAGAGTGTTCACATTTTTTTTCTATGATTTGACCTATTGACCTACTTTTTTATCCAATATTCGAACATGATCGAGATTTTGCCAAGATGATCATTCTGAGCAAGTTTGATGATGATCAGACCAAAACTATGGCATCTTGTGTGTTCACAAACTTTTTCTATGACCTACTTTTTGACCTGATATGACCCATATTCGAACTTGACCGAGATATTGTCAAGCTGATTAATCTGCACAAGTTTGATGATGATTGGATCAAAAGTGTGTCCTCTAGAGTGTTCACGAGGTTTTTCTATGATTTGACCTACTGACCTACTTCTTGATCTGACATAACCCATATTCGAACTTGACCGAGATATTGTTAAGATGATCATTTTGAGCAAGCTTGATGATGATCGGACCAAAACTATTGTCTCTAGTGTTTTCACAATGTTTTTCTATGATTTAACCTGCTGACCTTCTTTTTGACCCGACATGACCGATATTCGAACTTGCCCGAGATATTGTCAAGGTAATCATTCTGAGCAAGATTGATGATGATCGGACCAAAACTGTGGCATCTAGTGTGGTTCTTCTATGATTTGACCTATTTTTTTACCCGACATGACCCATAGTAGAACCTGACCGAGGTATTTTCAGGCTGATCATTCTAAGCAAGATTGATGGCGATCAGACCAAAACTGTGGCCTAGTGTGTTTACAAGGTTTTTCAATGATTTGACCTACTCACATACTTTTTGACCCGACATGATCCATATTAGTACTTCACCGAGATATTGCCAATATGATCATTCTAAGCAAGTTTGATGATGATCGGACCAAAACTGTGGCCCCTAGTGTGTTCACAAGGTTTTTTCTATTATTTGACCTACTTATCTACTGTTTGACCCGACATGACCCATACTAAAACCTGACCGAGATATTTTCAATCTCATCATTCTTAGCAAGTTTGATGACGATCGGACCAAAACTGTGGTCTCTAGTGTGTTCAAAAGGTTTTTCAATAATTTGACCTACTGGCCTACTTTTTGACCGGACATGACCCATATTAGTACTTGACCGAGATGTTGTCAATATGATCATTCTAAGCAAGTTTGTCGCCCCCGCCCATAGGGGCTTGAAGAAGTATATGGGCTGCATGATGCTTCCACGCAGAGCTGAATCCGGCCCGCACACTAGTACTGGTAAACAGCTTAGAGGATCAAGCCTGTCCAGGAACCTCGGTGCGAGGCGGACCGTCCATGCTAATAAACCCTATTGGTTTCATTGGGCGACAGGGCTTGAGATGTAATTTCATCTCAATGTCGGGTAAAAGTCCCACAAAATTGGAAGCAACGTCTCCAAAATGACCTTTACAGTGTTGACGGGGACGTTAAACCTCAAATCAAACAAACAAAATCTAAGCAAGTTTGATGATGATCGGACCAAAACTGTGGCCTCTAGTGTGTTCACAATGTTTTTCTTTGATTTGACCTACTTTTTGACCCGACATGACCCATATTAGAACCTGACCGAGATATTTTCAGGCTGATCATTCTGAGCAAGATTGATGACGATCGGACCAAAACTGTGGCCTCTAGTGTGTTCACAAGGTTTTTCTATGATTTGACCTTCTGACCTACTTTTTAACCCGACATGATCCATATTCGAACCTGATCGAGATATTGTCATGGTGATCATTCTGTGCACATTTGATGATGAATGGGCCAAAAATTGTGTCCTCTAGAGTGTTTAATACAAGAAAAGTTTACGCAGTGACGACGGACGACGACACCGGCCATCTTACAGTCACAAAAGCTCACGGGTGAGCTAAAAACATTGTACGAAATAGCATAAGGAGACAGAATCTCGGTAACCTTTGTCCGATTTGCCAAGTAATTATAGAGCTTATGGTGTTTAAATCAAAGCACTGAGAGTACTAGTGGGTCGATTGTCTTCGAGTGTAGGTTGGGAAAATAGTCCTGAACGGAGAATCGAACTGTTCATTTAA
This sequence comes from Lucinisca nassula, assembly GCA_963580285.1. Taxonomy (NCBI): domain Eukaryota; kingdom Metazoa; phylum Mollusca; class Bivalvia; order Lucinida; family Lucinidae; genus Lucinisca; species Lucinisca nassula. The sequence goes on from OY757016.1 coordinate 76,001,167, forward strand.
CCTTTAAATTCCAGTATTTTAAGCAAGCACAGTAGCCCTGATCAGACTGTTAAGGTATACACTGTTTGCTAATGCCCAAGTGCACGAGCACAGTCTAGAATTTCCTTTGTGTCACTTGTTAATGTGTTTAATTATTTCCTTTCTGTATACACGTATATTCGGGGCTGAAGAAATAGATGGGCTGCATGATGCTTCCACGCAGAGCTGAAACCGACCTCACACGAGTGCTGGTAAACCGCTTAGAGGATCTAAGCCTCCCCAGGCAAAGCTTTGTGAGTTATAAACCCTATTGGTTTCATTGGGCGACAGTGCTTGAAATGTCATTTCATCTCAATGTCGGGTAAAAATCCCACAAAATTGGAAGCAGCGTCTCCAAAATTACCTTTACTGTGTTGATGGGGACCTTACGTCTACACGACGGCCCCTTCCTATCGGGGCTTGGAGAAATAGATGGCCTGCATGACGCTTCCATGCAAAACTGAAATCGACCGCACACTGCTTAAAGGATCTAAGCCTGATCAGGCAAAGCGGTGCGAGTCGGACCGTCCATGCTTATAAACCCTATTCGTTTCATTGGGCGACAGGGCTTGAGAAGTCATTTCATCTCAATGTCGGATAAAAGTCCCACACAATTGGAAGCAGTGTCTCCAAAATGACCTTTACTGTGTTGATGTGGACGTTAAACCTCAAATCAAACAAACAAACAAACAAACAAACAAACAAACAAACAAACAAATACACGTATATTCAACCAGCTTTCTGAATTACAATATGTCATTGATAATGCTTAACCTTATATGCAACACAATTTGTGCTGGAAAAGTTATTTGTGCTGGAAAAGTTATTAAATGCATAGCATTTTATCCAGCTGCAAACAGTGTAGATCCACCGATGACTTCTGATCATAACCTACAATGTTTGTCATAGTTTCAAATCTCTCTCTTCTCCTCGTTCAGTCCCACCACTGCTTCCCAGTTCATGAATAACAGTGATCAGAAACAGAGCCCCTTCAGCGATATGTTTTTTCTTTTTTTTTTAAAAAAAAGTTCATTCTACCTGGTGTTGCAGGTCCGCACAAAGGGTGGGGAGGGGTACAAACGCATGCATCCTCCCCTACACCTTTTGTTAGGAAAATTCTCAAACTCAGGCAGTTTTTCACTCTCTGCAAAATACCTGAAACTCGCACGCCTCCTCCCTTTTTCAGAGTCTGCGTACGGCCTGAATCATGTTCAAAACATGCTGTATATATATGGCGAACAGTGCCGACCCTGCTCAGAAGGAATTCACTGTTGATCTGATGTGGGTATACGCTGTGTGTCTAATAACGATACCACCTTTAAAAGTCTGGGCTGCTTTTTGCTTTTAAACAAATTTAAGTTCTTAGCAGAAGTGCATAAAGGTTTTATTTACTTTTTGTACAATTGACACTAACAGTTTTATGAATGGAATGTTCCGAAAGTCGTCACGTGATAGCGTGGCCTAGAATTGTTTTCCCGTTTCATTACGTGGAAACCTGGCATTCTTATACTATTCCATTTAACCCTTAAATGCCACTATTTAAGCAAACATATAGTTCATGTGCAACCGGCTGAGCAGACTCCATATTCCGCGGCGTCTGATCTGGGTATTCGGTGTTTGCCAAACACAGCGCACGATTTCTGTCCAGACTCTATAAATAGCTCTGACCTGCATGTAACATCGATAGAAATAGCCAGACTTCTTCTATTAATAACCGTAATATTGGTTTTCCCAAATCAGAGATGGTCACGTGGACAACAGCATGATTTCGGATTTTGCAATTTAGTAGATTAGGATCGATTGTGAACAATCGACCCAAACACTGTCTCAATCCAGTATGTCCACAAAGAAATGATGGATTTGCTTTGAGACTTGGTACTAAGTATAACCTTGAGGGCCTCTAATGCAGAAAGGATTCTGGTGATCTAGACACAATTTTACGTAACTTAAAAGGCATTTATTCTTGATTATTGAGGACTATCATTTCATTACATAATATTATGTAGCCCTCAGTGCTGAATGAAGAGAACTCCTCTGTCTGCAACAGGTAACGGGGCCTCCTTGGAGAAAATCAATAATTGACTAACTGTTAACTACAGTGTACCTTATTGATTTTCCCCTTTAGTGCCTCAGTCAGGGGATTCAACAGGAGCTACTAATCACCCTATTAAAGGCCGCCTTTGATCTGCTATATACAGTATATTACAAGGGGCAATAAAGCAATTTTGAACACACGGTATGTCCTACTGCCTTTAAGAATTTAGATTGTTCAAAAATGGTTTCAGTGCACTATGTCTATAACAAATGTGACGGTTTAATGTACAGTAAAACCTCCACTTATGGTCGGTCACCTCTGTTTAGCAGTCACCTCTCTTCATCAGCCACAATAATTCTTCCCATAGCATTTTACTATATATTTAAACTCTGCTCAGCAGCCACTTCTCTCCTCCAGCTAGCAGCCACTTTGCCAAATCTAAATCCCCTCTATTAAACAGCCAGAGTTAACTCAGTAGCAAAAAATCCGATGTAAAAATATGAATTTCTCTTCTGGTGTATTTATTTATTTCAAAATTTATTTTTCTCAAAACAATCATTGTGATATATGCATAAATACAATATTAGCAAGTGAAAAGAAACATAAATGATGGAGATGTGTCAGACGACACCTCTCCGCCATTTAATTTTCTTTTAGTACATCCATATTGAGCCGTCTTCAATGATCATTATTTTTTGTCTGTCGATAACAAGCCATACATCATCTCAGACATTTCCCTCTGTTGAACAACCACCTCCCTTAAACAGCCAGTTTTGGAGTTTTCCCAGAATGGCTGTTTAATGGAGGTTACACTGTACTTGTATATGTTAATCCATCTGTACTGGTCAGATCTTGAGGGCAAATTCAGTTTGTGGCGCCTCGGGAAAAGGAGACAGGTGAGAAAGAAGAAATGAAATAGGGAGACAGAGAATAATGAAGGAAAGAGGATTGTTTGTTTGGAGACGTTGCCTCTTGTGGGACTTTTACCCGACATTGAGATGAAATGACAGCTCAATCCCTGTCGCCCAAACAAACCAAAAGGGTTAATATGCAGGGACGATCCGACTCGCATCACGTTTTTCCAAGGGTGGTGAGTGAGTATTTGAGTTTTACATCCCACCAACAGCTAAGGTCATGCATACGGAGACGGGACCTCGGTTTAAAGACTCATCCGAAAGTCTGAATTTCCAAGGGCAGGCTTAGGCCCCTGAGCGGTTTACCAGTACTCATAAGCGGCCGTTTCAGCTCTGGCAGCCCAATCGATTTCTTCAAGCCACGATGGGGGGGGGGGGGGGGGAGGAGTGGGGGGGAGGGGGGAGAGGGCGAGATATGTTGTTTGAAACCATTGGAATCGCCTCGTTGAGGCGATTCTATTGTGCATACACAACATACCCTTTCAAGATGAAATACGGAAAAAGCATAAATTATTCTGTCTAGAGCTAAGGTGACTCCAAAAAGAGTTCGAATTATACACGGTAAACTAGCCATTCGTATTCGAGTTATCGAAGTTTGACTGTACTAGCAAGCACAGCAGACATTTTATCATCAGCAAGACGCCGAGATGCCGAAACTTTACTTCATTCAAACACATCACCTGCCTGCACTACTGACACATTTAGTTGCTTTTCGAACCCTCCATTATTTGTTATCAATTATATAAAGTTATTACAATGCGTTACACGAAAATTCGAGAGGTGTGTACGTGCTTGCATATGCTCGGGTGCATGTCTGGGAAGATTCCGTAGTGATTTTAAGACCGAATTTGTGACAATTATCGTAAAAATATTTCTTGAGCAGATTCGCCTAAGATAATTGGCCAGCTGGGAACTAAACCATCTAGAATTCCACCTATGACCTCTGGACCTGCAGTCAGCACTGCCCACCAGTTTGGCCTACTGTCTGGGGAGTAAGTCTTTTTTTCAAGACTGTACAACATTTTTGGATTTTAAGCAAACACTTTACGGCGTCTAGTCTGGGTCTGGAGAAACACTATTACCGAATTCCTTTTTAAGGGACACAATAGTTACATCTGAGTAGGCACACAATTGTGTGGGCAACGTCGAATAAACGGCGTAGTACGAAGTTGATACGACGCCGCATAAATGCCACGTGCCCATCGAAATATGTTTATAGGCTATCCTGTATTGATCCGAGGTCATCCGTATCAACAATCATTTTTTTAATTGTGTCAATTAATAAAATTTTCATTATTATATGATCAAGTAATTTTGTATTGGCCCAGTTACAGGTATTGAAGGCCTCGTGCCAATACAGAAGATCTCGGACCTGTAACTGGGCCAATACGAAATCACTTGTTTAATAACATCATAGTACTTGTACTTGGGAGTTCTGTATTACAAGAAAGGCGTTTTTTTGTGAGTGGGGTCGGTGGAGTTGGGATGAGAGTGGGGAGAACGTATTAAGATTTACGAACTGGAGACTGAAGAATGATTAGCATAAAATTGTGACGAAGCAGCAAAGGGTTAGGGAAAAATGTGTGTCCCTTGTGGAGCGTGAAAGCTCAGTTGTTAGTGCACTTGCCTCCGATGCTAGAGGTCCCGGGTTTGATCCCCGGCAGCGGCAATACAAATTCGGTGTCCGAACACGCTCCATTGGTATCATTTGCACGGATGAATGTCATAAAGTGCACCGTCCTTCGGATCGGGACGTAAACTGGAGCCCCCCCCCCCCACTCCTGTGCAGGGAGAACCATCCTGAACCCTATCGTAATTACATGATTACTGTGTAGGCTTTCATCCTGCGAAAACTGGAGTGTATGTAACATACACCGTCTGTGTCCCCTCCATGGGTTAAGGATATTCTGCGACCAACATGGCCGAAATAGCACAATATGCACTTGAAAAAAGAAATTATGAATTTGAGCATTAAGCAAAGGTCTCAGAAATTTTTTTCTTATTAGTGTAAAAAAATAACAGGGCAAAGTTTACTCAAGACAAAACCACTTAAATATCTGAATTACTATAACGAAAGAAATCTAAAATTAATATTGCAATAAATGCTCGTTTGTTTTAGACTTAGAACCAAATTGTTTATGAATAAATAAAAAATATATTGCCACTTGTGTATGAGTAATTGCACAGGGAAGGTGCACCGGGGCATATTTTTTCAAAAAACAGCTCCAAAAGCGAATAATTAATTTTCGTTCACGTGGTGTGTAGAAAATTTCGAAACAAAATTCATCATGGCCGAACATCTGGGGATGTGTTTACACGCAAGTTCACACGTTCGTATTGACGTAACCATGACGGGATCGCCAAGGTACTTGATATAATCTGAAACCCCAAACATTCACCTTTAAAACCGCACCATTCGATTTTCACATAGGAACTATCAAATACTAACATTTCGACAATACATTTGTTGTGTTACTCTGTGTAAAGTTTTTCGGCAAGGAGCCGAACAACACCCTGGCTAAAACATTAGATTAATACGCCAAGGCACTTTTTTATCAGCGAAAGATCGAGTTATTTTTCGTCATATTTACAGTATTGCATTAAATTTATGTACGTTATGAAATCTTCTTTTAAGATTCCAGGGATGTCACCGGCAAAGAAAGATTATACACATTTATCCAATAAATACTTTTGAAACTACTTTTCATCCGCGATTTGTCTGAAGGGAGAGCACTGTTATAGAAATGCTGGTTTCCGGATGGAGCCGAGTACTTTAATTTTAAACACGTTTGGCTTTTACAAGAATTCTGTCATCGCTTAAAACGAGATAAATGTATCGAGGAAAAGTGGTTCAGTGTAGCCTACATTTACTTTGGCAGCATTTTCAAGCTAAATTTATGTCCAAACCAGCTCAGTCCTGCTCACGCACACTTATAAACGTCACAGACCGGTCGTTAGAGAAGAGTGATGTTGTAAACGCCCAAAGACGTAGTCAAAGAATCTTGAACCAGATATGAAGCCGGTAACCAGACTGATGTCACAAACTGTCATTTTTTCATGGAGGAAAATAATGGTCGCAGCGACGAGTTTTAATTGTTTTTATAAATATTTCTCTTTAAACCACAACCATTTTTCGTATCTTTCGCCTTTACATATTAAGTAAGTTATATTACACACCCTGGTCAATATACTGCATATCGATCCGTCAGTATTTTATGAGAATCCTCGTGCAAGTCGTTGGTTACAAATGTAAACATTAGACACGTGTGAGAAGTATACTCCACCACCTAGTTTTACAAAATAGTGACACAGCATTAAACATGATTGTATTGCATTTTTTTAGATATAAATGATATGTTTGACAACATTATATGAAGTTAATGGAGATTTAAGGCGAAAGAAAATTTAATAACAACTTAAAAATCACAGTAGCTAGTGTTAAAGATTGGTCTTAATTTGTTCCCTTTCTTTTTTCTACCTGTAAACATTACACAGGTGGGTTCAGTCAGCCACAAAAATAAACTTATCTGCATATTTATTCCAATGAATGCAAGTTTATCTCTCCATACACAGAAAGGACTTCTTTTATTGTGTCAAGAAATGTGTAAAATAAAAAGACAAGATTTTTTTCCTGAACACAAAACATGCCTTGGTTGAAAACACTTTATTTGAATTTAGTGCAGCTAATCAAAATTTTGATTCCTGGTACACCTTAAGGAAACATGTAACTACTCAGTGATTTCTTTTTGTCATTGGTACTTGTAGGAATTTTCCAGTTTTGATACACAAAGTTTGGCATTTTTCAGGTGAGTGAAGAAAAAACTCTGAACAATATTTTACTTTTCTAACAGGTATTTAAATAACTTTAAGAAATCAAGTTTATGTTCCAATTATATTAGTTGGCTAAAACAAAAGGGTTGCATTCAATTTTTTGCATATTCAAAGCCACTGTCATTTTTGCTCATTTGTCCAGGCGGCCATGTTGAATTCCTTAAGGCGAAACCGAAAGAAGAAAGATGAATGGGGCGACCTGGCAGATTTTCCCTGTCATTTTTCAAAGGGAGATAACTTCCTAAGGAGCAAATTCTTTCCTTTAAGGAGTTAACCCCTATTGACACGGGAGACAAACTACTTTTGGAGGAGTTGTCTCCCCTGAAGGTGTTTCCATTCCCCTTATTTTAACCAAACAATATGCCTATACCTGTATACAGTGAACCAGGAAGTTACAATTGCTTCACTCGGTCAAAACGAAAGTATGTCAAAGAATAAACAAATAGATCTGTTTTCTACTTACATGAAGGTGAAATACTTTGGTCTGTCTACACTTCTTGGATCTGTAGAACCAAGATTCTAGGGTTTCAGGGCCCACATCTTGCAGCAAAAATCACTGAAAATGGCGACGCACAACCTTGATCACGTGTCATAGTCAATGTATACTGAACAAAGAATGCAATTCAATCGCTGATTCAATACTATATGTATTCGTGCCGATCATACAATTTGATGCCCATACAGAAAAAAAGAAACGTTTTCTAGCACTTTTGATAAAAATTGATAACGTTCGTTTGCTTCCTTGATGCTTTAAATCTCATTATTTAAAAGTTTTTTTTTGGTAATATGGTTAGAATTTAGTCCTTTCAAAGAGCTTCGCTCTTTTTTTCAAATAAAAAAGTTGAAGAAAAAAGAACAAAAACAGTTTTGCGACCTTAGCTACCGACCGTACCTTTTTTTGGTCGATTGTTTTTCAGTCGGCCCAAAGTTACTAAGGACAGAATCTGAATTAAATGTCAGTGTTATGAATAGAAAAGAGTCGCGTTATTTTAGTTCAGAGTGTTGTGTGTTGCTGGACGGGTTTGGCAAACACTGCACCAGATCAGACGCCACGAAATGCGGCGTCTGCTTAGGGTCTACACTGTCTGATTAAATACTTGTATTTAAAGTATAAGTCTCAGCTGTCAATTTAATGATACATGTATATAAGTTACTTTCTATAATCGAAAGGGTGTATGGTTTTGATGATTGTTTGGATTTCATTAGTACAGTCCTGATATTTCATTGTGCAATTGTCTCAAAATTAAAATTCAGTGTTTGAAATAGATGACGGTATGTCTTTGTATGTTTGAAAGAGATGACAGTGGTCCTACACAGAGTTTTAAATTATCCCTTTCGATTCCAGAAGCCAGCCTCTCGGAACAACAACAAAGGTTATCCCTTACAAACCTAAAGCCCGGTACAATAAAAATCACAGTCCTGAACTAATTCTCCGACCGACACTCAGAGAAGTTGAGCGATCAGTACTCTCAGTGCTTTGATTCGGCATGTTAGCGGTAACACAGCTATTGGTTACGCCAAAATGGAATGATAAAACGTTCAGGGGATATAACACTTTCAAAACTACTTTTGTCGCTTTTAACCCTTGTCCTGTTGAGCCCGGATATGCCTTATTTTCCAAACAATGAAGATCCAGATCAGATGGCTTCTCATCAGGATCTACATTGTTCGCCATTCAGATTGTGAATTTGTTATAATAATTTGCATCAAGTAATCTGATTGGTTGATAATCGGTAGTGGGTGTGGCATATATAAATATTCAGTAGGTCAAGGGTTAAGAGTAGACGATTGTTTCGCTTTAAAAAAGTGACTCACTTTACAGGAAAGCGAATAGGAAGCCATTAAAATGATCTCCCTTGAAAGATGATGGTGTATTCAATCCCTTTTCATTACGTTTACACGGTATGCTTAACGGGACTTTCTTGCATGAGCATGTTTGAGAAAAAGATCAGCTCTAGCTGTGACTTGTTGAGAAATAAATCACAGTTAGGAGGTCAGTACTGTTGTAAAGTAGATCAAATCACGAGCACGTAACGCGGATGATTAGTCTACTTACAACTGACTTACACGTAACTGTGATTTATTACTCCACAAATGATCTATTTCGATTCTAACATACAAAATCAACAATAATTTTGTTGTTTCTTACAAATTCTCCCTAAAGTTCGCCAAAATAAAAAAAACCCGCCAATATTATTGACGGTCTCACATACATTTGGCATTCTGTTATGTTTTTGATGCGACAAAATAACGTTTCACCGTCTGACGTCATAGAATATTCGGATGACTTAATACAACGGCGGCTTTTCTAGTCAGGCTTTTCAACGCAGTGATAGAACGAATAACATTTCCTTTCTATTGCCTATATAGGCTGTCGTGTTGAACAATGTTCTGTTTGTTTGATTTGAGGTTTAACGTCCCCGTCAAAACTATACAGGTCTTTTTGGAGACGTTGCTTCCATTTTTAGCTCGAGGGGGAGCTATTGCCATACCCCCGGGCGTCCGTCGTCGGCGTCGTCGGCATTTGGTTAAAGTTTAATTGCAAGCTCTTATATGTGATGTTTTACAAGTTTATTTTGAATATATAATTAACAATTGGTAAAAAAAAAAATGTTTAACATTATCATTGTACTTCATTTACAGGTTTCTGGGCTTAAATTGGCCTTTTTTTAGATGCTAATTATTTGCTCTGTATTATCTCCCTTATTTCCTGCTTAAAGTTTACCTGCAAGCTCTGTGTAGTGAAGTGGATAGAGCTCAGGACTCTGAATCAACGGGTTGTGGGTTCAAATCCCAGTGGAGGGTTTTTTTCTTTTCCTTTTGAAAACACAGCGAGTTCGACTTTCAGCGTCCGGGGCTCAAGGTCAAGGTCAGTGTAGCTATTTTTAGAAAAACTTTGTCACCGCTCTAGTGCGTTCATTAATAGATGGCTTTTTATATATCTTCACACAAATGTTGGGTATTATGATATCTCGAGCAACTTTGCCTTCAGGGTCCGGGGCTCAAGGTCAAGGACCGGGGCTCAAGGTCAGGGTCACTGTGGCTATTTTTAGAAAATATTGTCATCGCTCTAGCTCTTACATGTTTTGCTGGATTTTAATATAACTTCACTCAAAGGTGGGGTATAATGGTATATCAAGCGAGTTCAACTTTTAGGATCGGAGGCTCAAGGCGAAGGTCACTGTGGCTATTTTTTTTAAAAACTTTGTCATGGCTCTATTGCCTGCATTCAATGATGGATTTACGGCCCCCGCCCATAGGGGCTTGAAGAAATATATTGGCTGCATGATGCTTCCACGCAGAGCTGAATCCAGCCCGCACCTCTAGTACTGGTAAACCGCTTAGTGGATCTAAGCCTGTCCAGGAACCGCGGTGCGAGGCCGAACGTCCATGCTAATAAACCTTATTGGTTTCATTGGGCGACAGGGCTTGAGAAGTCATTTCATCTCAGTGTCGGGTAAAAGTCCCACAAAATTGGAAGCAGCGTCTCTAAAATGACCTTTACAGTGTTGACGGGGACGTTAAACCTCAAATCAAACAAACAAACAAATCAATGATGGATTTTAATATAACTTCACACAAATATTGGGTATGATTATATCTCAAGCAAGTACGACTTTCAGGATCCAAGGCTGAAGGTCAAGGTCACTGTGTTATTTTTTAGAAAAAAAATGTCATTGCTCTATCCCCTGCATTTATTGAAAGATTTTAATATAACTTCACACACGTGTTGGGTATGATGGTATCTCTAGCGAGTTGGATTTTCGGGGTCCATGGCTCAAGGTCAAGGTCACTGAGGCTATTTTTTGAAAAACATTGGCATGGCTCTATTGTCCACTTTTATTGATGGATTTTAATATAACTTCACACAAATGTTGGGTATGATGATATCTCGAGCAAGTTCGACTTTCAGGGTCCGGAACTGAACGTCAAGGACACTCTGGCTATTTTTAGAAAAACATTGTCATTACTCTAGCCCCTGCATTTAACGATAGATTTTAATATAACTTCACACACATGTTGGGTGTGATGATATCTCTAGCGAGATGGACTTTCAGATTCCAGGGCTCAAGGCCAAGGTCACTGAGGCTATTTTTCGAAAAACTTTGTCATGGCTCTAGTGCCTACGTTTATAGATGGAATTTAATATAACTGCACACAAATGTTGGGTATGATGATATCTCGAGCAAGTTAGACTTTCAGGGTCCAGGGCTGAAGGTCAAGGTCACTGTGACTATTTTTAGAAAAACTTTGCCATTGCTCTAGCCTCTGTATTTATTGATGGATTTTAATATAGCTTCACACACGTGTTGGGTATGATGATATCTCTAGCGAGTTGGACATTCGGGGTCCAGGACTCAAGGTCAAGGTCACTGTGGCTATTTTTAGAAAACTTTGTCATCGCTCTATCGCCTACATTTATTGATTTATTTTAATATGGCAACACACAAATGTTGCATATGATAATATCTCGAGTTAGTTCAGGATCCTGGCCTCAAGGTCAAAGTCACTGTGGCTGTTATTAGAAAACTTTGTCATCGCAGTTATTTATGTATTTTTATGTCACACAAATGTTGAGTTTGATAATATCTCAAGCAAGTTCAACCTTCAGGGTCCTTGGCTCAGGGTCACTGTGGCTTTTGCATTAAAGTCTGTACGTTTTGGCTCTCTTTCATTTGATGCAGTCTGTTTAGTTGTTTTTTTTAAATAAAAAATGGCCTTTTTTCTTTTTGCAAAACCTGCAAAACTGGAATTGTTTGTTTTTTTTTTTTTCAAATAAAAGCACTTTAAACACAATTTCTTTTTCAGTGGTTCTTAGGGGTACCACCTGGTTCTATTTTAATTGCTGCAGTCTGTTGGGCTGTTTTACAAAAGGAAAATGTCATTTTTGATAACTTGCCCTCATCCAACTTAGGCCCAAAAGGCGACCTATGTTGTCTTATGACAACTCTTGTTGTGGGACTTTTACCGACATCGAGATGAATGACTTCTCGAGCCCTGCTGCCAAATGAAACCAATAGGATTTATATGCATGGACTCACACCACTTTGCCTGGGTAGGCGTATACCCTCTAAGCGGTTTATCAGTTCTCATGTGCAGTCAGTTTCAGCTCTGCGTGGAAGCACTATACAGCCCTTTCCATCACGAAAACACGCTTATATAATTTTGACCCCCTTGAACCCCACTTATATATAGTAAAACTTGGGTTTACAGGGGTAAACCTTACTTTTCTTATTTCTTCTCTTTAATATAGCTTGTGTGTACTCGTTAGAACCGCTTCGATGAAGCGGTTCTAACGAGCACCCATAATCTATATTTTGAGCAGAAACAAGAAAATATCACAATTTTTCATCTTAAAATTTTCTTTTTTTTTTCATCGGTAAGGTTTGCAATGTATTCGTATACGCGTGTTTTCGTAATGCATTTCGATCTTCAAGCCCCGATGGGCAGTGAACTTTATTGCACTGTTTGTTTTGCACCACGTTAACAAATTCGTGTAATATACATCCTTGTATAGAGCACTATGGTAGGGTTGGAAGGAAGTCCTGGATTGAGACTTAAACTGTTTCGAAAAACCTTTAAATTACAGTTTTATAAGCAAAAGGTGTAGACTTTGATCATACACCGCGTTCTGCGCCGTCTGATCTGGTTCTACACTGTTTGCCAAGCCCAACCCACGATCCCAGCTCACTTTCTAACGATAAACCTCTTACGCATCAATAAGAACAGAGTGGCTCATTACGTAAACACGCCTATACAAATATATTTTAAATGAAAATTTTCAGATGAAAAATGTCGATATTTTTTCTTATTCCTGCTCAAAACATAGATTGTGGATACGCGTTAGAACCGCCTCAACGAGGCGGTTCTAACGAGTACCCACAATCTATGTTGCTGAGCAGAACTTAGAAATAATGTATTCCACTGCAAACCCCAGTTTTACTTATAAAAGTAATTTAAGGGGATCAAATTTATATAGGCGTGTTTTCGTGATGATTTTCTATAAATAACCATTGCCTGGTTTTCCGACAAGGTAGTGATGGTTGCGTAGTCTGATCAGATTTTGTCCAGTTCAAGAGAATCGTTTAGTTTATACTAATTTATTTTACGAGGACTGTTCAAGTATGAATGCAAGTAGAACGTTTTCTCATGCACTTATGCGAAAATCACCTGGAGATAAATATCACAGCGTAGAAAAACATTTTACCTATACATTGATACCAAACCTGTTAAAATCCGCCCACTTTAGCCATGTATATCGTTGGATAACACTGTCTACTCTTGTATACTAATACAAAACATGGTTGGAAGACGGTCAGAGTACGCCGTTGAAATACGGTCCTATATTAAGTAAGAATCGTTGTATTCTTGGTATACGGTGCAAAGACATTTTTGACGAAATATGTTCGGTTTATGGGCATAATGAAATGTCTTTTCCGACAGTTTTTCGTTGGTGTAAGAAATTCAGCTGTGGGCTAGGCTCAACAGAAGATGCACCACATGATCGTCGGCCGAAAAGAGCAACATCTGCCAAGATGGTTGCGCGAGTGAAAGATGCACGATACACCACTAGGCAAATAGCTAGTATGGTTGGCATCTCATTAGGAGCAGCTCATACAATTCTGAAACGGGATTTGAAAATGAGAAAGATCTGTGCTAGATGGATTCCCAATCTGTTGACAGATGAGCAGAAAAAGACACGCGTTCAGTGCACCAAGAAGTTGCTTAAAAAGTTTCCAAATTACAATGCACGGTCTTTCGCTAATGTCGTCACAGGTGACGAGACATGGGGTCACTTTTTTGAGCCAAAACGAAATATTCGGAACAAAATATGGGCAACGAAGTATTGCAAAAGACCATGCATTGCAAAGCGGACCATGAGCGTCAAGAAGGTGATGTATGCCATATTCTTTTCAAATCAGAGCCCTGCTATTCAGGTTGCTGTGCCTAAAGGCAAATCTGTAAATGCGAAGTTTTACAAGAATAAAGTTCTTCGAAAATTGAAGAAATATTTCAAAGAACGAAGACCCGCAACTGGTTTGGCCAATGTCAGATTGCTACATGACAATGCGTCATCGCACATGGCGTTCATTGTGCAAGACTATCTGAAGCAGGAAAAGGTTGTTGAACTCCCTCACCCCCCGTATTCCCCTGACCTTGCCCCGTGTGACTTTTTTTGTTCCCACGGCTGAAAAAAATACCTTTCTGATCGAAAATTTGTACAGCACAAACACCTCGGTTCTGCAATATTACAGTGCCTTCATAGTATATCTCGAAAAGACTACATGTACCAAAATGCATTCAATGATTGGATCAGAAGACTGAAAGTTTGTATATCTGTTAAAGGGGAATACTTTGAAGGGACAAAATAATTTTTTCATCGAAATCTATCACGGAATCATATTTATGTGCTTAGTTGCATTCATATTTGAACAGTCCTCGTAGTTCGATCAAGTTTATTTAATCGCTCTCGAACACTCATTCCGGATGTTCGCACTCGCGCGATAGAAAGGCAGCGACTATTACACCACTGCTTCCCATTTACACCTGGGTGGATTGGGGCAGTGTCATTACGTGTCTTGCCCAAGGACACACCTCGATACCGGGTGCCGGATTCGGACGCACAACCTCTCGATCATGAGTCGAACGCGTAAACAACTGCGCTATTGAGGCTGACTTAATCGTTTCTTGGTCTCTTGGTAC
>OY757016.1:76015691-76244050 GCA_963580285.1 Lucinisca nassula
ACCATGGTATATGAGATAAACAACCCCGGTGGCTTCATTACAATAACATTTCCGTGTGGTATATTTCTTTCTTTTATACCTCCATATCAGTCATTTTTCTAATGAAAATTTGAAAGATTTCTCTATAAAACTTATACAGTAAACCCTCTTTATACCGACATTCGTTATAAGGCAAAACTCGTTATAATGACAATTTCAATGGAACGAATTCCTAGCTGAAGGCTTAGCCTCGATTTTGAGAAATGTGGGTTTCCTTCGGTCGGAAATGCCCAAATCAAATCCATAGTCATGAAAGATTCTTGCAATTTAATACTCAAAGAAACAATTGTTATAGATATTTGTTAGAATCGCCGATTCTAACAAATATCTATAACATTTGTTTCTTAAAGTTATGATGTGGAAATGACATTTTATAACCAATCATACACCTAACTGGGATCCTTTATAATGGCAAATTCATTATAATGGCTCATAAATTGGGAACAAAAATTGTCGTTATACCACTGGTCCTCTGTACTGGAAACATAGGTTGCAGATGCTTGTAAGAACTATTGGTGACGTCTGTCATATTTTTGATGGCAATACTTTGACGCTTAGTGACGTCACACTACATGTAGTGACATCAAGCTTAATCCTTTAGCTGCTACAAAAATTCATGGTGCAGACAATGTCTTTTTTTTATTTATTAAATGCTTGACATGTGAATCGTGTACTTGGCAGACAATTCACATGTAATGTCAGGCCATCACATAAACAAGTCTGTGAAATGGACACCTCCTAAACCCCACTTTATATTGAGAAAACTGGGGTTTAGGGGGTAAACATCATTTTTCTGTATTCTGCTCCAATACATAGGTTGTGGGAACTCGTTAGAAGGGTTCTAATGAGCACCCACAACCTATGTTTGATGTAAAAATGGGTAAAATCTGAAAAGTAGCCATTTTGGAGATGGGATAAAATACACTTTGTCGCACGGGTGTGCTATCGTAATGCCATATTTTCACTGAAAAATAAGAAAACTGCACTTTGAAAATACCATCTGCTAGTCGTGATTACCAGTCGATAGGGTTAATAAAGGCATACTTGACATCCTATTCAACCAGTGCCCATCATTCATGTGTAAATTCTGGATCTATATCCTATCACTGGGTGCGATAACCTGTGTAGGATAAGAATTTTTATCCCTGGGTAAAGTCAAGAATTTTTTTATCTGGTATGCAAGAATGCACTGGGTAATTAGGTAGGCTTCAGCTTGTTCAGGGAAAATGTGATTAGGTTAACTACTGGCACTATTTTTCTAGGAAGTAATGATATAATTATGTTCGTTGAATAACTGGCTCCATATGTTAATTATATCAGCATTTTATAAGTGCTTTGTTAAAGTATATTTTGTGAATTAAGCTATTGTTCCAGGCAAGGTGATGACATGTTGAACAACTGGCCGCAGAAATTATTCATATCAACGTTTTGTATTCTGATTTAGCATAATTGTCTTGTAAAAGTATTTATTGTGAATTAAGCTATTTTTGGAATTTTCACAATTACAATCATAAGATTTGTTTCTTATGATGATTTGTTTGATTTGAGGTTTAACATCCCCGTCAACACTATTTATGTCATTTTGGAGACGATGCTTCCAATTTTGTGGGACTTTTACCCGACATTGAGGTCTAAAGGGTGCTGCCAACATTCCAACAGATGACCTTGTTCCCCCGGCTAGGCACTGTAGAAAACACCATTCAATGACGTTTCAGACCCTTACTGCAAGAACGGATATTTATAAAGAATCGTTTTTCCCCCGAACCATTAGAGATTGGAATGCCCTTCCCGATTTTATTATTTTGATGGCTGAAGGTGCTGAGGATTGTGTAGCTAAGTTTACATCCTTGGTTAGAGCTAGGGACTAACTTCCCATATCACAGGTCCTGGTGTATGAATGTCATTTGACGTGTCACCAGTAACAATTCTGATTCTGATTCTGAGGTGAAATGACATCTCAAGCCCTGCCACCCAATGAAACCAAAAGGCTTATATGCATTGGGCGGTCTGACTCACACCACTTTACCTTGGCAGGCTTAGTCCTTCAAAGCAGTTTACCAGTACTCATGTGTGGTCAGTTTCAGCTTTGTGTGGAAGCACCATGCAGCCCAATCTATTTCTCTAAGCCCGATGGGCGGGGGCAATCTTATCATGATTGTCTTTGCTAAAGAGATGTTTTATAAGTTGTTGCTGAGTAAGTGGTGAGGATGGGATAGGTAGAGAAGTCTGGGGGATTTGATAAATAACATGCATTGTATATTAACTTGTGATTTTTCACAGTAAAAATTGGGTGCTATGGTATTTGCTTCAGTTTAATCATTATAGTCACGAATGTTGGTTTCGTGGGAATATTAACATATTGAGCCCCTGTTTCTCAGTCAGATTCACCTCTGACTGCATGATAAGGAAGCTGTCTGTTTGATCCCTGCCAGGTCCAGCAGCATTGACAATGTTTTGTGGAGGTATTTTCACATATCTGGCAAAGGAATGCGCACTGTAATGGTTAACCACTTAGGTATTAGCCTACCCAGGCAAAGTGCGGATGGGTAAAATTGATACAATTAATCCACAGCTCCCATCAGAGACACCAAAGGGAAAGAGCACAAACATGAAACAACCAGACCCTAACTGAAACATCAATAGTGGAAAGCCAAAAGGACAGTTACTTTCACACAAAATGGCCAATTGGCTATCCATAACAAAATAATATAAGCGATACACAAACTCAAAGACAAGCCATAACAAAATAAACCGCATAAGAAGAACCACCTTGGAACGGTTAGTTAAACGAATTCCACTTGGGGGCTTAAGTCGATTTTATGTGGCCACAATCCTTGCCCTTATTTCTGTCGCGATTTAGCCAAATAATTTGTTCAGTCCGCATGAAGGCCTCCTAACTCATCAGAGCAACATCTCCGTGAACACAAAAACACAAAGATGAAACAACGGTGAGGACTCGACAGCAAGAAACCACTGAAATGGTCGAGCAAAAGAAGACCAACAGTTAGACTCTGTTGGGCCCGACCAGAGACAGAGCATCTGAATGTCCACTGGTCATGTGGGAAAAGAGGCAAGTTTCCCACATGACTGCTGGACCGTTGGGAATTTTCGGTCCCTGCTGAACAATGATGTTTGATTCTTTTTCTCACAAACAACCCAAATATGACAATTTGACTGCAGGCTTTGTCTTCTGGGAAGCTGGAGAAAAAGAGGAAAAACCAAAAATTTTAACAAACATTATGAAAACAAGCCTATACAAATATATTGTAAATTTTACCTCCTAAAAAACGAAAATTTTAGAGGAAAAATTGTGATATTTTTTTTATTTCTGCTCAAAATATAGATTGTGGGTACACGTTAGAACTTGTTAGAACCACCTCGTCGAGGCACTTATAAGGAGTATCCACAATCTATATTTAAGAGCAGAAATAAGGTTTACCCCTGCAAACCCCAGTTTTACTATATAAAAGTGGGGTTCAAGGGGGTCAAAATTATATAGGCGTGTTTTCGTGATGGTAAAGAAATCTGTTTTCCAAAATGTTCCTTTTCATTTTAATTAAAAAACACATACCGGGTACCTGCACTTGAGATTTTTATTTAGAAATAAAGTTATAGATGTTGAGCTTCCAAATTGCTGTTTCACCAGCTAACAAACAGACATTTATACTATAATTTGATACATCATTATGTCACAAGTCTTGTGTGAGCTGTCCCATATGGATGCCTATATGGTTCAGATTTTTCTGCAAGCAGCAAACACAGGGATCTGTCTGTCTCACAGACATGCGTATGTAAGAAAACATGATCTCAAATGTGATTATTATCCCCGTGATAACAGAGCTTTCTTTATGTATAAAAGCCTTCCTAATAGTGCAATGGCTAGGTATGCTATCAAAATATGTAATTCAGTTATTTTTAAAAAAATATATAAAATTTTATTGATTTATATTTATTTATTTTTGTATGAAATACTCAGATTTGGATCTGTCTTCACTATGTTGTTTTGTTTGTTTGATTTGAAGTTTAATGTCCTTGTCAACACTGTACTGGTCATTTTGAAGATGTTGCTTCCAATTTTGTGGGACTTTTACCCGACATTGAGATTAAATGACATCTCAAGCCCTGTCCCTCTATGAAACCAATAGGTTTTGATTTGATTTGTTTGATTTGAGGTTTAACATCCCCGTCAACACTGTAAAGGTCATTTTGGAGACGTTGCTTCCAATTTTGTGGGACTTTTACCCGACATTGAGATGAAATGACATCTCAAGCCCTGTCGCCCATTGAAACCAATAGGGTTTATTAGCATGGATGGTCCGCCTCGCACCGCGGTTCCTGGACAGGCTTAGATCCTCTAAGCTGTTTACCAGTACTAGTGTGCGGGCCGGATTCAGCTCTGCGTGGAAGCATCATGCAGCCCATATATTTCTTCAAGCCCCTATGGGCGGGGGCTACCAATAGGTTTTATAAGCATGGACGGGCCGACTTGCACTGCATTGTCTGGGCAGGCTTAGATCCTCTAAGCGGTTTACAAAGTCTAAAGATTGGTAAGGAGTAGACTTGCCCAAGTCCCTACATTTACATTTTTTTATTTTTAGATGAAAGTCCCTTTAAACAAAAAATATGTGAAAATCTCTTTAGTCTTCATCGCTGAATTTCACAATTTTCATAAAAGACGGTATTGCTATTTCATTTACAATGTATTTATTTTTTTTTAATTTTTTGTAAACAATTATTTCTACAATGGACACCTAATTAAGAGACTTGGGCAAGTCTAGGTAAGGAGCTTTAGTAAATTATCCTTTCCTTTGTGAAAATATTGTGTTCAAAAAACGTATTTGGCGTTAAGCTTTTGTTTTATTCAGCTGGTCTGAAAGTGACTGTGAAACAATAATGGTCGACCCAAAAGCCAACGTGTATCTCATCTGAAAAGGTAGCCACGGCGGAGGTATTTTGTTTCATGTCCCAACATACGCATGGGCTAGTGCTGGTAGTCATACTGCCGGGGTGACCATCTCATCTACTGCTGCTGTTCCTGCTCTTCAAACCCTGATGGGTGGGGGCTATCACTATGTTATGCAGAGTGTATTTTTAAATTATTTTGTTTTACAATGTTGGAAATGTACACATCATGAGAACAAGTCCGCGTAATAACCCCAACACAAACCCCACTTAATCTAGAGAAATCTGTGGTTTACGTGGGTTATAGACTATTTTCTTTATTTCGGCTCATAGACAATAAAATTTGATATAAAATCATTAAATGATAAACAGGTACCTACAGTTGTGGTTATTTAACATCATGTAAACAGGTCCCTGAGATGAACACCCCACCCCTAGACCCCACTTTATATAGAGAACACTGGGGTTTGTAGGGGTATACATTATTTTTGTTATTTCTGCTCCAAGACATAGATAGTGGGTACTCGTTAGAACCGCTTCATTGAGGTGGTTCTATCGAGCACCCAAAGCCCATGTTTGCAGTATAAATAACAAAAATGTCACAGATTTTCATCAGAAAAGTAACCATTTTGGTTATATAAAATAATGCACTATGTCGCACAGGTGTCTTATCATAATGATTTGAGGCTAGTTTCATAAATTTCATATCAAATGACGACTAGTGTAAGATCTTTTGTATAACATGTTTACCCATATGTTGCTGCATAAATTAATTATGTCACACCCATTTACATTTCAACCAATCAAATTATTTCATGTAATTTATTCATTCAAATTTGCAAAACTGAATGACAAACATTGTAGATCCTGATCAGATGGCTTCTTCAGAAGCTGCCATGAGATCTGGATCTACACTGCTTGCAAAGGTAGGTGTTGTCATTTGCAAAGGTAGGGGTTGTAGTGAACAGCGGGATAAGGATTAAGTATATTGTTGTTATTGTGGGTTTTATATTTCCATTATTGTTAAATGGTTTGGGAAACTTTACACAAGTTATATGTATTTGGTAAGTCATTCTGTTTGCAGAATAAAAATATATATACAGTATGTGTTTGTTGTGAATGTATGTGAACTTTACTATATTGTTTTGAAGACTGTGAAGGGGAGGGGGATACAGCCCTTTCAAGATCATTTCTTTTATTTGAGCTGATTGTTAATCAGAGGTGGGCGAAAACGGGAGTACCTGGAGAAATACACCCTGACCTTCCGATGCAGAACTTGGCATCACACATGTGATATGGATGTGTTACATAGATAACTTTTGATAGCGTGTTTGGGAAGACAACTTTTCTAAATGTTAGCTCAAAGAAAGATGCTGAAGCCAACTTTTCGATATGTTAACTCGAAGAAAGATGCTTCTTTATTTGTTAATTAATTCTGATGACAGCCAAAATGCCTCATTTCTTGCCAAGACTGCCCCCTGTGCAGGTAAATACCCCGTTGTTACAGTGACAAGTCCCCCTTCCAGCAAGGTCTGTGGTTGAACCATGGGGATATACTCTGAAATATACATGGAAGAAGGAGAGTTCCATTAGTTTCATATGATAATAACCATGACAGTCAGATTCATGATATGAAGATTTGTTTTGATTTCACCATAGAAAACTTGTTATAGCTTGAACAGATTTGTTTATTTTTGTGTTTTACAGCCCAGTGAAGACTATTCAGGCCATAGAGAGCCGGCTAGTTTACCTTACCGCACTCCATGGGCAGGCATGTGGTGGTCGTAAAAAGTCTTCTTGTCCTTCATCATAGTGGAGTTTGTATTTTCTAGTCCTTTGGGATCATTGGTCCCATTGTGAGGTTTGAAAATATTTGAGGGTCACTAATGTTGCCTATTGACCGAAGCTGGCTGGACTGGCCCGGAAATACTTGTACACCCCTTACTTTTCAGTTCTGCGGTGTATTCGTTGCTGTCAAAGGATAACCCTTCTGTAGAACATATTATATATGAGGTTAACCAGAAGAGTGTACATTCTTTCATCAAAAACAACTGCCGGCCTCGGTAGCTTAGTCAGATTTGCGTCTGACTGGTGATCAGGCGGATGCGTGTTCGATACCTGCCGGGTCGGCAACATTCTTTCGTGGCGATTGATCATGAAATCTTTTCTACGGTCATTCTCCTCCTTCCGCTGATTCAAGAAGGGCAGTTGTCAGTTTCTGGCAAAAGAATGTGCACTGTACTGGTTAACCGCTTACGTATAAGCCTGCCCAGGAAAGTGTGGATAGGTAAACTGATCAGCTCAAAATTGACCTAAAATAGTGTTGACTGGGCCGTTTAACTCCAATACAAACAAACAAATCATCCGAAACAACTTCCAATCTTGAATAAGCAAGAGAGAGAGAGAGAGATTAGCCAGATGCTCATCAACCGAGCTATCTAGGATGGCGCTAATACAGAAATCATTTGGCTTGGGCTACTTATAATGTTTCCTGGCTTTGCTACGTGAAATATCACATGCTGCATACTGAAATATGTTGTGATGTTACAAAAATAACTAGAATGGTGGAACAAGTCATGACATAAGATGACCTATGGAAAAAGAAGATATACT
This sequence comes from Lucinisca nassula, assembly GCA_963580285.1. Lineage (NCBI taxonomy): Eukaryota > Metazoa > Mollusca > Bivalvia > Lucinida > Lucinidae > Lucinisca > Lucinisca nassula. The sequence continues at coordinate 76,023,246 of OY757016.1, forward strand.
TAACATGTCACTTAAATGGTCAACTACTCAAAGAAGTAATACATGTAATTATAGGACTTGCAGACAAGCTAACCAATACGGTTTCTAGAGAAAGAAGAAAAATATTGCATACAAACAAGTTTGATTACCATTTTCTCCTTGTAAAATTAATCTCAATGTGAACTTACTCCCCCTACAATATTAGTATGAAGAATATGAAGTTTCATCTGAAACATTGTCATTATTACGGTCATAGCTAGCATGGCTTTGTTGTCACAAAGTTCTTACGGCCATAGATAGCATGGCTATATTTTCATAAAGTTCTTTTGGCCATTGATAGCACAGCTATGTTTTCATAATGTTCTTACGACCATATTTAGCACGGTATGTCATGATAATGTATTTTGGCCATTGGTAGCTATGTTATAATGTTCTTATGGGCATTGATAGCACGGGTATATTTTCATAATGTTTTTAGAGTCATAGAGAGAACGGCTATATTTTCAAAATGTTCTTATGGCCATGGATAGCATGGCTATGTTATAATGTTCTTATGGCCATAGATAACACGGCTATATTTTCATAATATTTGTACGGTCATAGCTAGCGCAGCTATGTTATCATAATGTTCTTACAGCCATAGATAGCACGGTTATTTCATCATAATGTTCTTAGCATGACTCTGTGTTATCATACTCGTAATGCATAATGATATCATAATGTATTATGATAACACACCCGTGCAACATATAGCATTTTTTCACATCTCCAAAATGGCAACGTTTCTGATAAAAATCCATGATATTTTTCTTATTTTTACTGCAAACATAGGCTGTGGGTGCGCGTTAGAACCGTCTCATTGAGGCGGTCCTAACGAGTTCCCACAACCTATGTCTTGGAGCAAAAATAAGAAAATAATGTATTCCCCCATAAAATAGAAGTGAAAGCAATGATCAGGAATCGATACAATCAACCAACAGCTCCCATCAGAGACACCAAAGCGAAAGTTTTCTGTGTATAAATTGGGGTTTAGGGGGTGTTCGTTTCGCGGACTTGTTCACTTTATGTTACTTACATGCCCTTCTCGACACAGCTTTGTCCTGTAAGTGAACACAGAGGTGCTCCATCGTCACAAGTACAGAGTAATCCATGGAGGTGGAAATGCTGACCATGAACATAATGCCTAAAATGCACAAGTACGACATGGGTCAGGTCATGTAAATCTTACGATTACAGTGTTCATATGCGACCAGAAGACTCGGATAAGCCTGTCTGTGTGTGTAGGCTGTTCACATGAGTCGTCATTAGCATCTAAACGGACTATCCGAAGAGCACTAAGCAAAGATTCTGGCTAGACGGGAATGGTTCACAGATGTTCAGAGTATTCACTGGTCACAAACATCTTGTAAGTCATGCTCTGGTGCATATTTAAATACATTGCATAGATGGAGTTCATGCAGTAGGACACTTCTAAGAATGGTTCCTAAAAAGTCTTATAGACGAAATCAGTTGATTCACATAACTAACCACTAAACGGTATTGCCTTTGAGATGATTTCAGTGGCTTGAGATGGATGTGTGCTTTTTTCTTGGTTTTGGTTTAATGGCCCTTTCATGATAATTTCCCATAATTAAAGCCGATCGTTAATCAGAGGTGGCCGAAAACTGGAGTACCATGAGAAAAAAAAACACCCGAACTTCCGCTGCAGAACTTGGCGTCTCACATGTGACCCAAGCGAGGCTCGAACCCACAGCGGCGATATCTAATGAAATAGAGTCAGCGCTCTTAGCCACTAGGCCACGGAAGCCCGAAGGCTGTATTCTTTGATTTTGGCCTTTTTTCTATCTAGTTCACTTAATAGACAAAACACTAAATATGTATATTATAGTAAACTGTTCATGAAGAATTCCCCACCAACCCTACGTATTTTTTTCTGATAATAATACACAGTAAGTTGTTTGCTTCTCTTCTCAGTTTAAAAGCTATTTGCTTTGGTAGCATATTATACCGGTCGGCAGCTCGTCCATTGGTTGTCTGTCAACAAGATGCATAAAAATACTAAGGCCAAAATAAAAAAAATATATGATAACTTACTGTGTATTTACGGTGCAATTAGCTGCTGGTCCTGAAATATATGACACATTTACGGGCCAAAACCAGCTATTCGGGTCCAGAACAACTTACACACTGTACAATGTTGAGTTAAGTTGTGTATTACATGTTTTCAGATCATACGAGGGCATTCAATATTTAACTGACATAGCCCAGTTACTGACACGTGGCAAATGCACGCTTTTCACATATTATACACCGATTCCTTCATGGTTAAACACAATTTAATCGGTCAGTCTAGTATTTGTAGAAATAACATTGCAGGGGTCGTCAGTGTTGCAGAATTTTCTTCACAAATTGGATACATAGCAGTAATTAGATACATGTACCTGTTTTTTGAAATAGAAGACGAACCAGGAAATTTACTAGGATTTGTGTGAAGTTTACGGAAAGACTTTTCCTTTATATCCAACTGTTAAAAAAAGGTGGCTGATTTTAAACGTGGTCGGGTAACGTTGGAAGACGAGCACCGTGGTGGAATATAGGGATCAACCATGGTATTTCATGCATTAACATTCGCCTGATCCCAACATAAGGCCACCAGGCCTAATATAGGGATCAACCATGTTTTTTCATGAATTAACATTCGCCGGTGTAACAGGCCGGTTCTTCCCCACCCAGTCAGTTTCTTCCCCACCTGAAATTTTTTTAGAACCATAGAGAATGAGTAATTTATGCCTCATAAATTGTTAAAAATTCAAGAAGAAACAATTCTGAATTAGTTTTGGGTCTTTACAGCTTGAATGGCAAAATTTTCTCTATGCCATACAATATATGGTGATCCAAGGAAATTTTCATCCCAATTCCAGTATCTGTGATTAATTTTCTTAGCTTTTTATGACATTAATTGGTATTAACTAAACAGATATAATAAGCAACAACCCTTTAGTGCTCCAATCTAAATATAATTTGGAAAGTTGGGGTGGGGAAGAACTGGGCCGGCTCATTTCTTCCCCGGGGAACAACTGGGCCGGCCAATTTCTTCCCAACCCCAGATTTTTCTGTTTACTAAAAATTCTTGTCATAAATGTTCTTCACTTTTAAAGACATAAACTGGTATTCACTACAGAGCTATTATAAGCAACAAATGTTTGGCCCTTAAATTTCAATAGAATTCAGAGACGGGGGGGGGGGGGGGGGGAACAGGGCCGGTTCTCCCAGATGTTTCAGTTTACTAATAATTCTTGTGATAAAATTTCTTTTTGTTTTTTAGGACAAAAATTGGTATAAACTAAAATGACATAATAAGCAACAAATGTTTATTATCAAGAGAATTTGGAGGCTGGGGTGGGGGAGAACTGGGCTGGCCCAGTTCTTCCCCACCCCAGATGTTTCTGCTTACTAATAATTCTGGTGATAAATTTCCTTTGCTTTTTAAGACATAAATTAGTATAAACTAAACAGATATAATAAGCAACAAATGTTTGGAGCTCAAATCTTAATAGAATTTGGAGACTGGGGGTGGGGAAGAACTGGGCCGGCCAGTTTCTTCCCCACCCGAGATGTTCTGTTTACTAAAAACTCTTGTGATAAATTTTCTTCACTTTTAAAGACATAAATTGGTATTAACTAAACAGATATAATAAGCAGCAAATTCTCTTGATAATAAACATTTGTTGCTTATTATATCATTTTAGTTTATACCAATTTTTGTCCTAAAAAGCAAAGAAAATTTATCACAAGAATTATTAGTAAACTGAAACATCTGGGGTGGGGAAGAACCGGCCCAGTTCTCCCCCCCCCCCCCGGCCCAGTTCTTCCCCACCCCCAGTCTCCAAATTCTATTTAGATTTGAGCTCCAAACAATTGTTGCTTATTATAGCTTTTTAGTTTATACAAACTTTTGTCTCAAAAAGCGAAGAAAATTTATCACAAGAATTTTTTGCAAACAGAAAAATCTGGGGTGGGGAAGAAACGGGCCGGCCCAGTTCTTCCCCACCCCCAGTCTCCAAATTCTATTTAGATTTGAGCGCCAAACATTTGTGGCTTATTATAGCTTTTTATTTTATACCAACTTTTGTCTTAAAAAGCGAAGAAAATTTATCACAATAATTTTTTGCAAACAGAAAAATCTGGGGTGGGGAAGAAACGGGCCGGCCCAGTTCTTCCCCACCCCCAGTCTCCAAATTCTATTTGGATTTGAGCGCAAAACATTTGTGGCTTATTATATCTTTTTAGTTTATACCAATTTATGCCTTAAAAAGCAAAGAAAATTTATCTTCCCCACCCCAAGAAAAATCTGGGGTGGGGAAGAAACGGGCCGGCCCAGTTCTTCCCCACCCCCAGTCTCCAAATTCTATTTAGATTTGAGCGCCAAACATTTGTGGTTATTATAGCTTTTTATTTTATACCAACTTTTGTCTTAAAAAGCGAAGAAAATTTATCACAATAATTTTTTGCAAACAGAAAAATCTGGGGTGGTGAAGAAACGGGCCGGCCCAGTTCTTCCCCACCCCCAGTCTCCAAATTCTATTTGGATTTGAGCGCAAAACATTTGTGGCTTATTATATCTTTTTAGTTTATACCAATTTATGCCTTAAAAAGCAAAGAAAATTTATCTTCCCCACCCCAAGTTTCCAAATTCTATTTGGATTTGAGCTCCAAACATTTGTTGCTTATTGTATCTTTTTAGTTTATACCAATTTATGTATTAAAAAGCGAAGAAAATTTATCACAAGAATTTTTTGTAACAGAAAAATCTGGTGTGGGGAAGAAACGGGCCGGCCCAGTTATTCCCCACCCCAAGTCTCAAAATTCTATTTAGATTTGAGCTCCAAACATTTGTTACTTATTATATCTTTTTAGTTTATACCAACTGATGTCTTAAAAGCGAAGAAAATTATCACAAGAATTTTTTTGTAAACAGAAAAATCTGGGGTGGGGAAGAAACGGGCCGGCCCAGTTCTTTTCCACCCCCAGTCTCCAAATTCTATTAAGATTTGAGCCCCAAACATTTGTTGCATATTATATCTTTTTAGTTTATACCAATTGATGTCTTAAAAGTGAAGAAAATTTATCACAAGAATATTTTGTAAACAGAAAAATCTGGGGTGGGGAAGAAACGGGCCGGCCCAGTTCTTCCCCACCCCCAGTCTCCAAATTCTAATTAGATTTGAGCTCAAAACCATTGTTGCTTATTATAGCTTTTTAGTTTATACCAATTTTTGTCTTAAAAAGAGAAGAAAATTTATCACAAGAATTTTTTGTAACTAGAAAAATCTGGGGCGGGGAAGAAACGGGCCGGCCCAGTTCTTCCCCACCCCCAGTCTCCAAACTGTATTTAGATTTGAGCTCCAAACATTTGTTGCTTATTATATCTTTTTAGTTTATACAATTTTTTGTCTTAAAAAGCAAAGGAAATTTATCACAAGAATTATTGGTAGACAGAAAATTCTGGGGTGAGGAAGAACTGGGCCGGCCGAGTTCTTCCCCACCCCCAGTCTCCAAATTCTATTTATATTTGAGCATCAAACATTTGTGGCTTATTATATCTGTTTAGGTAATACTAATTTATGTCTTAAAAAGCAATGAAAATTCATCGAAGATAATTGAATGGGATGCATATTTTATTGCATCTCCATGAATGGTGTAGTATAGAGCAAATTTTGTCATTCAAGCTAAAAGGACTCAGAACTTATTCAGAATGGTCTCTTTCCTCATTCACAACAAATTGTGAGCTGAAAATTATTCGTTGACTATGGTTCTGAAAAAAAATCAGGTGGGAAAGAAACTGACCGGGTGGGGAAGAAACTGACTAGTCAGTTTCTTCCCCCGGGGAAGAAATGGGCCGGCCCAGTTCTTCCCCCTGGGAAGAAACGGGCCGGCCCAGTTCTTCCCCGGGGAAGAACCGGGCCGAGGGAAGAAACTGACCGTTACACCGGGTCCCGAGGAAGCTGTTTGAACATGATGCCGCTAGGCCGAATGTTCAAATATCTTCCGAGGGATCCGGCAAATGTTAATGCAATGAAATAACCATTGGTGATCGTTTTTCTTGCATAACTTACGATTCCAACGGCATATTTTGACGAAAACGCCCCCAAGCTCCATATAACCCAAATATAAACTCTTCAAATGTGACCGGCGAACCAACATGGCGGCCAGTTCAGAATGTTGTTTTGAAAGACGTTGTTACGCAGTAACCATCTGACGTCATTATAGAACCCTAAAACGCCACGTTCAGGACGATAACGTTACGTCGTTCAACGTAACATATACAAAGCAAGGCCAGTCTTGAAATATCAAAAGCTCAAAATCCATTTTCAAACAGCACGCGAATTTCATGATTTGAACATGGTTTTTGCTGTTTGAGCACGGCTTTCTGTCTGTTTGACAATGGCTTGAAACAGTCATGCGCATAGATATTTATGCAAGAATGTTTAAATATCGGATAAATGACGGATTCGGCAAATGTTAATGCAATGAAATAGCCATGGATAATCGTTGTTCTTGCATAACTTACGATTCCAACGGCAAATTTTGAAGAAAACGCCCAACAGCTCCATATAAACTCCATATAAACTCTTCAAATGCGACCGGCGAACTAACTTGGCGGCCAGTTCAGAATGTTGTTTACAATAACGTTGTTACGCAGTAGCCATCTGACGTCATTGTCCCATTATGATAATCTATAGTCTGGCATAAATACCTATGCGCATGGCTATTTGAAGCCATTATCAAATGGACCCAAAGCCGTGCTCAAACAGCAAAAACCATGTTCAGATCATGAAATTCGAGTGCTGTTTGAGCATGGATTTTGATCTTTTGATATCACAAGACGGGCATTGCTTTGTTTACGTTACGTTGAGCGACGTAACGTTATCGCCCTGAACGTAGCGTTTAAGGGTTCTATGATGACGTCAGAGGGTTACTGCATGACAACGCCATTTTAAACAACATTCTGAACTGGCTGCCATTTTGATTTGCCTGTCGCATTTGACGAGTGCATATGGAATTTAAGTGGAGCTTTTGGGCGTTTTCGTCTAAATTTGCGGTCGGATTAATAAGTTATGCAAGAACAACGACCATCCATGGTTATTTCATTGCATTAACATTTGCCGGATCACTCGGAAGATATTTGAACATTCGGCCTAGCGGCCTCATGTTCAAACAGCTTGCTCGGGATCCGGCAAATGGTAATGCATGAAAAACCATGGTTGATCCCTATAGTGCTTAAAGCTACCGACTACAGGACTACAGAATACCACAACGGGACCACAGAGATAATGACTATGGGTCTACTTGAGGGAACATTCACATAACAAACTCACATATAGGATAATTCAGGGACATGTTATGGGAAGATAAATAAGGCTAAAGTAGCCTATGACACCATCATAGAACCCTTAAACGCTACGCTCAGGGCGATAACGTTACAGCGCTCGACGTAACGTAAACAAAGCAAGGCCAGTCATGTGATACATGTATCAAAAGCTCAAAATCCATGTTCAAACAGCACGCGAATTTCAGGATTTGAACATGTTTTTTGCTGTTTGAGCACGGCTTTCGGTCCATTTGACAATGGCTTCAAACAGCCATGCGCATAGATTGTCTGCTTAGTGCAATAACGGTGTAACTGCCATTATGGCATAATGGCAGTTACACCGGCATGATGGCAGTCCCCGCGCATCGGGGCTTGAAGAAATAGATTGGCTGCATGATGCTTCCACGCAGAGCTGAAACCGACCCGCACACGAGTACTGGTAAACCGCTCAGAGGATCTGAGTGTGCCCAGGCAAAGCGGTGCGAACAGGCAAGTCCATGCTTATAAACCCTATTGGTTCATTGGGCGACAGGGCTTGAGTTGTCATTTCACCTCAATGTCGGGTAAAGGTCCCCCCTTGGAAGCAACGTCTCCAAAATGACCTTAATAGTGTTGACGGGGACGTTAAGCATCAAATCAAACAAACAAAACACACCGTCATTGCACTAAGCAGACGAGATATTATGCAGGAAGGCCTGTTAACGGCACTGATGACGTCACTAGTGAAAATCTAAGGGAACTAGTAAGCAGGACAGGCGAATGAAAGTTTCAGAAATGGCTAGACGCTGGGTGATTTTTGAGGGTATTTTTTACCATTCTATTTGAACGGCTGGGCACTGGGAAGCTTTCAGCATGTTAGTAAAGAACAGTGTCGCTATAACGCATCTGTTGCAAAACCCTGGAGCATATATTAGTAAGCAACATCAACAAGCACTTAGCCTTTGAGAGCATTCTTGCTGACTGTCAACATGGTTTCCGGAGTCAAAGGTCTTGCGAAACGCAGCTTGTTCAATTTCACCATGACATTGTGAGCAATCTGGATGGGGCCATAAACCGTGGCCACAAACAGACTGACTTGATCATCATGGACTTTGCTAAGGCCTTTGACAAGGTACCTCACAGAAGGCTTTTACATAAACTGGAGTACTATGGGATAAGAGGATCCGCGCATAGGTGGATTAGCTCATGGCTCTCTGGGCGCTCACAACAAGTTGTACTTGATGGCCAAGCGTCTGATCCAGTCCCTGTTTTATCTGGAGTACCCCAAGGTTCGGTCCTTGGACCGGTCCTTTTCTTGGTTTTCATTAATGATCTCCCCGATAATATCAGGTCATCGGTCCGTTTGTTTGCTGATGATTGTGTCCTGTATAGGAACATATATTCTCCTTCTGACTGTCTTATTTTACAAGATGACCTGGATCAACTTGCACAGTGGGAGGCCCATTGGCAAATGAAGTTCAATGTGGCCAAATGTCACTCAATGAGAGTGTCACGACACCCTCCGGACAAGCAAATTAAGTTTGACTATACTCTTCACCAGCAAGTTTTGGAGCATGTTCAATCCGCCAAATATCTTGGTATCACCATCACTGACGATCTTGATTGGGGTCAACATATCTCAGAGATTACGTCTAAAGCAACTAGGACTTTGGGATTCCTTAGACGGAACTTGGCTTTTGCACCTAGACAGACAAAGGATGTTGCATATAAAACATTGGTTCGCCCTCAACTCGAATATGCATCACCCATTTGGCATCCCTATGTTAAAACTCAGACTCAGCAGGCGGAGAAGGTGCAGAGGACAGCTGCTCGATGGTCCTGTAGGCGATGGCGAAATAGAAGTAGCGTCGGTGACATGCTTAATGAGCTAGAGTGGCCGTCCCTGGAGGCCCGTCGTGAGCAGTCCTCTTTAACCTTCTTCTACAAGATACACTCTGATTCAGTGTCTATTGATAAAGATAGGTACTTGACCCCTGTAACACTGTCGACCCAAACAAGGGCATCAAAAGTAAACGACTCACAATATCGTAGATACCAGTCCTATAGTGATGCCCTGAAGAACTCGTTTTTTCCTAGAACTATTCCCCAATGGAATAGTCTTCCCTCCTCTGCGGTGAATGCCAAGTCCGCAGAAGAGTTCAAAGCCCGCACAGTGTAAGATTGGGACTCAGAGGTATGCGTTTAAGGATACCTCTGTTATGCAGATTGTAAATAGTTTTAAGGACGCATCCAGTGCCACTCTTTTTTTTTTCAGCTAAATTCTAAATTTAGCCACCCAATCAACTGAGGTAATGGCCAGATATGACCGACTCAGTATAAGAAGATAGATAGATAGATAGAACAAGGAGGTGTACGAGTGTCCATGTCTGAGTCACATTTGAAGATATGGGTCTGCTCCGGAAGATTTTCTTGAAAGAATTGTTACCGAGGACGAAACTTGGATCCATTAATCTGACCCTGGGACTAAACAGCAGAGTAAACAATGGACTGGTCACGTTTCACCGCATCCAAAGAAATTCAAGACTCACCCTTAAGTTGGCAAGGTCATGACATCTGTGTTTTGGTTCTGTTGGTGGACTATTTACCTCAAAGGGAACTATTTTGCTAATATTTTGGACCAATGACCTGCAGCTATAGCACAAACAAGGGTTGGAAAAATTACAAAAGGTGTCTGATGCAACTTGACAGTGCAAAGAGTCCTTACTTGCAAAGTTGTGTGGACGCAATGAAGTTGTACGGTTTCAAACCCTTACCCCATCCGCCCTAATTTCCTGATCTGGCACCCAGTGATTAGTTTTTGTTTCCGAACTTGAATATAGAATTGCGTGGACGTCATTTCCGGTCAGATGAAGAGCTTAAGTAAGCGGTTGGAGGGTGAATAGATTCTAACGACCTTGAATTCTACAAAAATGGACTTTCAGGGATAACTGTATTGAAAATTGTCATTTGGGGAGGTAAATCGTCGTTTTTACGGTCGCAAATTCCGTTTTACGACTCCGCTTACGCGTGGCAGTAAAACGAAATTTCCAACCTTGAAACCGCTGATTTACCTCTCCAATTGACAATTTTCAATACAGTTATCCCTTAATTGAAATAAAACAAAAACAAAGCTTCCTTATTATGCTTCGTCATTTGAGTGCAGTAAAAAAAAAGGAATAGCGTGGTTCATCCCGCCAAACCGGGCATTCAACCCTATAATATGGATACATCGGGTATATTTTATCACCAGTGTTTACAAGGGGGGCAAATTTCAGGACTTTGTTTTATTTCCTATAAAACCCAACACTTCTGAAAAAGGGGGCTTGCTCTTGAAGCAAAGAATTCGACTTTAAGGGTGAGCAAATGCCTGTTGATACTGGAGCTTAACATATTTGTGAAGGAGTGCCACCTGCGAAGGGTGTTATTCATTTATTGTCCCTGTGTCAGGGGTATTATCCGTATACGACGATTTGTTCACCCGAGCAGGTAAAATTGCCCGAAGGTGAAGCCCGAGGGCAATATCTGCTCGGGTGAACAAATCGTCATATTTCCCTCACACAAGAGCAACAAATGATTTATTATACAGAATTCTGACTTCTAGAGATTCTTTCAGTGAATGTATTTGTACTGAGTAGTGAAATCAGAGGGGAATATTGCACGGGTATATGATAATTTATGCGTTGCATGCTGAATATTAATGACGTATAATAATTTATTTTATCTCTCTCAGAGGGAGCCTTGCAGCTCAGTCAGATGCGCGTCTGACTGGTGGTCATGAGGTCCCGGGACTGATACCTGCTGAGATCGGCAACATTCTTTCGTGGAGATTGGTCATGAAGTCTTTTCTACGGGCATCTAATCACAGTCATTCTCTATAGCTGATTTTAGGTCAGTTGCCAGTTTCAGGCGAAATCTTCTCAACCGCTTATCTATAAGCCTGCCCATGAGTGTTGGTAACCAAACAATTTACACAAACGCATTAAGCGTCCCAGACCATCACGGCTTAGAGAAATAAGCTGCATGGTGCTTCCGCGAAGAGCTCAATCTGACCAAATCTTTGAGAACTGGAAAACCACTAAGAAGGCCTAATAAGGCTGCCCAGGAAAACAGGTGAATTGGACCTTCCTGGAACCCTAACGTTTAGGGATTGAGATGTCATTTCATCTCAGTGTCGGTTAAAAGTCCAACAAAATTAGAAGCAACGTCTCAAAAATGACCCAAATAGTGTTGACGGGGAGGTAAAACCTAGAATTGCCGTAACGTCGGCGCCAATATAAGCTTTCTTCAGACAAGTAGTAAAATGACTGGGAATGGGGCGGGGAATAGGGCTTTAGTTTTGGTTGGCATACCTGTTGGTATGTGGTTGCCTGGCGACTGGTCATTCAGCTGTCTGCGACAGATACTCATTTCAGATAAACTTAGATAGAAGCTGTCAATCCATGCCGTCTAAAATAAGAAAACGATTTGAAAAAGTAAGATTATGAAAAAAACATTTCTTACGAAAGCAGTCATGATCTGAGGTAATTTACATCACGAGAACATGCCTATATAATTTTGATCCCCTTGAACCCCACTTTTATACAGTAAAACTTGGGTTTACATGGGTAAACCTTATTTTTCTTATTTCTGCTCTAAAATATAGATTGTGGGTACTCGTTTGGGGCTGTTCTAACGAGTACCCACTGTTACTAGCCAGGCGTAGCAGAAAGAAAAAGCAAACAAGCCTTTTGAAAAAAATTAACAAAGTTTATTTACAAGTTAACTTTAACCTGTAGAAGTAAGAAAATTAAATGTACTTAGCTCTGTTATGAAATATCCTGAATGAATCTATATTCCTTTATCCCACAGAATTCACAGTCCGAAATGAAAAGTAATATCCTTAACAATGCAAATAAAAATTAAAAATGAGTTCCTCTAAGAGCAATGAAAACATTCATAAGAAAGAAGATGGGTCATACTACGTAATTTCAGCTAATAAAGCCTCATCAGTGACCCTGTAATGATCCGACAACGAAAGCCAGAGGAAACATACTGCAATTTTACGGATTTCGAATAGGCAGTCGATTCAAAGACAGATATGAATAAAAATGGGGTCCAATAATTACAAACCTGTTTAGAATATGAGTCTAAACCAATAATTTATTTCTGATTTCTCAGAATATTCACGCTGATCTCAAAAGACCAAAAGTAAAATATTAACTGCACTATGGTTGATGTACTGAGAGACGTTTTACGGCCGCCACACGGTACGACACCAGCTGCAGTGAAGGCAAATAAAAATAAAAAATGAGTTCCTCTAAGAGCCATGAAAACATTCATAAGAAAGAAGATGGGTCATACTACGTTAATTCGGCTAATAAAGCCTCATCAGTGACCCAGTAATGATCCGACAACGAAAGCCAGAGGAAACATACTGCAATTTTACGGATTTCGAATAGGCAGTCGATTCAAAGACTGATATAAATCAAAATGGGGTTCAATAATTAAACACCTGTCTAGAATATTAGTCTAAACCAATAATTTATTTCTGATTTCTCAGAATATTCACGCTGATCTCAAAGGACCAAAAGTAAAATATTAACTGCACTATGGTTGATGTACGGGGAGACGTTTTACGGCCGCCACACGGTACAACACCAGCTGCAGTGAAGGCAAATAAAAAACACAGAATTTAGAAATAACTTTCCTTATAAGCCCAAACATCAAACTCCAAAGTCTCCCTAAATGAGAAAAATCAAGCTCTTTTATAGACCCTAAGATTTCTCTAGAACATTCCAGAGGGCTGTGGAATAAGATGAGGTAATATTCTAAAAATAATGCAACCCAGAACTTTCTGGAAGGTTCTGAAGTACTTTTCCTTGTAAACATGTTGTTTACAAAAATGAAATTAATCTGTGACTCAGTTTTCGTGAATCTTCTATTCTATAAGCAGATTAACAAGATATTTATAGCACTATTAGGTCACGCAGTGGGGTGAAAGTGGGAATCAGAAAAATAAATTCTTATGCATAACACTCCCCCTCTACGAGGAAAGAAAGATTTATGTAATAAAGCTTTCTTTTGCTTTAAGAATAATAAAATATTGAACATAGCATATAAAATTACATGTATCTACAATCCACTTCAGTATGAAAGAAAAACACAATTCCTGACACTGCTCAAGCTCTTGAAAGGGCGTCAGGGATAATGTTATCTCTCCCTCTGATATGTCTTATGCCTAAATTATACTCTTGTAGCATGAGACTCCACCTGAGCAACCGCTGGTTTTTGTTTTTCATTTTGTGTATGAAAGTCAGTGGATTGTGATCACTGAAAACAACAATCGGTGCAGCAGTAGGAGTAAGATAAACTTCGAAATGTTGCAGACTGATTCTTGCTCTGCATCTGTCTATGTTACAGAATTAATCCTTCTAAGAGTCTGTAAACATTTTTGTCCTTTCATGTTCTGGTATAAGAATACTAGAAGAACTTCATTCCAGTCATTGTCCAGCAAATACTGAATTTCTTCTTTAAGATTTTTCTGTTTCATAGGATTCATCCTATATAGGTGTTGTTTAACAGGTTAAGAACCATTTATGTCCACATCGTGAAATATTTTGTCTGTCCGTGTTGGAATGTCAGGAAATAAGTGTTCATATTAAAAAATCAGCTGTTTCAGTTCATTCCGCTGATTTGGCTCTAGATGTGACAGTTTCTGGTCGAGATTCCTCAGAATGTCAGAATTTTGAAGTGTTGATGATGTGGGATCAGATTGCACTGAATTAATATCCTCACAGTCATTGTCACATGAATTAAGTGGAGCAGAGCTAACTAGATTGACTGATGTTAAAGATGCATTGTCTCTATCAATGTATTCCTTAAGCATGTTAATATGACATAGCTGCTTTAGCCTGCGCCTCCCAGGAGTGTTAATTATGTAATTTACTTCACTAATCTTTTTGTCTACAGTGTATGGACCATAATACCTGGCCTGCAACGATTTTCCAGGAATAGGCAAAAGAGCTAGTACATAATCACCTGGTTTAAAATTCCTTTCTTTTGTCCCTATGTCATATAGCTGTTTCATTTTCCTTTGGGCTGACTGAAGATCGGTCCGAGCAGCCTCACAAGCTTTTGAAAGTCTAGTTTTGAAATCAGACACATACTGAAGTAAATTCAGGGAGTTGTCATCATTTGAGAGAAATTTCTCTTTGAGAAGTTTCAAAGGATCACGAACAGTATGGCCAAATACTAATTCAAATGGACTGAAGCCAAGAGATTCTTGCACAGATTCTCTAACAGCAAATAAAAGGAGATGGATGCCTTCATCCCAATCCTTCTCTGTGTCAAAGCAATATCATCTTATCATGTTTTTCAATGTTTGATGGAATCTTTCAAGGGCGCCTAGACTTTCAGGATGATAGGCTGATGACTTATACTGTACAATGCCAAGTTCATGCATTACTTGTTGAAAAATTCCAGACATGAAATTTGAACCTTGGTCTGACTGAATAGATTTAGGAAGACCAACAAAGGTGAAAAACTCCACTAAGGCCTTGACGATTGTCTTAGTTTTGATATTTCTTAGGGGAATGGCTTCAGGAAAACGTGTGGAAGCACTCATAATAGTCAAAAGATATTCACAGCCAGACTTAGTTCTGGGCAAGGGACCTACACAGTCTACAATAATTCGACTGAAAGGTTCATCAAAAGCAGGTATAGGCTGCAAATGAGCCTTAGGTATAGTCTGATTGGGTTTTCCTACCATTTGGCATGTATGGCAGGACCTACAATGCTGAGAAACATCTGATTTTAACCCAGGCCAGTAAAAATGATTAAGAATCCTGTGATAAGTTTTATTTACACCTAAATGTCCTGACATGGGAGTTTAATGTGCCAAGTTTAATATTTCTGGACAGTAAACCCGTGGAACCACTATCTGGTGGTTGACAGTCCACTCGTCTTCTGCTGAGACGTCTGGTGGACGCCATTTTCTCATAAGAATGTCATTTTTATGGGACCTGAGATACTTCCTGCTCATCTAAAGCCCTTTCAAACAAAGGCGAAATTTCAGGATCCTTATGCTGTTCTATAGCTAGTTGAGACCCGGACATTTTGTCATGGCCAAGATCGAAAGATGAGTTATTCTCATGAAAATCTGTCTGCTTATCAGGAAGGTTTGAAGACAGAGACCTTGTTATCTCGTCATTAAAAGACTGACCCAAAAAGGTATCAGTAAAATCAAAATCCTGTTTCGCATCAGTTTGCTTGGCCTTACGTGCCATAGCCCTTGTGACTGCACAGGACGGATAAAGATCAGGAATTTCCTGCTCAATGGGATCAGGTGGTTGATTGGTGCAAGGATTAGAAGTCAAAAGTGGGTTTACCACAACCTATCTCCGCCTAAGTCATTGCCTAGCAATAAATGAACACCTTTAAATGGTAAAGAAGGTCTTATACCAACAGACACTGAACCGGATACCAAGTCTGATGACAAATACACGTTATGAAGCGGAACATTAACAAATCCACATTCCACGCCCTGAATAAGGACACTTTGGCCCAAAGAAGTCTTCTCAGAAAAAGGCAGAGTATCTGCTAGAATAAGAGATTGAGAAGCTCCAGTATCTCGTAAGATTTTAATAGGGGTAGGATGGGCATAACTCACCATCTAGTGACACAAAACCATCTGATAAGAATGGTTCATAAATCTCCATAACTGAATCAGTCTCAGATATTTTGGTATCAGAAAGAGTTTCCTTCCTTACACAAGACTGTGGTTTTGGTCTTATAGAAGTCAAACCTGTAGACTTAAGTTCCTCTTGTCTTTCTCTTTAATTTCAAACACTCAGAGATCAAATGACCTGTGTTTTTGCAATAGTTACAAACTACTTGAGATTCAGATAAGGGATTCTGGTCTTTGTTTTCACCAGAAGGTTTGGAAAAATTCTGGCTTCTATTTTCACCAGAAGGTTTGGAAGGATTCTGGCTTTTATTTTCACAAGAAAGTTTGGGCATAGAACTAGATGTATGGCTATAACTGCCAAATGGATTACTAGGATAGAATCTTGGACCTGTCTGTGGATTGTAAGGTTCTCTAGGATAAGGCCTGTTCACAAATGAGACTGATGAGGCCTAATTGGCCGAAACTAGCTAGTCTGGCCCAGAAAACATGTTCACTCTATATGTTTCACTTCTGTGGTGTATTCCTTGCTTCCAAAGGATAACCCTTTTATAGAACATATTTAACTTCACTACAGCTGGTGTGTGGGAATGTGTGGCGGCGGTAAAACGTCTCCCTGCCCTACATCATAGTGTAGATTATATTTTCTTGTCCTTTGGGATCATTGATTCCATTGTGGAATTTTGAAAATATCTGAGGGTCACTGATGAGGCCTAATTGGCCGAAACTAGCTAGTCTGGCCCAGAAAACATGTACACTCTATATGTTTCACTTCTGTGGTGTATTCCTTGCTTCCAAAGATAACCCTTTTATAGAACATATTTATGAGTCAAAGCATAATCATCTGCCAAACGAGAAGCTTCCTCCAAAGTTTCAACCTGTCTCTCATCGAGAAAAGACTTTATGTCTGAATTTATCCACCGTTTGAACTCTTCAACAAGGACAATCTGTCTAAGTTGTTCATGATTAGAGCCTACTTTTTTAGAAGAACACCACCTATCAAATAACTGTTTTTTGGTTCGAGCAGATTCTACATGGGTCTGGGAAATTTCTTATTTACAATTCCTAAATTTCTGCCTGTAAGCCTCAGGGACCATCTCATATGCCTTAAGAATAAGCTCCTTAACCAAATCATAGTCTGAGCTTTGCTCGACAGTCAGCTGAGTGTAAATGTCTCGAGCCTTTCCGACAACAACGCTTTGCAAAAGTAAGGTCCAATGCGCTTTTGGCCATTTTTAATTTTCTGCAACTTTTTCAAAATGCAAAAAATACTTATCTACCTCTTTTTCCTGAAATGGCGGAACTAATCTGATATGCTTTGTGGCACCAAAGTAACTACCACAGTCAAAAACAGGGGTAGGTTTCACCCTATCTTGACCCTGGAGTTCCAGTTCCTTCATCTTTAAATGAAAATACCATTTTTCTCTTTCTATTTCAAGTCGCTCTTCTTTTTCTAATTTTTCTTTCTGAAGGCGTTCCTCCATTTCTCTTTTTTCCCTCTCCATTTCCCTTTGCATTTCCTTCTCTCTTTCTTCCATTTCTAATCTTTCCATCTGCATTTGGTTCTGCATTTCTCTTTCTTTTTCTTCCTTTTCATTTGTTTCTTTCTGTATGCGTTCTTCCATCTCTAACCTTAATTTTTCTAATTCAATTTGCCTTCCTATTTCAATTTGTCTCATTTGTAATTCAGTATGTGAAACCATAATGAGAGACAAAGCAGATGGATCGAAAAGTTCTTCATCAACAAAAAACTGTACCAAAATATTCTTGATTTCATGTTTTTTCATGCTTGTTTTAACAGCAGTGACCCCATAATGGGAAGCAATATCTAGCAAATCTGTCCTTTTGGTCAGATTAAACAACTCCTGAGTAGGCTGAGCCAAAAAGCTTCTCAAATCGGACGACATGTTTGCTTTTTGTTTGTTTTATAAAGTATTTATGGAAATACAGATTGAGATTAATTTGACAAAGTTTTTTTCCCGAAATGACAAGCCCAACGAGAATTTCACATGAAATGACAAGTACTATTTCACCTGAAATGACAATTTACATGAAATGACAATCCCCTTTTATGCCTATAGGGAAAAGCCAATCTTTTGAAGCAACTATCAAGTCTATATTTGATAAGAAATGACAATTACTTGCCTACAAATAAAATGTCAGTCCTAAAATGCTCAAGATGTTTTTATCCCGGCCTCCGTGGCCTAGTAGTTAAGAGCGCTGACTCTTGATCATTAGGTCTCTCACCGCTGTGGTTCGAGCCTCGCTCGGGTCACATGTGAAACGCTAAGTTCTGCAACGGAAGGTCAGGTGGTTTTTCTCCGGGTACTCCGGTTTTCGCCCACCTCTGATAACCGATCGGCTCGATATGAGTGAAATAATCTTGAAAGGGCCGTAAAACCAAAACCAAAAAAAAAAAAAAAAATCCCGGACGAGCCCCCAATTTCTGTTACGAGCCAGGCGTAGCAGAAAGAAAAAGCGAACAAGCCTTTTGGAAAAATTTAACAAAGTTTATTTACAAGTTAACTTTAACCTGTAGAAGTAGGAAAGTTAAATGTACTTAGCTCCGTTATGATATATCCTGAATGAATCTTTTTTCCTTTATCCCACAGAATTCACAGTCCGAAATGAAAAGTAATATCCTTTAACAATCCAACACAGAATTTAGAAATAACTTTCCTTATAAGCCCAAACATCATACTCCAAAGTCTCCCTAAATGAGAAAAACCAAGCTCTTTTATAGACCCTAAGATTTCTCTAGAACATTCCAGAGGGCTGTGGAATAAGATGAGGTAATTTTCTAAAAATAATGCAACCCAGAACTTTTTGGAAGGTTCTGAAGTACTTTTCCTTGTAAACATGTTGTTTACAAAAATGAAATTAATGTGCGACTCAGTTTTCGAGGAAGATTAACAAGATATTTATAGCACTATTAGGTCACGCAGTGGGGTGAAAGTGGGAATCAGAAAAATAAATTCTTATGCATAACACCACAATCTTTATTTTGAGCAGAAATGAGAAAAATACCACAATATTTATGTTCCCGGTAGCGATAGCGGGGACATATTCTTTTTGCCCTGTCTGTTTGTTTGTTTGTTGGTTTGTGCGTGGACAACTTTAACGTTGGTCATAACTTTTGAACTGTTGGAGGTAGAGTATTCATATTTGGCATGAAGGTTCCTTATGACAAGAACTTTACATTCATGCAAAACAATTTGACCTGTGACCTACTTAAAATAAAAAAATAACATTTTGGTCATAACTTTTGAACCATTTGAGATGTAGCCTTCATATTTTGCATGTAGGTTCCTTGTGACAAGAGCTTTACATTCACACAAAAAATTTCGACCTGTGACCTTGACCTTTGACCTACATAAAAGAAAAAAGTTAACATTGGTTATAACTTTTGAACCGTTTGAGATACAGCCTTCATATTTGGCATGTAGGTTCCTTGTAACAAGAGCTTTACATTTTTATGCAAAATCTTTTGACCTGTGACCTTTACCTTTGACCTACTTGAAAGAAAAAAATAACATTTTGGTCATAACTTTCGAACTGTTTTGGATAGAGCCTTCATATTTGGCATGTAGGTTCTTTGTGATAAGAGCTTTACAGTCATGCAAAATGTTTTGACCATGACCATGACCTTTGACCTACTTAAAAGAACAAATAAAATTGTTCATAACTTTTGAATCGTTTAAGATAGAGCCTTCATATTTGACATGTAAGTTCCTTGTGACGAGGGCTTTGCATTTATGCAAAATGTTTTGACCTTTGACCTCGACCTATGACCTACTCTAAAGAAAACAATATTATTGTTCAAAACTTTCGAACCGTTTAAGATAGAGCCTTCATAGTTGGCATGCAAGTTCATAGGCTTCCCACTCAAACCAAAAATCTTGACCTTTGACCTTGACTTTGAACTGTGACCAACTTTGAAAAAATGACCATGCCCGGGGACATGTTCGGGTTTCACAAACACATATTGTTCATTCTAAAATTTCCTTTTTTTGGTGGTAAAATTTATAATGCATTTTTCGTAATTTACGTTACCGATACAAACTGGTTATAGTCAAAGGAATAGTTACATGTAATACCCTTTATACCTTCAATACCGATTTTTTTTTTTCAATTTTCGCCCTAACGGCTTTGAATATTTCCAACTGAATGTCAGGGTTTTATTTTCTTTGATGTAAGTTTAATAAATATACCCTACAACAAGCAAATAGTGCAGATGATCATCCGACGTGGATCTGATCTGGGTCTTCCCTTTTTTTCCATGTCCAAGTTTCGGAACGGAATCTGTATAGGTCTCTGGATATTTTGAAAATCAACTTTAAAAAACCTCTTTGAAAATCCACTTTAAAAATGCTCATTGAAAATCAACTTTAAAAATCCTCTTTGAAAATCCACTTTAAAAATGCTCTTTAAAAATCAACTTTAAAAATCCTCTTTGAAAATCCTCTTTACGAAACTAATTTGTCTTCCGCTGATTTATGAAGGGCAGTTGTCAGTTTCTGGCGAAATAATGTGCACTGTAATGGTAAACCGCGTAGGTATAAGCCTGCCCAGGAAAAGTGTGGATAGGTAAACCGGCCGGGTAAAAAACGACCTAAAATAGTGTTTACTGGACCGTAAAAGTCCGAAACGAACAAATTACGAAACTAGACATTTTTGCAAAGTTTGACTGTATTGATACATGCATACACTACAGTAAAACTCATATATTAAGACAACCTTTTGGACTGTTCAAAAATGGTCTTTAAGACCACTTTTGAACAGTCCCAAAGGTGGTCTCTGTCCAGAGGAGACTGCAAAGAAAGATTATCTACAGCCTACTAAGTAGAATAAGTATAAAGTTTAGGTGGTCTTAATAGCGGAATTTCACTATATTTGATAAAGCATGTACATGTACTTAATGGATAATCAAAATGTGCTTGTTTAAGACAGGTGGTCGCCGAATATAGGTGAGTTGTTATGCATTTGCCTTTTTCGGGTAGCTGAATATAGGCTTGCTTGAAACAGCTTGCTTGCTTAATAGAGGTGGCTACTATGACATGTTTAACAACTCGACAACCCCTAGTTTTGCAAACAGTTTAGATTCAGAACTGAAGAAGCCATCTGATCAGGAGCTACACTGTGTGTCATTCAGTTGGCGAATTTGAATAAAACACTATATGAAGTAATATGATTGGTTGGTAGTCAGAAACAGGTGCGGCAAAGTTAATTCATTCAACAGGATAAGAGCTAAAGTTTTTATGCGATTCAGTCACTGATAATTAAGAAATAGATCGGCTGTAGCAGTGGTTTGTTGAGTAATACATCACAGTTTGTGGGTTAGTTATAAAGTAGAGCAAATCACTTGCAACTGACCGACAAATTGTGATTTATTGCTCAACAAACCTCACACAAGAGCTAATCTCGTGTTTCGATTCTAACACACTAAACATCGACAATAATTTAGTTTTTACCTTCAAATTCTCCCAACCTTCCGCCATTATAAGAAGAAACCCCGTCAATATTACTGACTGTATCATACACATTTATGTCCTTGTGTAATGTTTTGATGCGAAAAAAACAACAACAACAAAAGACAACAACAACAACAAAAAAACAACAAACGTTTTACCGTCCATTACGAGAACACACCCGTGCGACAAAGTACATTTCTTTTACATCTCCCCAAAATAGCCTCTTTTCTGGTCAGAAATCGTGATCTCTTTTCTTATTTTGTTTGTTTGATTTGAGGTTTAACGTCCCCGTCAACACTGTAAAGGTCATTTTGGAGACGTTGCTTCCAATTTTGTGGGACTTTTACCCAACATTGAGATGAAATTACATCTCAAGCCCTGTCACCCAATGAAACCAATAGGGTTTATTAGCACGGACGGTCCGCCTCGCACCGCGGTTCCTGGACAGGCTTAGATCCTCTATGCGGTTTACCAGTACTAGTGTGCGGGCCGGATTCAGCTCTGCGTGGAAGCATCATGCAGCCCATATATTTCGTCAAGCCCCTATGGGCGGGGCCGTCTTTTCTTATTTATACTGCAAACATAGGTTGTGGGTGCTCGTTAGAACCGCCTCATCGAGGCGGTTCTAACGAGCATCCACAACCTATGTCTTGGGGCAGAAATAAGAAAAAAAATGTATACACCCGTAAACCCCAGTTTTCTCTATATAAATTGGGGTTTAGGGGGTGTTCATTTCACGGACTTGATCACGTGATGTAACGACAAGCATTCTACGAGTAGCGTCATAAAACGTCGGCTTTACATGACGTCAATACAGTCAACTAGTGATTTGTTGCAAAGTAGATAAAAACTTTCATTACATGCCTAATTTAATAGTTCAGTGCGAATCATTGGCTTTATCGTCGCATTTTGACTTGTGATTTTCCTCCAGTTTGGCTAACAGTGTATATTATCTGAGCTATGAGCTACTCACTTTCTTCTGCAAAAAACATGAGTGAAGTTAATTGTCGGATTGAACGATTAAAGTTTTAACGAAACGTTACCCAGTGACTTCGTTAGTTTTGAATAACTTGGCGCAGTCTAGATTTGCTGACCATATATTAACCCATTCACTACCAGAAACCCCTAAAGGAGTACCTATAGGCAACCAGTGCAGGCCCAGATCAGACCCCACAGAACGCGGCGTCTGATCACGGCATGCACTGATTGCTTAAAGTTCAGCCATTTTCCAAATCAATTTTGAAAACACAACCTGACACTCCTAAATTTAAAAATGGACTCCTGCTATATATACGGAGGAAGATTCCATTTGGTACAAAAAGGGTTAAGTAGTTATTTGATGACTTTGGAAAATAGTCAAAACTATTGCCCCGATATGTTGTAGACGACCTGACGCAATATCGCCCGGTTCGAAGGGTCATTTGTTTGTTTGTTTTGGAGGTTAACGGCCCAGTTAACACTATTATAGGTCATTTTTAAGCCGGTCAGTTTACCTAGCCACAGTTTAACTTGGCAGGCTTATACGTAAGCGGTTAAGCAGTACAATGCACATTCTTCCGCCAGAACTGACAAGTGCCCTTCTTGAATCAGCGGAAGGGAGAGAATGACCGTAGAAAAGATTTCATGATCAATCTCCACGAAAGGATGCTGCCGACTCCTGCAGGTATCGAACCCGCGTCCTCATAATCACCAGTCAGACGCGCATCCGACTGAGCTACCGAGGCCGGCTACGTTCCAAGAGTCAACTTTACTGTTTAGGCAATACTAAAAACTTTGTCCCTCAGTATTGTGGACGACTTGATACACTATTGCCTTCATCCACATCACCTCATGGTGATAGTTTTTAAATATGTCCGATTATCCATCAAATAATTGTACAATGACTGCCAAGAATACTATGAATACCGCACCTGTGAGTGAGCGTCCTTGACTTCGTACCAAGTATTACCGTTTCTATGGTAAATGCCACCATTAGAAATAAAGCACTGACCATTAGCCAGAGTCTGCCATACTGAACTTGAGTCTGTCGCTGCAACATGTACCCAAACATGGCATGGTTAGAAAACAATGGCATGGTTAGAAAAAAAATTATCAATCACAACTGTCGTCTTCTTCGTCGTCTGCCGGTTACTTTGAAAAGTCATTTTTTCAATCAGTGTGGATCCAAATGTCTGATTTGGTACACACTGTTTGCCTGTTTGTTTGTTTGTTTGATTTGAGGTTTAACGTCACTGAATAGGTCATTTCGGAGACGTTGTTTCCAATTTTGTGGGACTTTTAACCGACATTGGGATTAAATGACATCTCAAGCCCTGTCGCCCAATGAAACCAACATGGACGGACCGACTCACATCGCTTTGCCTGGGCAGGCTTAGATCCTCTAAGCGGTTTACAAGTACTCGTGTGCTGTCGGTTTCAGCTCTGCGTGGAAGTATCATGCAGTCCATCTATTTCTTCAAGCCCCGGTAGGCGGGGGCGACACTGTTTGCCTGTAAGCAAAAATATGTTTTAAAACATTTGCAAAAAAAAAAAAAAAAAAAAAAAAAATCAGCAGACGACATAAGCAGGCAACATTTTCAGATGTAGTTTTTGTCGGCGTCTTAAGGGTTAATTTTATCTTACAAAATGGTCTGATAATAATAAATAATAAACAAGGGAACTGATAGATGAAACTAATAGAAAAAAGCTGAAAAGTATTTTCGGTCTCTTCAAGCTTCGACGTTCTGTTCATTCGTGCACGAACATATTCCACTCGTCAAAGATGATAATATTCCATCCGCCGACATCTCCTCAGGAGCAAGTTCTTTCCTTTAAGAGTAGACCCCTTTTTCAGTGGGACAGGGCATATAGATAAGCGAGCAGGAAGTCCCGATAGTTGTCTTCCTTTGAAAGATGGCGAAAAAATCTGCCAGGTGTTCCCATTCCCCTTAATGTTATCTTACCAAAATGGTCTGATAATAATAAATAATAAAGAAGGGAACTGATAGATTAACCCATTTTGTACCAGAAACCCCAAAAGTGGTACCTTGGCAAACAGTGCAGTCCCAGATGAGACGCCACAGAACGCGGCGTCTCATCAGGGCCTACACTGTTTGCAGGAAGTTCAGCAACTTTCCAAATCAATTTTGAAGATAACACAACCTGACACCTCTCAATTTTGAAATGGATTCCTGCTAGATATAAGGAGGAAGATTCCATCTGGTACAAAAAGGGTTAAACTCATAGAAAAAATAGCTTAAACGTATTTACGGTCTCTTAAAGCATCGACGTTCTGTTCATTCGTGCACAAACAAAGTCCATTCGTCAAAGATGATAATATTCCATCCGCCGACGTTAACTCCACACCAACCGTCAAAAGACAGGTAAAGAGGACAATGGAAAACATCGCCTTATTCTGATGCTTATCAAGGCAAAAGACCTTGGAACGGAATGGAATGGAAGATAAGGCACCATACATATCGACCTAAGACTTTGTAAGTGCTTTGCAGATAAGACACTACAGTTAATTTACAATTCACTAAGTGCACATTACTGACATAGCAAGCTGAAAAGTTTTGTTTCGAACAGCTTGGAAACTTTAGAAATTCGAAAGGGGTGGGGATAGGTTGGACGCGGTAAGGTTATGGAACTACGAGGGATGTTCGAAAAGAATTGCTTATTTCAATCTGGAAACTTCGAATTTGAAGTGAGCCCGAAAGTGCTCATTTCATGCCCTCGAAGTACTTGTGGCTAGAAATGCAAAGTTTCAGCCGATGCATCCACTTCTTGAAGGCGTCACGGTACGCTGATTTGGGTACAGTAATAAGGTACTAATGAATGGCAGATTCAAGTGCCTGTCGGGACTGGTAGTTCCGCCCAGCAAGGAATGATTTCAATTTCGGAAACAAAAAGAAATCACATGGGACAAGGTCTGGGGAATACGGGGGTGAAGCAAAACAGTAACTTTTTCTTTCTTCAAAAACGCCGTAGCTGTTGCGGAGATATGGGCGGTTGCATTGTCATGTAGAAAATGGACATGTTTAAAACCAGTAGCAGGGCGTCGTTTCTGACAGTACTTTTTCAGTGTCTTCAGTACTACGTCTTTCTAGAACTTTCCGGTGATGCTTTTGCCCTTTTCCATCGGCACTTTCATCGCGACTCCTTCACTAGAGAAGAAGATTGCATACAAAACTCGAGAACGTTTGGCAATTATTGCGCGTTGGCTGTGTTTAGTGGTCCAGATTTTATTGCTAACCTTTCTGACGGGCTCAAAATAATGGATCCAGGTTTCATCACCTGTGACGACATTGGCAAACTGTTTTTTTTTGTCATATTTTGGAAACATTTGAAGCAGCTTTTGGCCACTTTAACCCCTTGCCTCTTTTGATCGTCAGACACAGCTCGTTTGGGAGTGCTTTGTAGATAAGACATTACATTACAATTCATTAAGTACCCACTACTGGCGAAGCAAGCAAATAATATGAAAACTTCAGCAAATGAAGTGATTTTCTTTATTTTAGATATGTTTCATTACGCATATGCGTAAAAGTGCGTAATGTGCACTAGGTCTATAACAACGACATACTATTATCTACAGCAAATGGTGCCCCGCGACAACACTATATAGGTTTCTATTTTGGAGACGTTGCTTCCGATTTGGTTGGACATTTATCCGACATCGAGATGAAATGACATCTCAACCACCCAAAGAAACCGTCAGGGTTTAAGGAGCGGCCCGACTGACACCACGTTTCCTGGGCGGGCTTAGGTCTTCTAAGCGGTTGACCAGTATTCAATTCGGTCGGTATCACCTCCACAGGGGAGTACCGTGCTACCCAATCTATTTCTCCAGGCGTCGATGGGCGGGGGCGCTTGGGAAACTAAGTATAAACGAAGAAAGGAATGAACGAGGGCCGTTCAGTATTTGCCTGGTCTAACCCCAGTTATTGAATTTTATGGGTCAGACTAGTATTTGTAGTCTGTGCGAGGTAGACTAACATGGCAGGCCTAGGGGTCAATGGTGCCGAATTTTCTTCACAGATTGAGTACAGAGCAGTGATTAGATAACTGTTTTTGAAAAAGAAGACGACCCATGACATTTATGAGGAAATGTGTGAAGTTTACGAAGAGGACAGCTCCTTCCTAGTCAACTGTTAAAAATTGGGTGGCTGCTTTTAAACGTGGTCGGGTCACGTTGGAAGACGAGCACCGTAGTGGAAGACTAGGAACGCTTCTGATGACGTCATTGATGAAAATCTGAGGGAACTAGTAAAGCAGGACAGGCGAATGAAAGTTTCAGAAATGGCTAGAAGATTGAAAATTTCTGAGGGTTTTTACCATTTTACATGAATGACTGCGCTTGAGGAAGATTTCGGCGCGTTGGGTGTCAAACTAACTTAGTAAAGAACGAGCTGCCCAAGTGTCCATGTCTGAGTCACGTTTAGAAAGATATCTCCTGATCCGGAAGACTTTCTTGAAAGACTTGTTACCGAGGACAAAACTTGGATCCGTTACTATGATCCTGAGACTAAACAGCAGAGTAAACAATGAACTTAATTGTCACGGCTTTGGGATAGCAAGGGGGTCTGTTGGTTGACTATTTACCACATGGCCAGACTATTAATGGAGACTATTATGATAGTACAGAAAAGGCGTGGAAAAATTACAAAAGGTGTGCTTTTGCAACATGACACTGCTATAGTTCATACTTGCAAAGTGTCTGTGGACGCAATGAAGCGTGTTTAGTTTTTGTTTATGGACATTGAGTCTTTGGCCATCGATGGAGGAAGTGCTTATTGCTGCGGGGTGACTAAGTGGAAAAAGAAGAAGTCAAGTATGACTCTAAGTAGGTAAGGCCAGATACTAATTGAACGACCCTCGTACTAAAGAGTAAATGTTCTGCGGGTGTCGCATAGTTACCTTATCGTTTCTTCCAAATTTTGTTCAGCACATTTACACATATGCTACATACGCTGTATAACATTATTTCGCATTATCCGCCCTTCACGCAACCCCTGATGGTCTGATTTTTGCTTTATACAGTGTACATATCGAACCTCTTTGAACTAAAATCTACCCTGGGATCTTGGATTAAACAAAAGCTGTCGAAAGTTTGACAGAAAATTGAAACATGGCAAGGTTTTCGGGCTTTGAGAATGGGGCGTATATAACACGCGTGTAATTTCACACTTCAGAGACGGATTGATAGTGCAAACCGACACAGCAAGCAATAACAGGACATTGACAACATGACATTTTTGTAAATGGACAGGAAAGTCATAATTTAACATTCCCTGACAGGATGACAAACATTGTTGATCCCGATGAGACCCTCTTTATATCTCATCACGAAAACAAGCCTATATAATTTTGACCCATACACCCCCGCTCTTCTCGATTGACAGCGTGAACTAGTATGGCCAATACGAGTTCGAATACATCCTGTTTTCTGGAAAATCGATTAGGAGTGCATTTTGTTTTGAAGAGAGGGTTAATGGTTTGCAATTTGTTAAATATTTTCCCATCCCATAAGCCTTGTCATTTAGACAAGATGTATTTGATGATCAATGGTTTAAATATGTTAAAAGATGGCTTTTCTTAGCGTTTTGTCAGCATACTCGTTACCAATCATGCCAACGTGGCACGGGAGCCATTAAAAAACAAGATTCGTTGTCCAAATGACACAAAGGAGAGATGTCCATGCGGTTCTTCTGCTGTTGTTAGCTCACCTGAGGCTCAGGTGAGGTAATAGTATGCCAATGCTCCGTCGTCCGTCGTCCGTTCACATTTTCAAATAAGTACATCTTTAAAGCCAGGTGGCCAAGCATGATTAAATTTCATGTGAAGCATTATCAGGTAGGGGGAACAGATGCATGTTTTGGGGCAGATCAGATGAAAACTCTTGTTGCCATGGCAACATATAGCTCCCATAGACTTACAATGAGAAAAACAAAAAAATCTTCATCTCTGAAACCACAAGGCACAGAGCTTTGATATTTAGTATTTGCAACGTCAAGCGGTCCCATACATGAATCCTACCAATCATGCCCCAAATTGGCCACGCCCAGGGGCTCTTTAGCTTTCATAGACTCATAATGGAAAAACAAGCTTTAAAAATCTTCTCCGAAACCATTAAGCCCATAGCTAAGATATTTACTATGTAGCAAGGTAGAATGGCCACCTACATAAATCATATCAATTGTGCCCCTGGGGTCCAAATTGGCCACGAGCCGGGGATCCTTAGCTCCCATAGACTTATAATGGAAAAAAAAATAAGCTTAGAAAAACTTCATCTCTGAAACCATAAAGTCCATAGCTTAGATATTTAGTATGTAGCAATCTGAAATGGTCACCTACATAAATCCTGCCAACCCTGCCTCTGGGGTCAAAATTGGCCACGGCCCGGAGCTCATTAGCTCCCATAGACTTATAATGGAAAAACTTTAAAAAGAATCTTCTTCTCTGAATCCAAAATGCCCAAAGCTTAGATATTTAATATGTAGCAAAATCAAGTGGCCCCCTACATAAATCCTGCCAATCATGTCCCTGTGGTCCAAATTGGCCTCCCACGGGGCTCCTTAACTCCCATAGACTTATAATTAAAAAAGGGTTAAAAAATCTTCTTCTCTGAAACCATAAATCCCATAGTTTAGATATTTACAATGTAGTAAAGTGAAATGCTCACCTACATAAATCCGGCAAACAATGTCTCTGGGGTCAAAATTGGCCACGCCTCTGGGCTCATTAGCTCCCGTAGACTAATAATGGAGGAAAAAATAAAAATCCTCTTCTCCCTACCAATCAGGCCCCTGGGGTTCCAAATTGGTCACTCTTGGGGCTCCTTAGCTCCCATGGACTAATAATGGGGAAAAAAGCTTTAAAATGTTCTTCTCTGAAACCATAAGAGTCCATAGCTTAGATATTTTTATGAAGCAACGTAAAATGACCATCTACATAAATCCTGCCAACCATGCCCCTGAGGTCAAAATTGGCCACGTCCCTGAGCTCATTAGCTCCTTTAGACTTATAATGGAAAAAAAAAATAAAAATAAAAAAAAATCTCTTAAATCATTAATCTCTGAGCTTGGGTGTTTCAGCTGTAACAATGTTAAGTGATCACCTATATAAATCCTGCCAATCATGCAACTGGGCTCCAAGTTGGCCACGCCCCAGGACTCAGTAGCCCCCACTTGACTTACAACAATAATAATAATAATAATAATAATAACATTAAAAATCGTCTTCTCTGTAATCATAAGGCCCAGAACTTAGATATTTAGATAGCGGTCACCTACATATATCCTACCAACCATGCCCCTAGGGTCCAAACTGACTACACAATGGCGCCAATTAACTCCTATAGATGCCTCTGTGGTGTAATGGCTACGCGCCTGATAAACCAGGGATTGCAGGATAGACCCCGGGCTTCTCCAGACTTCCGGGTGAGTCTTTAAACTGAGGTCCCGTTTTCGTATCACCTTAGCTGTTGGTGGAACGTAAAACTAAAACACACTCAATGACTCCTGTAAACTACTTATACAAAAAGAACTATAAGGCCCTGAGATTAGATATTTAGTATTGTTGCAATATCAATTGGTCACCCACATAAATCCTGCCAGCCATGCCTATGGCGTCCAAATTGGCCACACCGCTTGGCTCATTATCTCCCACTGATTTATAATTGGAAGAACTCCGAAAATAACTTCTGCTCTGAAACCATGACACAAACAATTTACTAAAATGTTCCTCAGGTGAGCGGTTAGGCTCATTGAGCCTCTTGTTTATTATTGTTGTAGGTCGTCTTTGAATATATGTATTGCTTAGGATAGCCGTTTCGCCATTGTGTGTGATAGTAACTGTCCTTTTGGCTTTCCGCTTGTGACATTTACATTATGGTGAAGTTGTTTTATGTTGGTGGTTCTTTGTCTTTGGTGTCTTAGATGGAGTTGTGGGGTATCGGTTCCTGACCAGTGCCTTCACTACTTTTTATGTATCCTTTCATGGCCGAAAAAAGAAAAATTCCGATGACAAATCATTATTTTTCTTATTTCTGATTCAAACACAGACTCACTGCGGCTTTCTTACGAGCACTCACATTCTATGTTTTCTTTTTTGTCAAGAATAAGACTTAGTATTCTGTTTATACCCATTTTTCTCAGTATAAACTGGAGTTTACATAGATATTGATTGACAAATGACATGGTTCTTGAAAAACTGTTTGCCTATACAACTTCACGGGACTATGGGATCTGTAACTGTTATTATGTCCATCTCACCGTAGGAGCTTGAAGTTTTGTCCATAATTAGTCCATAATGTTCAAAGTAAGCCGTTTTGAAATTACACTGCAGACTCTTTATATTTGGACATTTTCAAAACGTCTTGACGGACCAAACTTCTTACTAAGACTCATTTTGAACCGTTCTGGTTGCATGTTATATCGCATGCTGTGACAGATAGCAATGGCCTACGTTATTTAACGCGTTTGATAGAATTCATGAAATCTCAGGCAAGTTTCAGACTTAGATAAACTGAAAACGAGCCTGTGTTTCCTTGTCGAAGTCTCAACCCCGTCATTGATTACATTTTTCACATCACGTGAACCGAAGACCCCCTATGCCCCACTTTATATAGAGAAAACTGGGGTTATCGGAGGGTACATTATTTTTCTAATTTTTACTCCAAGACATAGGTTGTCAGTACTCGTTAGAACCGCCTCAATGAGCCGGTTCTAACGAGTGCCCACGACCTATGTTTGCAGTATTTATAAGAAAAATATCAAGGATTCTCATTAGAAAAGTAGCCATTTTAGAGATGTGAAAAATGCACTATGTCGCACGGTGTGATATCGTAATGAACAGGCTTAGAACACCACAATGATAGAAGGGAAGAAACACTTTTATGAAGACTGCATTAAGAGCGTTAGGATTATCTTTTAATCTTTACAATTTTCCTTCTAAGGGAAATGACTCTAATAAGAATTCTCACCTCCCTTGCATAGACCAGAGGGTGCTCCTACCTCTTTTGGAAAACAAAGAGTGATATTAAATGGCCGTTTTCAAGTGTTCTTTCTTGCTTAAAATACAAACAAATGCACCTCCCCCCCCCCCCCCCCTCTTGTAGCCGGTAAATTGTCTGTAGGCAGTGTGAATGGTAAATTTCTTCCAAATCTATTGCCATCAGTATGCCCAACAATACGGCCCTCCCATTGGGGCTTGAAGAAATAAATGGGCTGCATGAAGCTTCCACGCAGAGCTGAAACCGACCGCACACGATTACTGGTAAACCGCTTAGAGGATCTAAGCCTGCCCAGGCAAAGTGGTGCGAGTCGGACCGTCAATGCTTATAAACCCTATTGGTTTCATTTGGCGACAGGGATGAGATGTTTTTTGTTTGTTTTTTTTTTTATTTGAGGTTTAACGTCCCCGTCAACACTGTAAAAGTCATTTTGGAGACGTTGCTTCCAATTTTGTGGGACTTTTACCCGACATTGAGATGAAATGACTTCTCAAACCCTGTCGCCCAATGAAACCAATAGGATTTTTTAGATTGAGATGTCATTTCATCTCAACGTCGGGTAAATGTCCCACAAAATTCGAAGCAACGTCTCCAAAATGACATATACAGTGTTGACGGGGATGTTAAACCTCAAATCAAACAAAAAGGAGTATGCACAGTAAACGCTTCACACCATGAAACAGATGCATGTTAGAGCCTTTATTGCTCTTACCTTAAACATAGAGGATCTTACATTAGTGTTCATCTATTATTGAATTTATTAAATGAGGTGAGAAAAATGGATAAAATGCGAGCATTTGCCGAGCATTTTATCCCTTTTCCTCAACGAGTTTAATAAATTCAGTAATACATGAGCACGAATGCAAGATTCTATTTATGATATGACATTTAAAACATTAAATTCACGATGCAAAAATGACAATATTCCGTCATTAGTAAATGCGACGTCATTAAGGTTATCGTACTTGTAACGTTACGCGACATGACTAACTAATTTGCATATTTAATCCACTAGTGGATGACGGAATTTATTACATGGCGTTATTACACTCTCAGACGCGACGTCATATAATAAAGGTGCTAGAAAGTCTTCCAATGAGCTGCTGATATCCTTTTTCAATAGGCCTACATCCATTTACATGTATTGTGTTTGATTTGAGGTTTAACGTCCCCGTCAACACTGTAAAGGTCATTTTGGAGACGTTGCTTCCAATTTTGTGGGACTATTTACCTGACATTGAGACGACATGACATATCAAGCCCTGCTACCCAATGAAACCAATAGGGTTTATAAGCATGGACGGTCCAACTCGCACCGCTTTACCTGGGCAGGCTTAGATCCTCTAAGCGGGTTAGCAGTACTCGTGTCCGGTTGGATTTCAGCTCTGTGTGTAAGCATCATGCAGCCCATCTATTTCTTCAAGTCCCCCTGGGCGTGTTTAAAAGTTTTCCAGGGAGCTGCTGAAATCCTTTTTCAATAGGCCTACATTCATTTACATGTAGTGGACACCAGTTATTAAGAGGAATGGGAACGCCGGGCAGTTTTTTTTCCACCATTTTTCAAAGGAAGACAACTTTCGGGACTTCCTGTTCGCTTTTCTATAAGCTCTGTCCCGATGAAAAAGGGGTCAGCTCTTAAAGGAAAGAATTTGCTCCTTAGGAGCAAATTCTTTCCTTTAAGAGTTGACCCCTTTTGACATGGGAGACAAAAGTACTTTTGCAGGAATTGCCTCCCCTGAAGGGGCTCCCATTCCCCTTAATTTCTGAAAACTACATTGCATGTGCATTTCATAAACTGCTCTTCTTGACACTTGGCAACAGTTTGATGATACACTGGGTAGGACTAGCCATTTCATTACGTCACGAAAACACGCCTATATAATTTTGACCTTAAATACGTTCTATAAAAGGGTTATCCTTTGGAAGCAAGGAATACACCGCAGATCTGAAATATATGGAGTGTACATGTTTTCTGGGCCAGACTAGCTAGTTTCGGCCAATTAGGCCTCATCAGTGACCCTCAGATATTTTCAAAATTCCACAATAGAAACAATGATCTCAAAGGACAAGAAAATATAATCTACACTATGATGTAGGGCAGGGAGACGTTTTACCGCCGCCACACATTCCCACACACCAGCTGTAGTGAATCTAAATACGTTCTATAAAAGGGTTATCCTTTGGAAGCACTAATAGGGTTAAACCCCACTTTAACCCATTTTGTACCAAATGGAATCTTCCTCCTTATATATACAAGGAATCCATTCCAAAATTAAGGGGTGTTGGGTTGGGTTTTCTTCAAAATTTACTTGGTACATGACTGAACTTTTCATAAACAGTGTAGGCCCTGACTGCGGAGTCTGATCTGGACCTGCACTGTTTTCCAGGGTATCCGTTTTGGGGCTTCCGGTACAAAATGGGTAAATATAGTAAATCTGTGGTTTACAGGGGTATACATTAGTTTTCACATTTCTGCTCCAAGCATAGATTGTGGGTATGCGTTAGAACGCGTCGAGGCGGTTCTAACGAGTATCCACAATCTATGTTTCGTGCAGAAATATAAAAATATAAATTTTTTAGTTTTTGGTGGTAAAATTTTCAATAGATTTCAATAGGCATGTTTTCCTAATGAGAACTGAATCATCAAGGACATCACATTGTCGCTGTTATAAACGTATATTTTTGGAAAAATAGAAAGAAGATGTTTCGTTATTCGCATGGGTAGCGAAACGAGCTACAGAAGACCATTTTGGGGAACAAATAGTTTCAATGCAGTGTACATGTTTTCCTATACAAGCATTGATTGGCAAATTGAGATAGCTTCTAATTAATCCTAGATAGGGACAGCAGTTTGAAACAATGTAATCACAAACAATAGTCTTGTCCCTTCATGTTTTCCCAACCTTCCGCCAGAGTTTTTTTTCTCCATCTTTTATGAGCCTTGTTATGGGGAGGTCGTGATATATGATATTGCATGTTTTACTTGTTTTGTTGTTTTATTGTTTCTTCGCATTAGTCTTGTATCATTCTTTCACATTTGTATGTCCCTTAGGGCTGTCCTTTTCCTTAATAAACGTTGAAACTCCCGCCAAAATTATTGACTATAGCAAATACATTTATTATTGTTTAATTTGTTTGATATGGGAATATAACGTTTCACTGTCTAACGTCAATGAATCTACCAGTGACTTAATAAAACGGCGGCTTGTAATGACGTCATTCGTCACGTGATAAAAAAGCACAGTTCCTTTCCATTGCCTATTCACCATATTTGCATTATTTGCTGGCTTCCAGCTTGCACATTGCCAATATTGGAAAAACAGATAACCAGACCCCCTGACCTTTCAAGGTCGGGGGGGGGGGGGGTCTGGTTACCTGTTTTTCCAACATGATAAACTTAAGACTCGGAACCAGCAGACAATGCAAAACATATGAATACAGGCCTGCTGTGTTAAAATGGAGCTTATTTCGTTTGGTGTCTGTGATAGAAGGTGTAAGGTATCTGTATCTATTCCTGATTATTGCCTTATTGCTGTTATAAATGTATATGATCGCATGGGTAGCAAAATTTATAAGCATTAACACGAAAAATAATGCCAACTCTGCATTGAAAATAGGTTAAGTTTATTCCAAACATACGCACATACAATGTACAGTTCATTATGACGCATTTGCAATAAGAATTATTCAGTTTGCATAAGTGCATTAGGCTCTTGCATAATAATAAATTGGTTGGTTTGTGCCCTCACTGAGTGTATAATAGCCATTTCCCTGTGGGTCCCAACAGACTGATTCCCCCTGC
The DNA here is from genome assembly GCA_963580285.1 of Lucinisca nassula. NCBI lineage: Eukaryota > Metazoa > Mollusca > Bivalvia > Lucinida > Lucinidae > Lucinisca > Lucinisca nassula. The sequence goes on from OY757016.1 coordinate 76,058,505, forward strand.
CGCTCCTGAGTGTATGGGGCTTTCACACCCGGCAATGCCATAGCCGCCTCAAAGTTACTGGTTCCATTCATATTCCAGTAGTATATACCTTCGTGTACCTGACAAGGATATATATAGTCTTACATTAGTGTTCATGTATTATTGAATTTATTAAACGAGTTGAGGAAAAGGGATAAAATGCGAGGCTTTGCCTCGCATTTTATCCCTTTTCCTCAACGAGTTTAATAAATTTAATAATATATGAACACGAATGCAAGATTCTGTTTATCATATGACATTTAAAATGCATTTTATTCATGAATTATTCATTTTTAATGAAACTGTCAACATCCTGCCATAAGTAAACGCGACGTCGTTAAGGACGTCGAATCGGTAACGTTACGGGGCGTATCTAACTACTTTGCATGTTTAATCCACTAGTGGATTATCGAATTTATTACATGGCGTTATTACATTCTCAGTCGCGACGTCGTATGATAAAAAAAGTATGAACACGAATTGCAAGACCCGCAGAAAAAGCGACCGACTGAAGTCGGTTGATTTTCTAAGAGTGCCCTAAAATCAACGTGTCATTCTGTCAGTCTGCCAGTCTGTCTGTCCGTCCGTAACCCGTTTGTGAAAATTGGTGATAGTGACTTAACCGCTTGGAATATGTAAACAATTTTTGGCATACTCAATGAGATCTAACCGATGAACTTGCGAAATATTACATTCCATTTAGTATAGCCTCGCCGAGGCGAAAAATGTGAAAATATTCGAACTGCTTCTCCTCGGAAACCGTTGGGCCGATTGAAGTAAAATTTCATATGGAGCCTCTATGGATGGGGAAAACCAAAATTTGCTCATGGGGTCCAGGTCACATGACCAACATGGCCGCCCAGCAATATATGGTAAAAACCCTTCAAAAATAGTCTTCTCCAGAACCACTGGGCAGATTTCCACGAAAGTTGATAAATAGCATCTGGGACGTAGGCCCATCATAAATTGCTAAAATGGTGACCCTGGGTTGACCTTGACCTTCTTTGTGCCTAGGTCAAACTTTGACACATATGCTTTTGTATTGGAAAAGTGAGAATGCATTTTATCCTGCAAACGATTCAGAATACAGTACTAAAGTATAAGATATATTTTTGCTCCTTCCGATAAGGCGCATTTATTGGGGGAACCGTTTTAGGTCCAGGTCACATGACCAAAATGGCCGCCATACCCATATATAGTAACACTCATAAAGCTAAAAGCATCCGGCGGGTCGTGCACTTCAGCTGAAGCACTGGTTCTTGCATAAAATCATATGAACATAGTTGTTTAAAGTTATTCTTGAATGGGCAAACGCTTGCTCAAACATTCATGTGATGTTTGAAGATTTGTTTTGAACTTCGTGTCTTGTTTCTTTTCCGTTAGGAAAACATATTTTCTTTTGTTTGTTTTCTGTTTTAACGGCCCAACCCCGCCCCCAGCACTATATGGGTTGCTTCAAATTTTGTGGGACTTTAACCCGACAATGCGTTGAAACGCCATCTCAATGCAACCAATAGGGTTTATATGTATGGACGTTCCGACTCACACCACTTTTTTCTGGGCAAGCTTAGACCCTCTAAGCGGTTTACTAGTACTTACGGTCGATTTCAGCTCTGTGTGGAAGCACTATGCAGCCCAATCTATTTCTCAAAGGCCCGATGGACAGGGCCACACGTTGAGCGTTCAGCGACGTAGCAATTAGAAATTTTATGATGGCGCAGGAACATCATTGTGGAACTATTTTCAAAACATTGTTCCGTTAACAAACGCAGCGGTTAATTTTCGCGTTTCTTGTTAGTACTAACCCAGAGGTAACGAATTCTTGAAGGGGAATGCAGTCCTATGATTGACCTCAAGAATCAAATCAACAAATCGCTGAATGCTGTGTGCAATTGTATTATTATGTGATTTTAACCCTAAACCACAATGTCCCCAACCATATTCTTGCCCCTGAATGCCAAATTTTCCAAGGGCCATAACCAAATGCATGTGTGTGTGTGTGTGCACGTATGCATGTGTGTGTTCATGTATGCATGAAAAGTTGTGCGCGTGCATGCATAAATGTGTGCATGTATGCATACATGCATGTGTGAGTGCATGCATGCATGTATGAGTGCATGCATGCCTGCATGAGTGTGTGTGTGCATGCATGCATGAGTGTATGTGTGCATGCATGTGTGCTTGCATGCATGCATGCATGCAAGAGAGTGTGCATTTTTGCATAAGTGTGTGTGCATGTATGAATGAGTGCATGCACATGTATGTGCATGCATGTATGTGTGCGTGCGTGCCTGTATGCATGGTGCATGCATGCATGCGTGTGTACATACATATATGAGTGTGCATGTGCATGCATGCATGCATGTATGCGTACATGTATTTGTGAGTGCATGCATATCTGAATGTATGCATGCATGTATGTGTATAGCATGTCTGCATGAGTGGGTGTGTGCATGCATGTATGCAAATGTGTTTGTGCATGCATGCATGAGTGTATGTGCGCATGCATGAGTGCTTGCATGCATGCATATATGCATGCGTGAGTGTGTGCATTTATGCATTAGTGTGTGTGTGTGTATGCATGTGTAGATGTGCATGCATGTTTGTATGTGCAATCATGCATGCGAGTAACTGTACACGCATGTGTGCATGCGTGCATGTATGCATGCATACATGTAAGCATGAGTGCATGCGTGCATGTTTGCATGCATACAAGCATGTGTATGTATGCATGTGTGTGTGTGTGTTTGCGTAGGAAAGTGCTTGTATGTATGTATGTTTGTTTGTATGGGAGTTTAACAGCCCAGTAAACACTATTTTAGGTTATTTTTGAGCCGGCCAGTTTACCTATCCACACTTTTCCTCGGCAGGCTTATACGTAATCAGTTAACCAGTACAATGCACAATCTTTCGTCAGAACCTGACAACTGCCCTTCTTGATCTTGTTGTGTGCTTGCACATGTGTGCATGCATGTATGTATGCGTGTCTGTATGCATGATGCATGCATGCCTGCGTGTGTACATATATGTATGAATGTGCATGTGCATGCATGCATGCATGCGTGCATGTATGTGTACATGCATGTCTGCATGAGTGGCTGTGTGCATGCATGTATGCATGTGAGTGTGTGCATGCATGCATGAGATTATGTGCGCATGCATGTCTGCTTCCATGCATGCATGTATGCATGCATGAGTGTGTGCATTTATGCATTAGTGTGTGTGTGTATGCATGTGTACATGTGCATGCATGTGAATGCGTGCATGTTTGCATGCATACATGCATGTGTGTGTATGCATGCATGTGTATGTGTGTATGTTTGTATGTTTGTTTGCATAACGGGCCTCCGTGGCCTAGTGGTTAAGAGCACTGACTCTTCATCATTAGGTCTCTCACCGCTGTGGTTCGAGTCTCGCTCGGGTCACATGTGAGACGCCAAGTTCTGCAACGGAAGGTCAGGTGGTTTTTCTCCGGGTACTCCGGTTTTCGCCCACCTCTGATTAACGATCGGCTCGATAGGAGTGAAATAATCTTGAAAGGGCCGTAAAACCAAAACCAAATGTTTGTTTGTATAGGGGTTTAACGGCCCAGGCAACACTATTTTAGGTCTTTTTAGCCGGACAGTTTACCTATCCACAATTTTCCTGGGCAGGCTTATACGTAATAAGCTAACCAGTACAGTGCAAAATCTTTCGCCAGAAACTGACAACTGCCCTTCTAAATCTTGTATGTATGTATGCATGTATGCATGTATGTATGAATGTAGTCTGTGTGTGTGTGTGTGTGTGTGTGTGTGTGTGTGTGTGTGTGTGTGTGTGTGTGTGTGTGTGTGTGTGTGTGTGTGCTGGCACACGGTTCTTAAGTTATATCTTGCAACACAATTCATACAATGTACACATATCCAAAGTGACAAAGGGCCATATCTCATGAAGTATTTTTCACGATTTAGTCAAAAGTGAATCAGATCATCTACTCATCACCACCAATCTATTCACCGACTGTCATGGCTATCGCTATTATATTTCATCACGAGAACACGCCTATATAATTGTGACCCCCTCATAGCCCACTTTTATATAGTAAAAGTGGTGTTCAAGGGGTTTACACTATTTTTCTTATTACTGCCTAAAAACATAGATTGTGGGTACCCGATAGAACCGCCTCAACGAGGCGGTTCTATCGAGTCCCCGCAATCTATGTTTTGAGCAGAAATAAGAAAAATATCACAATTTTTCCTCTTAAAATTTCTCATTTTTGGCCAACAAAATTGGCAATGTATTTGTATAGGGGTGTTTTCGTAATGATTTTCCGCATTGAAGATGATGGAGAAGTAATGTATTACAGTCAATTATATCATAATTGTTATCCTTATCAGTTTTATGGCCCCTATAGGTAGCCAGCCCACCAAGACCAAGCCACACCTACTTTTATCTGCTGGTTACCTGTACATGTTTAAGCTGGAAACCAGACCCCCCCCCCACCCCCGGCAAGAAAATGTCCTGGCTTAAAGATTTATTACCTTAACAAGAACTTCGTTGCCGTTTGGTGATATATCCCCACCAACAGGGTCATGATGAGTAGAAGGTGCAGGAACAGCAACGGTGGATGAAATGGTCACCCTCGCAGCATGACTACCAGGACTAGTCCATGCGGATGTTGGGACATGAAACAAAATACCTCGGCCGTGGCTACCTTTTGAGATGAGATACACGTTGGCTTTTGGGTCGACCATTATTGTTTCACAATCACTTGCAGACCACCTGAATAAAAATAAAAAACGGTCATTGATACAATACATCCCGTATTTTGATGAATGTTCTCTGTCGTTTTGTCATTTGGCTTTTACAGTCATATCCTTTACAACGACATTCGTTATCACGGCAAAACTCGTTATAATGGCAATTTGAACGGAACGACTACTTCACTAAAGGCTTAGCCTCGGTTCCGAGCGGCACGGGCTTCCCTCATGTTGGTAATGCACAAATCGAGTCCATAGTCATGAAAGGGTCTTGTAATCAAATACGCCAAATTGTGACTTAGAGCAATAATGGGGAAAAGGCCTTTTATTACCTATCATACTCCTAACTGTGATTCTTTATAACGGCAAATGCTTTATATAGAGGATCTTACATGAGTGCTCAAGTATTATTGAATTTATTAAACGAGTTGAGGAAATGGGATAAAATGCGAGGCTTTGCCGAGCATTTAATCCCTTTTTCTCAACGAGTTTAATAAATTTAATAATATATGAGCACGAATGCAAGATTCTATTTATCATATGACATTTAAAACGCATTTTATTCACGATTGTTTACAAAAATGTCCATATTCCGCCGTTGGTAAACGCGACGTCGTTAAGGACGTCGTACATGTAACGTTACGGAACGTATCTAGCTAATTTGCATATTTAATCCACTAGTGGATTATCGAAAATATTACATGGCGTTATTACACTCTCAGACGCGACGTCATATGATAAAACGGCATAATAATAGGGAACGAATACTGCCGTTATAACGAGGGTCCTCTGTACTGAAAAATGGACTCAGCTGTTTCCCTGCGTAAAGGCTTATACACGTCTCCATCATTATGCACATTTCGCGAAATTTGATTGGTTGAACTAAAAGTTTTATAATGAGCGAGAAACTCAGAACTATTTCAGACAGCGACAGATAGTAATTTACAGTAGAACTTCGATGGCTCGAACACCGATGGCTCGTTTACCATGGCTGAGTCGAACCAGTTTTAAGTCCCTAGGGAATTCCTGTAAACGATAAGTAATGCGGGATAATTAAGAAGATTTTCGAATTTTATCTTGCAAATGTATGCCGTGTGTACTCATTAGAATCGCCTCGATGAGGCGGTTCTAATGAGTACACACCGCATACATTTTTATTAAAGAACACCAAAAGATGTCCCAGAATTAACCCCTTCATGCCTCCTGGCAGTAACCCTCAGTAGCTCGAACTACCCCTGTCTCGAACAGATTTTCGTGGTCCAAAGGGGTTCGAACCATTGAAGTTCGACTGTATGTGACGTCAAAGAGCACACGTTTCGTCATTCTATATGAAACGCCGTCAACCATCACGAAAACATGCCTATATAATTTTGACCCTCTTGAACCCACTTTTATATAGTAAAACTGGGGTTTACAGGGGTAAAACTTATTTTTTCTTAATTCTGCTCTACAATATAGTTTGTGGGTACTTGTTACAACCGCCTCGACGAGACGATTCTAACGAGTGCCCACAAACTATATTTTGAGCAGAAATAAGAAAAATATCTCAATATTTCATCTTAAAATGTTCGATCTTTTCGGCGGTAAAGTTTCCAATGTATTTGGATAGGCGGTTTTTCGTAATGAGCGTTTGATCGCATCATGGGAAACTATTCACATTATCTGCTGGTTCCTAGTCTGAAGGCTATCAGTGTTGGATAAACAGGTAACCAGACCCCCCTGACCTTGAAAGGTCAGGGGGGTCTGGTTACCTGTTTTTCCAATATTGTCAATGTGCAAGCTGGGAGCCAGCAAATCATGCAAATATGGTGAATTGAAATCGCAAAATGTTAGAAGATAAATAAACTGAATGTAAAGATTTATTTCGCTTGTGTTTCTTTCAAAGATGACAGCTTCTAATTGAATAATCATTCCGCAGTGCCGTTGGTAAGTTCATTCTAACGCTTATCCTGACACTGGGTCGACAGTCCTAGCTCTACCCCGTAAATCTGAGTGCCAAGCGAGGAGCAGCTAGTACCATTTTTAACGACTTTGGTATGTCGCGGCCCGGGATCGAACCCGTGACCTCCCGTTCCCCGGAGCGGACACTCTACCAACTGAGCTATCGGGGCCGGTTTGTTTCTAGTGAAAATGTGTAATATGTTTCATAGAAATACTCAATACATAGGTTGCCAGTGCTCGATAGAGCCGCCCCAATAAGGTAACTCTAACGATTACCACCAACCTTTGGTCCAGCCATCACGATAATTTTGTCTGTTTGATTTGAGGTTTAATGTCCCCGTCATCACTGTAAAGTTCATTTTGGAGACGTTGCTTCCAACTTGTGGGACTTTTACCCGACATTGAGATGAAATATCTCAAGCCCTGTCGCCCAATGAAACCAGTAGGGTTTATTAGCATGGACGGTACGCCTCGCACCGCGGTTCCTGGACAGGCTTAGATCTTCTAAGCGGTTTACCAGTACTAGTGTGCGGGCCGGATTCAGCTCTGCGTGGAAGCATCATGCAGCCCATATATTTCTTCAAGCCCCTATCGGCGGGGGCCAGCCATCACGATAACAAGTCCGTGTAATGAATACCCCTAAACCCCACGTTGTATAGAGAAAAGCGGGGTTTACGGGGGTATATATTATTTTCTTTATTTCTGTTCCATGACAGATTTTGGGTACTCGTTAGAACCGCCTCAATGAGGCGGTTCTAACGAGCATCCCCAACCTATGTTTGGAGTTAAATAAAATAAATATCATAAATGTTCATCCAAAAAATGTCCATTTTTGAGATATGAAAAAATGCAATGCCTCAGGCCATCCTTAAAAAAATTTTGTTTGCTGTGCTCCTACCCATCACATGTGAGGTGGGTAGGAAGGTAGGTCTTCTTTTAGATCTGAAAAGATATTTGACCCTAAAAGCACCATACATCAACCGGAAACGTCCTTCAAATACTTATTTTTCTGATTTTTCACAGAAAATCAGGCTTGACATTTCATTTGAATGGTCTGCTAGGCGAAAATAAAACAGCAAAAAAAAAAAAAAAAAAAAAAAAAAAAAAAAGCAACAAAAATATCATTTTCTTAAAATTTGGCTTAGTGTGTTAAATTTGAGTTTAATCAGGATTTCAAAAAAAAAAAATCTTTTCCACAGGATGGTAATAAAATTGTTTGGGTAGGGGCAATCTGTGTGGGTAGGTAGGAGCACAGCAAACAAAGAATTTTTTTAAGGATGGCCTCAGGTATGTGTTAAAATTCAGCAATAAAACTATGTGTATGGAAAGTAAATACAGCACCTAAACCTAAGTTCGGCTTCAACATAAACGTCTCTGTCCTCTACGAAATACGGTTCTTCAAATCTGTAAATCGTGTTGGCACTACCGGAGTCCCCTGTATCGGCTGCATCAAAATAATAAATAAATAAATGGATTGTACGGAACCCGGGAAGGGACATGATTTTTTATTTTTATTATGTTGTGCGAACAAGATAATATCTTGAGCGGACAAGATATTATCTTGTTCGGACAACATATTATCTTGTGCGGACAAGATATTATCTTGTGCGGACAAGATATGATCTTGTTCGCACAACATAATATCTTGTTCGCACAAGATATTATCTTGTTCGCACAACATATTATCTTGTTTGCACAACATAGATCTTGGGAAGTTGTGCGGACAAGATATTATCTTGTGCGGACAAGATAATATCTTGTCTGCACAAGATAATATCTTGTCCGCACAAGATAATATCTTGTGCGGACAAGATATTATGTTGTGCGGACAAGATATTATGTTGTGCGGACAAGATAATATGTTGTCCGCACAAGATAATATGTTGTCCGCAAAAGATAATATCTTGTCCGCACAAGATATTATCTTGTGCGCACAATTTATAAAATTAAAAAAATCATGTCACTTCCAGTGTTCCGTAATTATTCAACCGAAATAACAATATAAACGGCATCACAAGAACAATTCAAGAGGCCTTCAATATGGCGTTGCAAGACAAACAATGATTACAATTCGGCGATGAGAACAAAAGGATCCGATCAGCGTTACGGAGCAGAACCTAGGTATACGCATCCACATCGTAGCCTCAAAAGAACAATCCAAAACGGCCTTCAATATTTAGAGGTTATTATATGGTCAAGGTGTGCCTCTAAGTCGTACTGGCACCGGTTTGACATATTGGTCCGGTTCGATCCTTGCCGGAGTCGGCAACATTCTTTCGTGGAGATTAATCATGAAATCTTTTCTACGGTCATTTTCTCCTTTCCTCTGATTCAAAAAGGGCGGTTGTCAGTTTCTGGCGAAAGAATGTGCACTGTACTGGTTAACCGCTTACGTATAAGCCTGCCCAGGAAAGTGTGGATAGGTAAACTGACCGGCTCAAAATGACCTAAATAGTGTTGACTGGGCAGTTTAACTCCAAAACAAACAAACAGACATATTGGCCCTTGGGCTTTAGATCGAGGGCCAATATGACTTACCGGTGCCAATATGACTTAGAGACACACCTTGACCATAATATAACCTTTTTATTGCATACTTTCTATACTCTGAGTAGATTGCATAGGAAAATCACATCAGAATCAATCAGTGAAATTGCACGACCCGCAGAAAAAGCGACCGACTGAAGTCGGTTGATTTTCTAAGAGTTCCCTAAAATCACCGTGTCATTCTGTCATTCGGTCATTCTGTCAGTCTGTCAGTCTGTCTGTCCGTCCGTAACCCGTTTGTGAAAATTGGTGATAGTGACTTAACCGCTTGGAATATTTAAACACTTTTTGGCATACTGAGAGATATCAATGAGATCTAACCAATGAACTTGCGAAATATTACATTCCATTTTGTATAGCCTCGCCGAGGCGAAAAATGTGAAAATTTTCGAACTGCTTCTCCTCGGAAACCGTTGGGCCGATTGAAGTCAAATTTCATATGGAGCCTCTATGGGATGGGGGGGGGGGGGAGGACCAAAATTTGCTCATGGGGTCCAGGTCACATGACCAAAATGGCCGCCAAGCCATATATGGTCTGTCTGTCTGTCCGTCCGTAACCCGTTTGTGAAAATTGGTGATAGTGACTTAACCGCTTGGAATATTTAATCAATTTTGGCATACTGATATATATCAATGAGATCTAACCAATGAACTTGCGAAATATTACATTCCATTTAGTATAGCCTCGCCGAGGCGAAAAATTAGAAAATTTTCGAACTGCTTCTCCTCGGAAACCGTTGGGCCGATTGAAGTCAAATTTCACATGGAGCCTTTATGGGATGGGGGAAACCAAAATTTGCTCATGGGGTCCAGGTCACATGACTAAAATGGTCGCCAAGCCATATATGGTAAAAGCTCTTCAAAAATAGTCTTCTCCAGAACCACTGGGCAGATTTCCACGAAACTTGATAAATAGCATCTGGGACGTAGTCCCATCATAAATTGCTAAAATGGTGACCCTGGGTTGACCTTGACCTTCTTTTTGCCTAGGTCAAACCTTGACACATATGCTTTTGTATTGGAAAAGTGAGAATGCATTTTATCCTGCAAACGATTCAGAATACAGTACTAAATTATAAGATATATTTTTGCTCCTTACGATAAGGCGCATTTATTGGGGGAACCGTTTTCGGTCCAGTTTACATGACCAAAATGGCCGCCATACCCACCCATATATGGTAACACTCATAAATGTAAAAGCATCCGGCGGGTCGTGCACTTCAGCTGAAGCACTAGTTAATGATAACATTAGTGAGCAATAATACAATGTAAAGAAAGAAAGAGAAGAAAAGAAAAAAAAGTTGTTTGCGAAAACCATGACTTAAAACACGCACATGGAGTTGTTTCCCTTATACGCTACCTATTTTTATATTTGTTTACAATGCTGACAACGCCTGCGAAGTTTTCGTTTACAGGCTTGCATTAATGAAACAGATTTGCATTATTTGCTGGCTCCCAGCTTGCACATGGTCAGTATTGGACAAACAGGTAACCAGACCACCCTTCATCTGGTTACATGTTTTCCAACACCGATACCCTTCACCCAGCAGATAATGCAAAAAGCCTTTCCGGGCTTATTTATCTCACAAACCATGTAAAACATCATTGAAAACAAAATCAACGAAAATATTTACAATACAAGCCTAAAAAGGCAGAATTTATAAGAAAAGACAACACAAGTGGATTTGCTTCGGAAGTAGGCATTCTCCTCCCGAAAAGGGGGACATTTTCATTGGGGGAAAAAAGCAACCAAAAAACTTCTTCCTCGGGATATCCATCTCTTCATCAGTCAAGGGTTCTGCACACCTAACTTTGTTGCCAAGACCCTGTTGCTTCAGAGCCGAGGGCCATTACGCAAACACGCCTATACAAATACATTGCCCCCTTCATTGCGAAAAAATGAAAAATTTATGATGAAAAATTGTGATATTTTTCTTATTTCTGCTCAAAATATAGATTGTAGGCACTCGTAAGAACCGCCTCATCGAGGCGGTTCTAACGAGTGCCCACAATCTATATTTTAGAGCAGAAATAAGAAAAATAAGGTATACCCCCGGAAACCCCAGTTTTACTATATAAATGTCGGCTTCAAGGGGGTGAAAATTATATAGGTGTGTTTTCGTGATGATAGGCCTAAGCCTATTTCTTTTTCTTGGGACCGCTAGCTTTCTGCTGTGCTTGAAGGAATCGTATTTTAAGGTGTACTGTTGATGAGCCAGATATCTATGTAGGCTTGCCTGAGTCAGATTCGTATTCCTCGTCATTTTTTTTCTTCACACTCGGGGCTAGGTAGGCCTAACTTTTCTGCTCGGGTCTCCACCAAACGCTTTCCAACCAAAAGGGATTTTTTCTTCAAGTCGGAGTTCCTTTACATTTTTCATGCTTTCCACGAATTCAACGGTCTTCTTTAAATAGCAAGTCCGTGAAATGAACACCCCCTAAACCCCACTTTATATAGAGAAAACTGGGGTTTACGGGGGTATGTGTGATTTTCCTTATTTCTGCTCCAAGGCATATGTTGTGGGTACTCGTTAGAACCGCCTCAATGAGGCTGTTCTAACGAGCATCCACAACCTAAGATTGCAATATAAATAAGAAAAAAAACAAACATGGATTTTCTTCAGAAAAGTAGCCATTTTGGAGATGTGAAAAAATGCACTATGTTTCACGGCTGTGTTATCGCAATGAAGACAATGATCAGGAATCAATAAATTAACCAACAGCTCCTCAGAGAGGGAAAGAAAGAAACACAAACATGAAACAACTAGACCCTAATGGAAACATCACTAGCGGAAAGCCAAAAAGGACAGTTACTTTCCCACAAAATTGCCAATTGGCTATCCAAAACATAATAATATAAGCGATACTATGGAAGCCGATAGGGGACATTTTGACTTGTCACTAACGACTTGTGACTACCGACTTGCGACTTATGACTTTTTACTTGTGACTTTTGACATACCTCAAGCAACGGCCGATTTCGGACAACGACGGCTAAGATTCCGGTGAGGCCAGCGATTTTTCTCCTTCTGTTTTATATTGTTTGAAAAATGCCACCGAAAAGATCATATGGTAGGTTATTTACTCTGATTTTGTGAATTTTTAAGACTTATGACTTGTCACTTATGAATTTTGACTTATGAGTTTTGACTTGTCACTTATGACTTTTCACTTTCGAATTGTGACTTTCGACTTATGACTTGTCACTTATGACTTTTGAGTTTTGACTTGCAACTTAAGACAATTTCTTGGCGCGAATCTAAAGTAATAGGGCATAACAACACAGGCGGTAGTAAATTGTCACTAAAACAGAGTTGATAATACATGAAACAGGGTCTTCTAAGTGGCATTTCTAAACAATACACACCGGAATTGTCGGTGCCGTTGTCCGCTACCCGATATTTTTCGGGTTTGCACCAAAAGTCAACAAGTCATAAGTCGAAAGTGATAAGTCACAAGTCATAAATCACAAGTCAAAGTTATAAGTCGCAAGTCATAAGTCATACAAAGATAACAAAAACAGAGTAAAAAACATAAACAAGTCTTCCTAATGGCATTCACCAAACAATATAATACAGGAGCAGCAAAGTCGCTGGATCGACACCGTCGTTGACCGCCGTCTTCCACTGCGTCAGATTTGTCGAAAGTCAAAAGTCATAAGTCGCAAAAATTAGGCATGCAACTCCGACGTCGCAAGTCATAAGTCACAAGTTCAAAAGTCACAAGTCAAAATGTCCCCTATCGGCTTCCATACGATACACACACTCAAAGACAAGCCAAAACAAAAATAAACCACGACAGAAGAACGGCATTGGAGCGGTAAGTGAAACGAATTCCACTGGGGGGCTTAAATCAATTTTACGTGGCCACAATTCTCGCCATTACTTCCGTCGCCATTTAGACAAATAAGTTCACTCCGCATGAAGGCCTCCTAACTCATCAGTGCAACATCTCCGTGAACACAAAAATCAACCACAGAGATGAAACAACAGCGAGGACTCGACAGCAAGAAACCATTGAAATGCTGGAGCAAAATAATCCATTGGGCTCAATCAGAGACAGAGCATCAGGTTACAACAAACATTTCCCAAAATTAGATTCTCTCTAATTCTCAGCAAGCTGTTACGCTGGGACCGTCATAGAATCTAAATCTACTGCTATTACTCTCTTCCATCGATCTATCGAGGCCCAAAAGTGGGTTTGACAGTGCTTCGAGTGTCTTTTCTGCGGCCATTTTGAAGCTTGTAACATTCTATTTCTATACTAACAGAGCAAATCGGTGCCAATGCTTAAAGGCAGTGCCCCCCCCCCCCCCCCCCCCCCCGAAAAATATTATATGGATTTTTGGCAGAGTCACTTGACTGCCATCAAAATAGCGAAAACTGAGTCAGTATTGAAAGGTTCTATTGAGATTTTCCTATGCATGCTATAGAAAGAATGTAATGATATGTTTTAAGAGAAACAACTTACAACTTGGCGATATGAACGAAACGATCAGCGTTACGGCGCAGAACTTATCCGACAACTGTATAGGTATACATGCCCACATCGTGACATTTTTGGGTCGATTGTTTATCAATCGACCCAAAGCTATAAAGGACAAAACCTCTATTAGTGCTGGAGTCCACGTGACTGTCACTGATTTGTAGGAATCCAAGCAGATTATTTATAGAATTTTATCGCAGTGAGGTCAGCGTGTTTACGTGAAAAGGTTAACTGTAAAATCTGGGCTGGAATCATCAGTTGGGCTAGGCAAACAGTGTAGACCAAGATCAGACGCCGCAGAACGCGGCGTCTGATCAGGGTCTTCACTGTTTGCTTAGAGTATAGGAATTTAAGGGTCAGGCGCCGAAAAACGCAGCGTCTGATCATGGTCTACACGGTTTGCTTTCAGTAAAGGAGTTTAAGGGTTAAACGAAACAGTCCACGCTCAGGCCCATTTTTCCTAACTACACCCAGAGACAATCGACCCATCAGTACTCTCAGTGCTTTGATTAACTATAGCGCGCATTCGATAGCATGCCATCGCAAATCCCTAACTTTCTCTAGATACTATACCTTTGGACACACTGAGAAGGTCCCTTTGAGCGGACATATTCTGTTCATCATCCCCTTTAATTTGATATACCACATGACTGTGTGCTAAAAACTTTTTGACCCCTACCGAGCGAATAAGTGTGTTCCCCAGGGCATGTCTCGGGGACCACAACCAAAATCCCCTCCAATATGTTATACACCTATCAATAATAAGTATATGTGCAAAATATAGCAAACTGGCTTTACAAATGACATTGTATGTGACATTGTATGTGATTCTGTTGTTATTTAACCTAGTTAGTACCAGAGACCACTATGACTCCAGCCCATAGGGGCTTGAAGAAATATATGGGCTGCATGATGCTTCCACGCAGAGCTGAATCCGACCCGCACACTAGTACTGGTAAACCGCTTAGAGGATCTAAGCCTGTCCAGGAACGGCGGTGCGAGGCGGACCGTCCATGCTAATTTATCCTATTGGTTTCATTGGGCGACAGGGCTTGAGAAGTCATTTCATCTCAATGTCGGGTAAAAGTCCCATAAAATTGGAAGCAACGTCTTCAAAATGACCTTTACAGTGTTGACGGGGACGTTAAACCTCAAATCAAACAAACAAACCAGACACCCCTAAACGGGTACCCTTGCAAACAGTGGATGCCCAGATCAGACGCCGCAGAACGCGACGTCTGATTCCATTTAGTTCAAAAAGGGGGTCACCTTTTGTAAGTTGTGTGCTCATGCACAACTACTCACGTGAGGAAGCTAAAAACCAAATTTGGCTGGATTCTTCCCAGTATTATCAAGTGTCACCCAAGACCCAGGCATATATGATCTGACGGGCATGCCATTTATCTGTACATGTCTATGTCTTCAGTGAGATTTGCCCTAACATCTTCTCCATGGGATCAAGACACCTTATCTATAGACAGTACGTCCCAGAATTTTACACAACGCTAGATAATACGGAATGTTTTATGTAACCCATCGTAAGACACTTTAATAGGGCCCGTACGATGCTATAGCACTCTTATGATGTAATAGTGCCGATAAGATCATACACAGTAAAAATCCGCTATTAAGACCAGCTAAAATCAAGACAAATTATACTTTTAAAAGCAAATTTAGGTTTCGGGTATATTTTCTTAATGTTTTCTACATCGAGTGCACTCTAGTGCAAGACTACCTTTGGGACTGTTCAAAAGTGGTCTTAACGACCACTTTTGAACAGTCCCAAAGGTGGTCTTAATATAGAAATTCTATTGTATTTTCAGTCTCAGTGCAGTTGGAGAAAATCCCCATTAAGGTAACTATAGGGACGCAATGTTGTCCATACATCAATGAATACATTGACTTACGTGACGTCACATGATAATTCGGTGACGTCGAAAATAAACCATGATTCTCTCCAGTATGATTGGACGATGACGACGTTATGACGTCAATAGGACGCCACTGCTACTAGGAAAACTGCGCGCAATTGTTTTCTTCTTTAAATTCTAGTCCTTAAACTGGA
The DNA here is from genome assembly GCA_963580285.1 of Lucinisca nassula. NCBI lineage: Eukaryota > Metazoa > Mollusca > Bivalvia > Lucinida > Lucinidae > Lucinisca > Lucinisca nassula. The sequence goes on from OY757016.1 coordinate 76,074,300, forward strand.
TTTTTTGGAAAATAATGTAAATATAAGTAAAAAAACAAGAGGGCCATGATGGCCCTGGATCGCTCACCTGATCCATAGTGTAACAAGTGGGCCCCAGAGAGGGCCATTATTGGCCCCAGGGCTTTAATGTACATAATGTTGAGGGAGGTCGTAAAGGTGAAGCTTCATACCAAACATCAACAAAGGCTAAAATTTGAACAATCTTGTCAAAGGTCCACTAGATGAAGCTACACATCAAATATCAAAGACCTGGGCCTAGCGGTTTCAGAGAAGAAGATTTTTAAAGATTTTGCCTATATAAGCCTATGTAAAATCAAAGGGCCCCGGGACAGGGGCATTTTTTGCCCCAGCACTATAGTTTGAACAATCTTGGTAGGGGTCCACTAGATGAAGCTTCATACCAAATATCAAAGTTCTGGGCCTTGTGGTTTCAGAGAAGAAGATTTTTAAAGATTTTCCCTATATAAGCCTATGTAAAACCAAAGGGCCCCGTGGCAGGGGGGGATTTTTTGTCCCAGCACTATAATTTGAACAATCTTGGTAGGGGTCCACTAGACGAAGCTTCATACCAAATATCAAAGTCCTGGGCCTTGTGGTTTCAGAGAAGAAGATTTTTAAAGATTTTCCCTATATAAGCCTATGTAAAACCAAAGGGCCCCGGGGCAGGGCATTTTTGGCCCCAGCACTAAAATTGGAACAATCTTGGTAGGGGTCCACTAGATGAAGCTTCATACCAAATATCAAAGTCCTGGGCCTTGTGGTTTTAGAGAAGAAAATTTTTAAAGATTTTCCCTATATAAGCCTATGTAAAACCAAAGGGCCCCGTGGCGGGGGCATTTTTGGCCCCAGCACTATAATTTGAACAATCTTGGTAGGGGTCCACTAGATGAAGCTTCATACCAAATATATAAGACCTGGGCCTTGTGGTTTCAGAGAAGAAGATTTTTAAAAATTTTCCCTATATAAGCCAATGTAAAAGCAAAGGGCCCCGTGGCGGGGGCATTTTTGTCCCAGCACTAAAATTTGAACAATCTTGGTAGGGGTCCACTAGATGAAGCTTCATACCAAATATCAAAGTCCTGGGCCTTGTGGTTTCAGAAAAGAAAATTTTTAAAGATTTTCCCTATATAAGCCCATGTAAAACCAAAGGGCCCCGTGGCGGGGGCATTTTTTGTCCCAGCACTAAAATTTGAACAATCTTGGTAGGGGTCCACTAGATGAAGCTTCATACCAAATATCAAAGACCTGGGCCTTGTGGTTTCAGAGAAGAAGATTTTTTAAGATTTTCCCTATATAAGCCTATGTAAAACCAAAGGGCCCCGGGGCGGGGGCATTTTTGGCCCCAGCACTGTAATTTGAACAATCTTGGTAGGGGTCAACTAGATGAAGCTTCATACCAAATATCAAAGACCTGGGCCTTGTGGTTTCAGAGAAGAAGATTTTTAAAGATTTTCCCTATATAAGCCAATGTAAAACCAAAGGGCCCCGTGGCGGGGGCATTTTTTGTCCCAGCACTATAATTTGAACAATCTTGGTAGGGGTCCACTAGATGAAGCTTCATACCAAATATCAAAGTCCTGGGCCTTGTGGTTTCAGAGTAGAAGAGTTTTGAAGATTTTCCCTATATAAGCCTATGTAAAACCAAAGGGCCCTGGGGCGGGGGCATTTTTGGCCCCAGCACTATAATTTGAACAATCTTGGTAGGGGTCCACTAGATGAAGCTTCATACCAAATATCAAAGACCTGGGCCTTGTGGTTTCAGAGAAGAAGATTTTTAAAGATTTTCCCTATATAAGCCAATGTAAAACCAAAGGGCCCCGTGGCGGGGGCATTTTTCGTCCCAGCACTCAAATTTGAACAATCTTGGTAGGGGTCCACTAGATGAAGCTTCATACCAAATATCAAAGTCCTGGGCCTTGTGGTTTCAGAGAAGAAGATTTTTAAAGATTTTCCCTATATAAGCCTATGTAAAACCAAAGGGCCCCCGTGCGGGGGCATTTTTGGCCCCAGCACTATAATTTGAACAATCTTGGTAGGGGTCCACTAGATGAAGCTTCATACCAAATAACAAAGACCTGGGCCTTGTGGTTTCAGAGAAGAAGATTTTTTAAGTTTTTGGTGAAAAAAATCTGTTTTTGGCTCCTGTGACCTAGATGTGCAACGGACCGGAACCATTTGACCCATATTCAAACTTGACCGAGATATTGTCATGATGATCATTCTGAGCAAGTTTGATTAAGATTGGACCAAAATTGTGGCCCCTAGGGTGTTCACAAGGTTTTTATATGATTTGACCCGCTGACCTACTTTTTAACCCGATATGACCCATATTCGAACTGGACTGAAATATTGTCACAATGGTCATTCTGAGCAAGTTTCATGATAATTGGACCAAAACAGTGGCCTTCAGAGTGTTCACAAGGTTTTTCTATGATTTGACCTACTGACCTACTTTTTGACCGGACATGACCCATATTCAAACTTGACCAAGATATTGTCATGATGATCATTCTGAGCAAGTTTGATTATGATTGGACCAAAATTGTGGCCTCTAGGGTGTTCACAAGGTTTTTCTATGATTTGACCCGCTGACCTACTTTTTAAGCCGACATGATCCATATTCAAACTTCACTAAAATATTGTCACAATGATCATTCTGAGCAAGTTTGATGATGATTGGACCAAAATTGTGGCCTCTCGAGTGTTCACAAGGTTTTTATATGATTTGACCTACTGACCTACTTTTTTACCCGACATGACCCAAATTCGAACTTGACCGAGATATTGTCATGATTATCATTCTGAGCAAGTTTGATGATAATTGGACCAAAACTGTGGCCTCTAGTGTGTTCACAAGAAAAAGTTTACGCACGGACGACGCACGACGGACGACGGACGACGGACGACGCACGACGCACGACGACGCCGGACATCTTACTGTCACAAAAGCTCACCATGACCTTCGGTCAGGTGAGCTAAAAAAAAACAAGGTTATTTATTTAACGTTAACTGAGAGCTGAAACCGGCCGCACACTATAGTACTGATAAACCGCTTAGAGGAACTAAGCCTGTCCAGGAACCGCGGTGCGAGGCGGACCGTCCATGCTTATAAACTCTATTAGTTTCATTGGGCGACAGGGCTTGAGATGTCATTTCATTTTATTGTCGGGTAAAAGTCCCACAGAATTGGAAGCAGCGTCTCCAAAATGACCTTGACAGTGTTGACGGGGACGTTAAATCTCAAATCAAACAAACAAACAAACAAACAAATCATTCTGAATTTGATTAAATTTTATGTTCTCCAATACGCTGCGCTGATTAGTCAGAAACCATTCACGCGGATTGAACAGATTACTCATCATATTAACGAGTCCGTAAAATATAGACCCCGTAAACCCCCCACTTTATATAGAGAAAACTTTGGTTTACAGCGATATACAATATTTTTCTTACTTCTGCTCCAAGACATAGGTTGTGGGCGCTCAATGAGGTGGTTCTTACGAGTACCCACAACCTATCATAACGATTTCACGCCCGTTGGATATAATGCATTTCACATCTCCAAAATTACCATTTATCTGATGAAAATCCGTGATATTTTTCTTATAAATACTGCAAACATAGGTTGTGGGGACTCGTTAGAACCGCCTCAATCAATGAGGCGGTTCTAACGAGTCCAAACAACCTATGTTATGGAGCAGAGATATAAAAATAATGTTCACCCCCTTAAACCCCAGTTTTCCTATATGAAGTGGGGTTTAGGGGGTGTTCATTTCACGGACTTGTTCGCGTGATGGTTTGTAATAAAATAAGAAAAAATTATTTATTTTCATCAGGAACCGAAATAGGTAAAATAGTTTATTCCCCTGTAAACTCCAACTTTCTCTTTATGAACTGGAATTCACATGGGTGTGCAATAGGGCTGACACGATTAATCGGAAAATCGATAAATAGATCGATAAATTCCAAAAAATGATTATCATTACTGATTTGCTTATAATCGATTATTTGATAAGTACAATTTACTGCCCAAAGTTGTGCCTAAATTAGATGGATGATTGGCAAACAGTGCAGACCCTGATGAGACGCCGCGTTCTGCGGCGTCTCATCTGGGTCTACACTGTTTGCTCAGGCCTATCTGTTCAAACGCATGTGGTAAAGTACAACATATGGTAAGAGTCATGCTCTGACAGAAAGCGAGACAGGTAACATTATGACCAAATCTTCGGTGATTACTAATCGATTATCGGTCACAGTGGCAGGACTGATAATCGGTTATTTTTCAGCTCCGATTAGCCAGTCCTAGTGTTTAATATACGGACTTCTTCAAATGATGATGGTGATCATAAAATGCAAACCTACCAATATAAATGCAGTAGACATTATAATTGATGGAATCACAGGGGCCTATCGTCAGGTCTTCCCAATCTGTATTGTCGGCCCCTTTGATATCATAGGTTGCAACCAATGTCCCATTTGTAGACAAAACATAGATCTCGTCCTTCCCGCCATGATCATTTAAAGTATACAAAAGACCCGGATGTATTCTACTGGCTGCACAACCGGAAGCCTCATCTATTTTCGAGTCTCTCACTATTCCCTGAATGACGCCTTGTGCGAACCTTGGCGGAGGGGAAGCTGAAACAAGAACAATACGTAATGGTTCAGTGACATACGTACATGTATATATCGGCCCCCGCCCATAGGGGCTTGAAGAAATATATGGGCTGCATGATGCTTCCACGCAGGGCTGAATCCGGCCCGCACACTAGTTCTGGTAAACCGCTTACAGGATCTAAGCCTGTCCATGAACCGCGGTGCGAGGCGGACCGTCCATGCTAATAAACCCTATTGGTTTTATTGGGCGACAGGGCTTGAGAAGTCTTTTTATCTCTGTGTTGGGTAAAAGTCCCATAAAATTGGAAGCAACGTCTCCTAAATGGCCTTTACAGTGTTGATGGGGACGTTAAACCTCAAATCAAACAAACAAAACATGTATGTATACCCCAGCAAATTTTCCACCAGGTTAAGAAGTCCGTGTACTTTTCATCCCTCTAAACCGCACCTGATATAGGGAATCGTGGGTTTGCGGAGTTTTCATTATTTTTGCCCAAAACATTGATTAAAGGCACTTGTTGGAACGCCCACATTGTGGCGGTTCTAATGAGCACCCATGATCTGTATTTGGACTAGCTATCGTGTAAACAAGTCCGTGAAATGAGCATCTCTCTGAGTCCCACATTAAATAGAGAAATCTGGGGTTTACAGGGCTGAACATTATTTTGTTTAATTCTGCTCCAAGACATAGGTTGTGGGTACTAGTGAGAACCGTCTCAATGAGGCGGTTCTAACGAGCACCTACAATCTATGTCTGGACTAGAAATGAGCAATATATATCAAATATTATCAGAAAAATGGCAGTTGTGGAGATATAAAATAATGCACTATGTCGCACGATCGTGTTATCTAAATGCATATTACGCCCACTTTCATAGGAAAGATAAACCGCAATTTTAGCACACGCATGTGCTCCGTGGTGTAATGGGTATGAACCAGGCGTCGCAGGATCGATCCTAGGCTTCTCCAGAATTTCGGATGAGCCTTTAAACCAAGGTCCCGTATCCGCATGCCCTTAGCTGTTTGTGAGACGTAAAACTAAAACACTCACCCACTAAGCACAAGGATGTGTTATGGTTAATGTTTGTTTGAGTGTAGGTTTAACGTCCCCGTCAACACTATTTAGGTCATTTTCGAGACGTTGCTTCCAATTTTGTGGGACTTGTACCCGACATTGCGATGAAATGACATCTCAAGTCCTGTTGCCAATTAAACTTAAAGCCTTATATGCACTAACACGATCTTGCCTGGGCAGGCTTATAATGTAGTCCTTCAAAGTGGTTTACCAGTACTCATCAGTGGTCAGTTCATTATGAAAACTGGCCCCCGCCCATTGGGGCCTGAAGAAATAATTGGGCTGCATGATGCTTCCACGCAGAGCTAGTTCCGACCGCACACGGGTACTGGTGACCCGCTTAGAAGATTTAAGCCTGCCCAGGCAATGCGGTGCGAGCCGGACCGTCAATGCTTATAATTGTCACAGAGGTCGGTTTTCCAGTACCGGTAAATATATGTCAACGGTATTTCGTAGGACTGGAGTTGGAAACTATACTTATTTTTCCCATTGACCAATCAGTACTGCTATTTTGTAATTTTGTATGTGAGACGACGAATGATTGGTAACCCAGTAGCCGATAACCTTTGCTAACCTTTCCTTCACTTAACGCGGTTTTAACACAAAGAAAATTTCCATCAGCCTCACGCTGTAGATGAGAATTTTTGATTTATTGTGGTGGTTTTCATAACCACAGTTAGTTTATTGATACAGCCAGGTATGCCATTGTATTTTGTGTTGCCCTGTTTATGCCCATTTAACAGAAAACTAGTATCGCCAGTTCTTGACAAAACAGATTGACAGCTGTCAAATGTACGATGTTTTCTGTGCCTTTTGTTTACAGTCTATCGGCACATATATATGTTGGTACCTACCAAAATGGAATAGCGAAGGCTTGATCATTATAACAGCTGCTTCGATACTGTCCCTCCTATAATATGTATTTCTTTATTTGAAAGGTTATTGCTATTGTCATATAATTTCTTGGTTTTACCATAGTTGATAGTTATCACCTATGCACCCCGGTGTAACATAAAATAATAATATCTTCTGCACTCCGTTGTAGAATGATCTGTCTGTATTGTTCGTCCGTCCGTCTGCAACTGCGTCTGTTATCTGTATTGTATGTTATGTGTATTGTTCTGTGATCGGTGTCGCATTGTTGTCTTTTGTATGTTGCAGGCACAATCTATTTACATCATATATATATTTCATCGAACAATATCAACACAAACTAACCAACCCATATAGCGAGTTATTGTATTTATGACCCCTGCGTCATTGGAGCCCTCAGCGAGTTTGTAAGGGTGTCTGGCAGTATTTACATCAGTTATTACATCAGCTAGATAGTTTGATCACAGGCCAACATGAATCAGCATCAGCGACCGATTTATAGTCACGGGATTATATGATACGTGATTTGTGTTGTGTCGAATATATAGAAAACAATGGCCATTATTGTTCAACACGTGTTTAATTTAATGTAATACATATCAATTATATATACTGTGTTGTCATATCACAGCCTATGAAATAGTAGGAGTCCTTCCACTGCCTATAATTCTTCATTATCTGTGACCGGGTGCACATACTCTATCTGTGATAGGTTCGTGTTTCATTTTATATGTGTTTATTTGTGTTGTGTAGTTTTTATTGTGTGTGAACATGATCTTATAGCGTTTGTTTCTCATAGATCTGTCTATCAGAAACAAAAGAATGGAAAAGGCCTTTCATACATGTTTTTCTTTTAAATCTTGTCATGTTAATGTATGAGGGGAATTTCAGTGAAATTTTCTTCATGGATGAATATTGACGGGTTTGTATTGTGTTGAATGTCTTTTTATCTTGTTTTCTGAGCTATTTATTTTTATTGTCATTGACTGATATGGGCCACTTTTGAGTTGTTATGGGTGTCATGGAGGAGCAAATTCTTTCTTTCTAGTGAGGTGACTCCAAAGGAGCAAATTCTTTCCTTGATTTTTTTTTGTCTCCAAAGGAGCCCATTCTTTCCTTAAAAACATAAAAATGCACCCAAAGGAGCAAATTCTTGCCTTTAGGAGCAAATTCTTGCTGTTTTTGGGTCAGGATCTGTGTTTTCAGATTATTTTTGTGAGTGAAATGTTCATTTACACTTAATGGCCAATAGTTTTCTCATGATTTTATGTTTGTGTTGTGATTTTTGTGATATATTAGGTCTGTCTATCAAGTGTATACACTTATATATTACATGCTAGAGATTATCACAGCACTGCATGCTTCACAACAGCACTAACACTGTCTAACAGGCCATTATCACAAGTCCATGGATGTAAGTGAAGAGTGATTGATATTTTAAAGGCCCTTTCTTCCCTATCGCCCTGTATTTCATTTGCATGATATTTCAGGCTAAGTGAAGTGACTGTGTTCTATCTATTCTGATTTCCCATACAGTTTCCTGTCAGGCTAAACAGTTTTTTTAGATGCTGGAAGATGGAAATATAAGGTATGACATATGTTTTGCATTTAATTTTCTTTATTAATTGTAGAAACTATTCTGAATATTCCATATTTAGTATTTTTCAGTCATCAACACTATCAGGGTAACATATTTGTGTTTCTGCTTGTAAAATTGGTGACCTTTTTGAAAAAAAAATTAAAAAGGGAGATTTATTGACCTTTATAGCAGCACTTCACTTGATTATGTTACTAGTCATCATAAAAAAGTTTTATCCCCTAATGCTTAAAAACTATGTCTTACAGCTTGTTGCTTGAAGAAAGCATTCACCCTGGTGATGGTTTATCAGAAGATTGGTGAACACAATGATCTGTAAGCTGTGTTTTCATTAATTGGCTACCTGTTAATTAAGATACCTGTGTTGAGTGTATCAATATTGTTTGTATGTTAAAGCAAATAATTTCATTTTGCTTTACTTCGGTAGTTTAATGGTGCGTACGTTTTTGTGATCCAACATCTTGTGTAGCAAATGCGCTGAACTTGACGCATTTAAACCCTAAGCTCTATTAAATTTACTATGTTGTAAGTACCCTTATATTGTGTGTGTTATTGTGCACGCCACATTGGTAGTAATTTTTGTGGTTTACTTACCTTGCTTTGTGTTTATGATTTTGTTTAAACATCAGTGCATGGGTACCGCAGGGTGATTTCCTTTCCCCCCTTCCATTACCTTTTATTTTCTGTAATAGCCATAGATTAATTTCAGTATTTAAATTTAATTATTTGGTATATTAATTACTAGTCTTCAGATAACTGGTCTTACTAATTTTCATAATACCAAATTATCATGGCTAAAAATACTGAAAAGGGATTTAATTTGACAGAAATGGTAAAAACCATTAATGAAGATGCGGACTATAAAGTCTTGACGAGGGAAGAGTATGAGTTGCTTTTGGCACGAGCTACATCTTCTTATCGGGGTACACAAAATACCAGTACACCCATAGGTGGTGAACACAATACCTTTGTAAAATTTCCACCTCCAGCAGAAGCTTGACCCAAAATTGTCAACCCCGGTGCAGGTGTAAGTCCAAGGTTAAATTTACTTCAAAATGCCTTGTTGCAAAATATACGTACTGATAATTTTTAGAACACATATGTTCCCAAACTGCCAATATTAAGTGGCTCAAAAGAACCACAAAAAGGGAAAGCATCGTATGAAGTGTGGAGTTTTGAGGTAAAATGTTTAAAGAATTCAGCCAATTTACCCGAACATCTTCTTTTCCAATCTATTCGCAATTCCTTAAGGGGAACAGCAAGAGATATGTTGGTTCCCTTGGGTGGACATGCAACCGTGGATGAAATGCTAGAACAATTAGATGGTTTCTTCGGAAATGTTTTTACAAGTGAAACCTTGATGCAGTCTTTTTATAGCGACTGCCAAAAAGACAATGAGTCCATTGTTATTTATGGATCAAGGTTAGAGCAAACACTGTCAAGGGCGTTATCTTTCGGTCATATAGATGCCGTAGCTAAGGATTCTATGTTACGTAGCAAGTGTTGGACAGGTTTGAAAAGTCAAACCTTAAAAAAACTCTACGCGGCATTTGTATGACAGTGACAGAGATATTAAATCATTATTAAGGGAAATAAGAAAAGTTGATGTTGAGGAGTCTAGTGTAAAACCTCCATCTAAAAAGCCTGCCCATCAACTTAGTGGACAAGTGTCCGCTGAGGATACCAATACTCAGCTGTTGAAACAGATGAGTGAGTTAATGGGCCGTATGAAGGCAATGGAGGTCAGGTTGGAACAGCAGAGTAATGCTCTTGCTGAAGCGAAGAAATATTCTTCGAGTCAGCAAAGCTTTTCTTCTGGCGGTTTCAGAGGTCGAGGCCGAGGTTAAAGTAGAGGCTCATATGGAGGCGGTTATGGCAGGGGTTATCAGTATGATAACTCCCAAAATAACAACTCCTATAGAGGTAACAGGGGCGGTCGTTCTGGAGGAGGTTATCGTGGTGGTTCCAACGGCCGTGTAGCATACCACGATGACTGCTCTGCCGGAAATACTGGTCATTTAAACTAGTTTCTTCCTCTGTTGCTGGGCAAAGGAGGAAGCCACAGTTAATTTTCAACAAGGCCCAAGTGTATCAATAGATACAAAACCAAATTTATAAAGTAGGTCAGTTAGCCAACGAAGGAGAATTTGTTATATTTGGAGTTAAGACAGTTGCTCTAATTGATACTGGCTCCATGGTAACATCTATCTCTGAGACCTTTCACTCTTCAGTGGACCCTAAACCATATTTGCACGACATCAGTGAATTCGGTCTTTTATTGTCCGTTTCAAGTGCCACTGGTGATAAACTTCCATATAAGGGTTTTATTGAAGCAGATGTGTCTGTACCTTCCTTGGGAAATAATAGTTTTATTGTGCCAGTGCTTGTTGTAGCCGACACTGAGTATAATAGTGAGGTACCAGCTAGAATTTGTTATATTTGGAGTTAAGACAGTTGCTCTAATTGATACTGGCTCCATGGTAACATCTATCTCTGAGACCTTTCACTCTTCAGTGGACCCTAAACCATATTTGCACGACATCAGTGAATTCGGTCTTTTATTGTCCGTTTCAAGTGCCACTGGTGATAAACTTCCATATACGGGTTTTATTGAAGCAGGTGTGTCTGTACCTTCCTTGGGAAATAATAGTTTTATTGTGTCAGTGCTTGTTGTAGCCGACACTGAGTATAATAGTGAGGTACCAGCTATTATTAGTACCAATGTTATTAGATTGTGCAAACAATCAAACCATGAAGCTAGTGTTCCCAATGAGTGGCAAACAGCATTTGATGGTTTGTGTGATGTCACAATACCGGTTAAAACTACCAATAATTATGGTATTCGTTTAGCTCCCGGAGAAGTTAAAACTATACATGGTATTGTTCGTGGCACAAAAGATATACAAAATGCTGTGACAGAACATGCAGAAGGCACATTATCAGGTAATTTGACAATATGTCCAAGAGTAGTTTCTTTAGAAGCACATGGTTCGTGTTCCAGTCCGAGTCTGTAATTTATCTGTGAGAGCGTAGAAATTCCTCCAAAGTCTTTATTGTGCTCTCTTTCTAGTGTCAATGTAGTAGATTCATGGACACCTGATTCTACATAGAAACAGGAACATAAGTCTATGGCTACATCCTTAGATGATACAGGCATCAAGATTGAAAATGAAAATCTAAATGCTGATCAGTTATTAAGGGCTAAACAAGTCCTTGGTGATTGGTCACATATTTTTTCTACCGGTCCTACAGACTTGGGTAGAACAGATGCCGTTAAACATAAGATAAATTTAACGGATAACGTTCCTTTTAAAGACCTTTACAGGAGAATCCCTCCAGGATTATACGAAGAAGTGCGACAACATTTGAAGGAAATGCTTGAGGCAGATGCAATCCGTCCATCCAGTAGCCCATATTCTTCAAATGTTGTTCTTGTTCGTAAGAAGGATGACAGTCCTCGTTTTTGCATAGACTTTAGGAAACTGAACAGTCGTACTATTTAAGATGCCTACACATTACCACGCATTGATGGCACCATAGATACATTACTTGGTGCAAAAATACTTTTCAAAACTGGATTTGCGGAGTGGCCAATGGCAAGTCGAAATTGACGAAGCTGACAAATTCAAGACTGCATTCACCGTTGGAAATCTGGGCTTCTTTGAATGCAATCGCATGGCATTTGGACTAATCAACGCCCCAGCCACATTCCAACAGTTAATGGAGCGTTTTATGGGTTAATCTTTCCGGAAACTTTCGAAAAACACATTTCTAGGCTTGAAGCTGTTTTTAGCCGTTTAAATCATCATGGTTTAAAACTAACAGCATCTGAATGTGAGTTTTTTAAGAGTTCTGTTAGGTACCTGGGCCAAGTTGTCAGTGAAAAGGCAGTTGAAACCGATCCCGACAAGATAGAAGCTTTGATCCCTTGGCCTCAGCCGACTAATGTAAAAGAGCTTAGTTCATTCTTAGGTTTCACAGGCTGTTACAGGCGTTTATCAAAGACTATGCAAACATTGTGAAACCTTTGAATGACCTTCTTATAGGGCATCCTACTAATAAAATCTCTGACCAAACCAAGAAGAAGAAGAAGAAGAAGAAGAAGAAGAAGAAGAAGTCTGTTGCACCTTGGCAGTGGGGAAATGCTCAACAGTAAGCTTTTAATTCTTTGAAAGATAAGTTATCTTCTCCTCCTGTCTTGGCGTATGCCGATTTTTCAAAGTAGAAGTAAAACAAAGATCAGGAATCGATACAATTAACTTACTCCACCCATCAAAGACACCATTCAAGGGAAAGAAACACAAACATTAAGCGACCAGACCATAATGGAAACCTAAACAAAGTGAGGCCATAAGGACAGTTACTTTCCCACAAAATGGCCATATGGCCATCCAAAATAAAAAGACACAAGTGATACACACAGTAAGTAACAAACAACAACATAAATAAATCGCCACAGAAGAACCGCCTTGGAACGGTCAGTGGAAAGATTTCCACTGGGGGGCTTAAATCGATTTTACTTGGCCACAATCCTCGCCCTTACTTCCGTCGCGATTTAGACAAATAATTTGTTCAGTCCGCATGAAGGCCTCCTAACTCATCAGTGCAACATCTCCGTGAACACAAATAATCAAAGAACCACAGAGGTGAAACAACAGTGAGGGCTCGACAGCAAGAAACCACTGAAATGCTGGAGCAAAAGAAAACCAACAGTTAGACTCCGATGGCCCCGACCAGAGACAGAGCATCAGGCACCAACCAACATTACCTTGAATTAGATCTCTCTAATTCTCAATAAGCATTTACGTTGGAACCGTCATAGAATCTGAGACCTGACCCACCGGCGTGCAATTAAAGAAGGAAGCAAAGTTGCCAACCGTGATTGGGTTAACTACCATGCATTCAGTCTTTCGTATAATATCCATGTTGTACCCAATCTTTTTATAACGAAGAATGATTTTGCGAAATTGGGTGCTAAAGTCATTGCGGTTATATATTTTTCTGAATTTATATACTAAGTAACCATCAAAACCGTTTATACTCCACACTGATGCTTCTTGTGATGGTTTGGGAGCAGTGTTATACCAAGAGCATGATGGCATTGAAAACGTCATTGCCTATGCATGTAGAGGTCTGAGAAATAGTGAAAAGCTCTATCCAGCCCATAAACTGGAATTTTTGTGTCTCAAATGGGATGTGACAGATAAGTTTCATGATTATTTATATGGTAACAATTTTACAGTGTGCACCGATAATAATCCTTTAACTTATGTGTTATCCTCTGCAAAACTTGATGCTACTGGCCATAGGTGGTTGGCTTCTCTTGGCCTTTATAATTTTCAATTGAAGTATAAGAGTGGTAAGTCCAACCGAGATGCTGACGGTTTGTCGAGAAGACCTCAGCCAACAGTACAATTATTTCCAGAGGCAGTGAATGCTATTTGCCAGTCTTACACTGTCCAAAGAAATACATGTCCATATGTTGAAACATTGCTTGTTTAACAAGATGACGATGTCTTAGGCACACTTTCAACCCATTCTCCGGGTTCTTCTCCAGTTTCTTCTGAACTTAAAGATATTGACTGGTCAAGGGAACAGCTTGCGGATCCAAGCATTGCCAGGATAATCAGTTTACTTAAAACTGGTTTTAGTCCCGAGTACAGTGATCTCAAGACAGAAACGCCTACTGTTTTAAAATATCTTCGTGAGTGGAAGAAATTTTCACTGGTTGATGGTATTCTGTACAGAAACACCGTGTTAGATGGGCAGAATACTCGTCAACTGGTATTGCCTGATCACTTAAGGGATACTGTCTTGAAACACTTACACGATGACCTAGGTCACAAAGGGCGTGATCGAGCAATGTCCTTGGTTCTCCAGAGGTTCTATTGGCCAGGTCTAGAAAGTTGTGTCGAACAGTAGTCAAAAAATTGTGGTCGTTGCATTCAACGGAAAACTGTTCCAAAACCAAGTGCTGAGCTTGTGAACATTGTCACTACTCAGCCAATGGAACTTGTTTGTATAGATTTTCTTTCAATGGAGAGGTCAAAAGGGCGGTCATGAAAACATTCTAGTGATCACTGACCACTTCACACGATACGCCCAGGCCTTTCCAACGAGAAACCAGTTAGCAAAGACAGTTGCTAGAGTCCTTTTTGAACAGTTTATCGTTCATTATGGCTTCACTGCTCGGTTACATAGTCCTCAGGGAAGAAATTCTGAATCTTCTGTTATAAGGGAGTTATGCAGTCTGGCGGGTGTTCAAAAGTCGAGGACCACACCATACCACCCTATGGGGAATGGTATGGTTGAAAGCTTCAACCAGACGCTTTTGATCATGCTGGGCACACTGCAAGACAACCAGATACAAGATTGGAAATCCTACGTGGCTCCCTTAGTCCATTCATATATTGCTACTAAACATGATTCCACTGGATACTCTCCATTTTTCTTTATGTTTGGTAGACACCCCCGTCTTGCAGTGGATGCATGTTTAGGCCTACAAAGTAGAAGTAAAACAAAGATCAGGAATAGATACAATTAACTTACTCCACCCATCAAAGACACCAAACAAGGGAAAGAAACACAAACATTAGGCGACCAGACCATAATGGAAACCTAAACAAACGAAGGCCATAAGGACAGTTACTTTCCCACAAAATGGCCATATGGCCATCCAAAATAAAAAGACACAAGTGATACACACAGTAAGTAACAAACAACACCATAAATAAACCGCCGCAAAAGAACCGACTTGGAACGGTCAGTGGAATGATTTCCACTGGGGGACTCAAATCGACTCCACGCGGTCACAATCATCGCCCCTACTTCCGTCGCGGCCTAGACAAATAATTTGTTCAGTCCGCATGAAGGCCTCCTAAATCATCAGTGCAACATCTCCGTGAACACAAAAAATCAAAGAACCACAGAGGTGAGACAACGGTGAGGACTCGACAGCAAGAAACCACCGAAACGCTGGAGCAAAATAAAACCAACAGCCAGACTCCGATGGGCCCGACCAGAGACAGAGCATCAGGCACCAACCAACATCACCTTGAACCAGATCTCCCTAATTCCCAATAAGCCCCCACGGCGAAGCCGCCACAGAATCCGAGGCCCGACCAACCGGCGCGCAACCAAAGAGGGAAAAAAGCCGCCAACCGCGACCGGGCCAACCACCATGCATGCAGTCTGTCGTATAACATCCATGTTGTACCCAATCTTTTTATATCGAAGAACGACCCCACGAAATTGGGTGTTGAAGTCATTACGGTTATATATTTTTCTGAATTTATATACCAAGCCACCACAAAATTCGGGTTCCGATAGACCATGTTGCAGAAGAATAGTCCAATATTGAATTTTGATATCAAATCAGAATGGCGTCTATAAAATTTTGAAAAGGCTTTGTGTAGTCTATGATACCGACAACCCTGATTAAGGAGCCCAGCCGCTAATACTTTATTACGAGTGTTGAAGTCAGTTACATGACTACACACTCTAGCAAATCGAATTAATTGCGAAATATAAACGCCATAGGATACAAACCCAGTTCAGCCAGATTCTTCAAGGGAGCACTATGTTTCCAAATTGAAGAAGCTACTGAACTTTGCTTATAAGGTCGCTGAAAGGGAAGCTGAAAAGAGTGCCAACCGCAATAAATCAAATTATGATTTAAAAGTAAGAGAAGCAACTCTAGATATAGGGACCATGTTTTAATTAGAAATGTTGGGTTGCGGGGCAAGCATAAATTGGCAGACAATTGGGATATACACCCGTATGTTGTCACTGGTATACCCGATAAGAATGTGCCTGTGTATACTGTTCGGAGAGAATCAGGTGATTCAACAGTGAAAACATTGCACAGGAACATGCTGTTACCATTTTCAGTTATACCGGGTATATCAGAGACAAATATAGAGCGAACTCAGAATGTAGGTCCTGAAACCAATAAAGTTACTACCAGAAAACAGAAAGCGGTACCCATTTCTGAATCTGATTCTGTTTCAGACTCAGATCAATCTGACTATGTCCCAAGATACATTCCTCCACATAAGAGGAATCGGAGAATAAATTTACCTGTTGGTATTTCATCTCGTGATAGTGCAGAAAGGTCTATTACAATCAATGATTCTTCTTACCAAGATCCATTTGATAGTACAGCTATAAGACCACCGGATGACATAGATAGAAGTCAGTTAGACATGGCAATTAGTCATGAATCTGATCCATTAGCTAGTGATGGCCATCAATCTTCTGTAGGTAGGACTATGGATCAGTCTGAACAGTCAGTTCTAGGTACAGAGCAGGCAGAACAAGATATAGGACCCTGTAGATCAGGTAGAACTCGTCAGCCACCAGATAGATACGGTGATTGGTTGATGAATCAACAGTCTGCCCAGGAATGGTTTGTTTAATTTTCTTGTACTGTTTTTATCTAATTCCCATATGTTTTAAATTTCAATACGCGGGAGAATGTCATATCAGTAAAGTTTTCTGTTTTCGTCTCCTTGCTATGATTATGTATTGAACATATTCTGACCAAATTTTAAATGCTGAGTTTCAGATATATGTACTGCTGAATTTATGATAATAAATTCTCGTATATCTTGTGATACAAGTTGATTGTCTCACTTGCATATATATAAAAAGATCAATACTGATTTGCTGTCAGTAATGAATTTTGTCTCAGTGTTGGCATATAATATAAGAATCTTATATGGGTGTGAGGGGTGTATTGAAAAATCCGTCCCGAGGGACACTGTCCGGCATCACGAGGCTTGTCGAGTGATGCCGGACAGTGATCCCGAGGGACGAATTTTTCTATCCACCCCTCACACCCATGTAGGATTCTTTTTCTTGCATACCTTCCATTTCTATTGCGAATTTTTAATGCTGCTGTCACTTCGGTTACCGACGTCCGCCATTTTGTGATGACACAACAGAAATGTTTAGTGACGTCACGCATGACGAACGCGCATGAGGTTGTAATCAACCAGTGTATTTATCAAACACGCGATTATATTCGATTTGGGGTCGGTACACCAGGGTCAGAACATAAATTTCTATCCCAGGGTAAAATCACGGTGTTCCTTGTCTGGTGTGCAAGAAAGCTGTATCTGATTTGGACATCTTTCCAATATCAGCAATCCAGTTTTCTGGATGCCAGCGATTAATAAGCATATCTGTGATAAAGTATTATTCTGAATTTGTTTGTTTGAAGCTCAGCTATAACTCAGCTAACTTTATTCAATGTAAATATATTTTAATGTTTCAAAATGTCAGGAGCCGTTTTTTCAAAGCAGGGGCGACTGTCACAGAGGTCGGTTTTCCAGTACCGGTAAATATATGTCAACGGTATTTCGTAGGACTGGAGTTGGAAACTATACTTATTTTTCCAATTGACCAATCAGTACTGCTGTTTTGTAATTTTGTATGTGAGACGACGAATGATTGGTACCCCAATAGCCGATAACCTTTGCAAACCTTTCCTTCACTTTACGCGGCTTTGACACCAAAAAAAAATCCATCAGCTTCACGCTGAAGATGACTATTTTCGATATATTGTGGTGGTTTTCATAACCACAGTTAGTTTATTGATATATAGAGGATCTTACATGAGTGCTCATGTATTATTGAATTTATTAAACGAGTTGAGGAGGGGGGACAAAATTCGAGGCTTTGCCGAGCATTTTATTCCTTTTCCTCAACGAGTTTAATAAATTCAATAATACACGAGCACGAATGCAAGATTGTATTTATCATATGACATTTAAAACGCATTTTATTCACGATTGTTTACAAAAATGTCAATATTCCGCCATCAGTAAACGCGACGTCGTTAAGGACGTCGTACATGTAACGTTACGGGACGAATCTAGCTAAATCGCATATTTAATCCACTAGTGGATTATCGAAAATAATACATGGCGTTATTACATTCTTAGACGCGACGTCATATGATAAAGTCGGGTATGCCATTGTATTTCGTGTAGCCCTGTTTATGCCCATTTAACTGAAAACTAGTATTGCCAGTTCTCGACAACACAGACTCACAGCTGTCAAATGTACGATGTTTTCTGTGCCTTTTGTTTACAGTCTGTCGGCACATATATATGTTGGTACCTACCAAAATGGAATAGCGAAGGCTTGATCATTATAGCAGCTGCTTCGATACTGTCCCTCCTATAATATGTATTTCTATATTTGAAAGGTTATTGCTATTGTCATATAATTGCGTGGTTTTACCATAGTTTGTAGTTATCACCTATGCATCCCGGTGTAACATAAGATAATAATATCTTCTGCACTCCGTTGTTGAATGATCTGTCTGTATTGTTCGTCCGTCCGCCTGCAACTGCGTCTGTTATCTGTATTGTATGTTATGTGTATTGTTCTGTGATCGGTGTCACATTGCTGTCTTTTGTATGTTGCAGGCACCCTCTATTTACATCATAGATATATATTTCATCGAACAATATCAACATAAACTCACCAACCCATATAGCGAGTTATTGTATTTATGACCCCTGCGTCATAAACACTATTGGTTTTATTGGGCGACAGGGCTTGAGATGTCATTTCATCTCAATGTGGGGTAAAAGTCTCACAAAATTGAAAGCAACGTCTTCAAAATGACCTATACAGTGTTGACGGGCACGTTAAACCTCAAATCAAACAAATCATTATGAAAACACGCCTATACAAATACATTGTAAACTTTACCACTGAAAAAATGAAAATTTTAAGATGAAAAATTGTGATATTTTTGTTATTTCTGCTCAAATTATACATTGTGGTTACTCGTTAGAACCGCCTCATCGAGGCGGTTCTAACGAATATTCACAATCTATAATTTTGAGCAGAAATAAGAAAAGTAAGGTTTACACCTTTAAACCGCAGTTTTACTGTATAAAAGTGGGGTTGAGAAAGGTCAAAATTATATAGGAGTGTTTTCGTGATGTTCAGCTCTATGTGGAAGTAACCTGCAGCCCAATCTATTTCTCCATGCCCCGATGGGCGGGGGCGAAATGTGTTATGATAATGCATATAGTCCTTAAAAGTGGTTTATCAGTACTCATCAGTGTGTGTGTGAATTCGGGTTTAACGTCGCTTTCAACAATTTTTCAGTCATATCACGACGGTGTCTGGTTGCGACAGGGAGCTCAATGCTCACTTTTATAGTGCTGTCTCACTGAAGTATCATGTCCCAGACACACTACATGATACCACACTCAGTCACATTATCCTGACACTGGGTCGACCAGTCCTAGCTCTACCCCGTAAATCTGAGTGCCAAGCGAGGAGCAGCTAGTACCAATCTAAACGACTTAGGTATGTCGCGGCCCGGGATCGAACCCATGACCTCCCGTTCCCCGGAGCGGACACTCCACCAACTGAGCTATCGGGGCCGGTACCAGTACTCATCAGTGGTCAGTTCATCAGCAATGGAATACGGACTGATTATCATCACGATTATACATCTTTGTAAAAATGTGCATTTTTTAATATCTTCAAAATGGTTATTTTGCTGACGAAAATCTGTGATATTTTTTATAATTTAGACTCCAAACAGAGGTTGTTTTTACCCGTAATGCATAACTGAAAGGCAAATTCAAAATGACAATGGTTTTGAATAGGCTCCAATGTAAATATCTTTTTGTATACTGCAGTGGTTGAGTGCACACCACGCTTTTATAGATAATGTACCAAAATATGTGAAAGGTAAAGGCGTTTCAATTTTTTAACTGTAAAAGCTTGTAATGTTTCACAGCCCAATCAACATAATACTAAATGCATTTATTACCCATCCAACAGCTTATTGGTCATATAAGAGTCTTACTACTCATCAACGTTGTCTCAACTTATCGTATAACATGAATGTGTAACAAAAAAGTGCATCTTTTACAATCCGTCAATTCTATTTTGATCATTAAGATTACATGCCTACGTAACGTTGCATGGTAACGCTTTTGAAAATGATATCCCATTATCAATACTAATATGCCTTTGAAATGACAAACATTTTCAAATTTTGGCACATGCTGAAAAGATATGAAAAGAAATAAGTAGACACACAAAATGGTGCCCCGTTGAAAAAAACTCGCAGATTCATTTTGGAATATTTACTTTCCCAGTGTGAAGCCCAATGTAAACCTACAGAAAACAATGAAGTTTATACTCTCTTGAACGCATCGGGTCATATGAATTTCAGTGACGTAAAGTGACGTCAATCTAAACCATGGTTCTCTACGATGTGATTGAGCGCTGGCGACGTCAACTCTGTTCCCATCTTTCTAGAAAAACAGCGGGCAAATGTTTTTCAGCTTTTAATGTTTGCCCTATAAACATTTTATTTCGCTCAGTGATCAGAAGCAAAGAATGTTAATATAAGAAATAAACTATTTTTTTTCTGCTGTTAATGAAAGTATGAACGACAGCGGATAGCTAGCAAATTGGTTCATTTTCTTTGGAGGCGACCCATTGAATCCTTGATAAACTGAGGAGTGAATTATTATTATTATTAATATTATTATTATTATTATTATTAATATTATTATTATTATGATTATTATTACTATTATTGTATAACCTGGGGTCTGAGAGTGTGACAACGCCATGAAAAAAATTCTGTGCTCCAATAGTGGATTACATCTGCTAATTAGTTAGATACGCCACGTAACGTTGCGTACGACGTCCTTAACGACGTCGCGTTTTTAATGGCGGAGTGCGCCATTTTTGTAAAAAAAAAAAAAAAAACATGAATGAAAAATAATGTTAAAAAATAGAATCTTGGTTTCGCGCTCATGTATTATTAAATTTATTAAACTCGTTGAGCCTCGCATTTTATCCTTTTTACTCAACTTGTTTGATACTTGAATGAACGCCCATGTAAGATCCTCTACTTATAATAATAATACCAAAATTAATAATTATAATAATAATATTGCCTCGGTAGCTCAGTCAGATGTGCGTGGAACTATTTTCTACGGTCATTCTCTTCCGCTGATACAAGAAGAACAATTGTAAATTTCTAGCGAAAGAATGTGCCCTGTACTGGTTAACTGCTCATGTGTCAACATTTAGATGAGTAAACTAACTGGCTTGTATGACCTGAAAAGTGTTGACTTGGTCGTTAAACGCAATCAAACACTATACATATAAATATTATTTTAGGCACTGGAAGTCTCTTTACATGTTACAATGTATTTCAAGCCTTATTTTCTCTAAATAATAATAATAATAATAATCAGAAGAAGAAGAAGAAGAAGAAGAAGAGGAAGAAGAAGAAACCTAATTATTATTGTAATTACCTTTTTTCTATAATAATAATAATAATAATAATAATAATAATAATAATGATAAGGATAATAATAATTATTATTATCATTATTATAATTAATAATAAAACATGATAGTAGTAATTGATTCTTTAAAGCATTTTTGATGCGCATCACGTGAAAAAATCCGAGAAATAAAGACCCCGCTAAACCCCACTTTATGCAGAGTAAACTTGAATTTACGGGGGTAAACATTATTTTCCTTATTTGTGTTCACAGACATAGGTTGTGGGTTCTCATTTGGGCGGCTCGAACGAGCACAGTAAACCTATGTTCTGAGTATATTAAAGAAAGATATCACAAATTTGCATCAGAAAAATAACATTTTTTGAGGTGTGCCCCCGCCCATAGGGGCTTGAAGAACTATATGGGCTGCATTATGCTTCCACGCAGAGCTGAATCTGGTCCGCACACTAGTACTGGTAAACCGCTTAGGTGATGTAAGCCTGTCCAGGAACCGCGGTGCGAGGCGGACCGTCTATGCTAATAAACCCTATTGGTTTCATTGGCGACAGGGCTTGAGATGTCATTTCATCTTAATGTCGGGTAAAAGTCCCACAAAATTGGAAGCAACGTCTCCAAAATGACCTTTACAGTGTTGACGGGGACGTTAAACCTCAAATCAAACAAAACAAACAAAACCTTTTTTGAGGTATGAAAAAATGCATTATATCACACGGATGTGTAGTCGTACTTGATTATTTCAGTCTCCTCATTCAATAGGCTGCCGGCCTCGCTAGCTCAGTCGGATGCACGACTGCCTGGTGATCAGGAGGACGCGGTTCGTTACCTGCTGGGGTCGGCAATATTCTTTCGTGAAGATTGATCATGAAATCTTTTCCATGGTCATTCTCTCCCTTCCACTGATTCAAGAAGGGTAGTCGTCAGTTTCTGGCGAAAGAATGTGTACTGTACTGGTTAACTCCTTACGTATAAGCTTGCCAAGGAAAAGTATGGATAGGTAAACTGACCGGCTCAAAAATGACCTTAATAGTGTTGACTGGGCCGTTAAACTCCAATGCAAACCAACAAACATACATTCCATAGCCTGCGCAATGAGATTTCTTTGTCTATGCACCACATGGTATGAAGCTAAACAAAACTATGGGGCGCCCTTTTACTATTTAATCCGTATTTATAGATATCCATAATTCGATTTATGGATATCCATAAACAGCCGAATAATGGATAGCCATAATTCGAATTATGGATAACCATAAATCGAATTATGGATATCTATAATTCGATAAATGGATGTCATTAATTCAGATCGATTTATGGTTATCCATAATTCGATTTATGGATATCCATAATTCGAATTATGGATATATATAATTCGATTTATGGACATCCATTATTCCATGATTTATGGATATCTATAATTCGAATTATGGATATCCATAATTCGATTTATGGATTTATGGTCCCTCAAAATTGGAGGCAACGTCTCCAAAATGACCTTTACAGTGTTGACAGGGACGTCAAACTTCTAATCAAACAAACAGACAAAGGTTTCATTGGGCGACAGGGCTTGAGAAGTTATTTCATGATGCTTCCACGCAGAGCTGAAACCGACCGCACATGGGTACTGGTAAATCGCTTAGAGGATCTAAGCCTGCCCAGGCAATGCAGTGCGAGTCGGCCTGTCCATGCTTATAAATCATATTAATTTCATTGGGCAGCAGGGCTTGAGAAGTAATTTTATCTCAATGTCGGACAAAAGTCCCACAAAATTGGAAGCAACGTCTCCAAAATGACCTATACAGTGCTGACGGGGACGTTAAACCTCAAATCAAACAAACAAACATATATCCATATAATACTCTACTTGAGGTGTATGGAGTACCAGGCAGATTCAGATATATCTCCTGACCCCCGCCCATTGGGGCTTGGAGAAATAGATTTGGCTGCATGAGCTGAGAGTACTGGTAAACCGTTTAGAAGGTCTAAGCCTGTCCTAACAAACTCGTGCGAGTCAATGGGCGACAGGGATTGAGATGTTTGTTTGTTTGTTTGTATTTGAGTTTAACGGCCCAGTCAACACTAATTTAGGTGATTTTTGAGCCGGTCAGTTTACCTATCCACACTTTTCCTGGGCAGGCATATTCGTAAGCAGTTAACCATGCAGTACAGAGCACATTTTTTCGCCAGAAACTGACAACTGCCCTTCTTGAGTCAGCGGAAGGGATAGAATGACCGTAGAAAAGATATCGAGATCAATCGCCACGAAAGAATGTTGCCGACCCTGGCAGTTATCGAACCCGCGTCCTCCTGATCACCAGTCAGACGCGGATCCGACTGAGCTACAGGGGCCGGCGGGATTGAGATGTCATTTCATCTCAATGAAGACTTAATGCCCAACATGATTGGAAGCAACGTCTCCAAAATGACCTAAATAGTATTGAAGGGGACGTTAAACCTCAGATTAAACAAAACATCTCTCTCCCACACCATAGGCCTCCACTAAGCCTATCCTACATTACCTCCACCTCCATCTCGGCTTTTATTACACACCTAAATTGGAAACCTGACGCGAATAGTCGAGTTTTTTTTTTTTTTGGTTTTGTTTTTTGAAAAGGGAGCAGTCATTATTCATTAGGTTTATTTGCAGAGGAGAATTATGGATATCCATAATTCGATTATGGATATCAATAAATCAGCCGAATAATGGATATCCATAATTCGAATAATGGATATCCATTATTCGATTTATGGATATCATTAATTCAGTTCGATTTATGGATATCGAATTATGGATATCCATAATTCGAATTATGTATATCCATAAATAATTATGGATATCCATAAATAATTATAGATATCCATAAATAATAATAGATATCCATAATTCGAATTATCGATATCCATAAATATTTATGGATATCTATAAATACAGATTAAATAATAAAACGGCGCCCCATACAAAACTGACATGTGCGGGCCTCCGTGGCCTAGTGGATAAGACCGCTGACTCTTAATCATTAGGTCTCTCACCGCTGTGGGTTCGAGCCTGACTCGGGTCATATGTGAAACGCCTAGTTCTGCAACGGATGGTCAGGTAGTTTTTCTCAGAGCACTCCGGTTTTCGCCAAACTCCGATTAACAATCGTCTCGATATGAGCAGAAATTTATCTCGGTAAAACCAAAATAAAACAAAAATGACTTGTATAATATGAATACTTACTGGCGAATAATAATCGTGGTTCTATAGACGCTGTGCATGTTATTAAGCTTTCAGCGAAAATGAGAAACAAAGCAATGTGTCTGAATAACATTGTTGAATATTGAGAAAAAGATTCCTTCTGTTTTTAAAATGGTTCAACTCAGCGAATGCACGAATATATATATACTATACCAAGTATACGTGATTCCTTACCGCATGTGCGAGGGCTCTTCAAAAACTTCTCGGCTTAATCTGGATGAATCGATATTGCTAACTGGTTTTGGCATACATCTTATAACTTTTTATCATATGACGTCGCGTCGGAGAGTGTAATAACGTCATGTAATATTTTCGATAATCCACTAGTGGATTAAATATGCAAATTAGGTAGATACGTCCCGTAATGTTACATGTACGGCGTCCTTTACGACGTCGTGTTTACTAATGGCGGAATATTGACATTTTTGTAAACAATCGTGAATAAAATGCGTTTTAAATGTCATATGATAAATAGAATCTTGCATTCGTGCTCATGTATTATTGGATTTATTAAACTCGTTGAGGAAAAGGAATAAAATGCTCGGCAAAGCCTCGCATTTTATCCCTTTTCCTCAACTCGTTTAATAAATTCAATAATACATGGCACTCATGTAAGATCCTTTATATCCACTCCAGTACATTACTTCAACGGTCTCACGATTAAGGTAACCAATGCACACTCTAGCGCATTATCCTGCATCAGAATGCCCGATTGTCCCAGCGAAAGGCCTCACAAAAGGATCTAGAATTTCATCTCGATACACAAATGCAGTCAATGTACCTCCGTTTATCACGTACAATTCCGTTCGGCCTTCATAAGAAATTCCACTCCACACCATCACTGACCCCATCCATATCTGTCTATTTTCACAATGTTGGAGTCCGGGTCGTCTCCAGACTCGAACACGTCGATCAGATGCACTCAGGTTAAATCTGCTTTCATCCTGTACGCCAGTTTTGCAATCGCCAATGCTGATGTTCTTGGGCAAACTCATGTCGCCGTGCACGATGTTGCCTGGTGAGAATAGGCCTCTTGCCGGACGTCTGGCCTTCAGATCACCTTCATGTACCCAGTTACGTAATGTTTGATCGGATATCCTTTGACCATGTGCATGCTGGAAATCAATTTGTAGCCTTCTGGCCGTGTACTGCCGATTTCGTAGCGCTATATATCGAAGATATTGATTTTCCCTTTGTGAAGTCATGCGGTATCGGCCTTGCCCTTCTCGTATAGTAAACTCGCCCGTCTCCTGGTAGCGTCTCCATAGCCTGGCAACAACACTTCTCGATACATCAAAGAGTTCAGCAACGATCCTTTGAGGGTACCCACTTTCAAGCAAAGCGACAGCCAGAGCGACCTCAACTTCTTCCAAGAACTGCCTAACACCATGTGAAGTCACTATGAAGCCCAAAATAACGCATAACCGAAAGAATTGACATGTTTCTGATCCAAACTCAAATTTTGAACAGGTCGTCCCATACCGCATTTCAGCCGTTTTATAGGGGTATCCATGCTGTAGCTCACATTCTTGTTTTGCGCGAGAACCTTGCTTCTTGACGTTTGCATGAACATTGTTAAGAGGTGTCAGTTTAAAATAGTGCCTTTCGTTTAGTTTGAAAATTGTCAAGAGGTGATGTTATACAGGCATAAGACTTTGCTCCTTTAATTGTTTTGGACAGTGTATATTGAACAGGTCACCAGGCTGAGCAATAATGAAAAATTTCATATAAACCACGTGATATTTTTCATATTTCTTTTCAAAACATAAAATTTGGATACTCGGCTAGTACATACAATCTATGTTTTAAGTAGAAGGAATAAGAAAAATAATCTATCCCCAGTAAACCCCAGTTTTACTATATGAAAGCGGGGTTTAATTGGGTTAGAATGATATAAGCATGTTTTGCGTGATGCAAAGAATACATATATGATAAGTGCATTGAAGTTCATGTTGACTAAAAGGCATTTATTCTTGATTATTGAGGACTATCATTTCGTTACATAATATCATGTAGCCCTCAGTGCTGACTAAAGAGAAGTCCTCTGTCTGCAACAGGTAAGGGGCCTTCTTGGGGAAAATCAATAATTGACTAACTGTTAACTACAGTGTACCTTATTGATTGTCCTCTTTAGTGCCTCAGTCAGGGGATTCAGTAGGAGCTACTAATCACCCTATTAAAGGCCGCCTTTGATCTGATGTAGACAGTATATCACAGGGGGCAGTAAAACAATTATGAACACACGGTGTATGCTACTCTCTCAGAATTCTTGATTATTGAGGACCAGCATTGCATTACATAATATTATATAGCCCTCAGTGCTGACTGAAGAGAAGACCTCTGTCTTCAACAGGTAAGGGGCCTCCTTGGGGAAAAATCAATAGTTAACAAATTGTTGACTAGATTGTACCTGATTGATTTCCCCTTAAGTGCCGCAGTAAAGGGATTCAACAAGACCTAATAATCACCCTATTAGGGGCTGCCTTTGATCTGCTACAGAGAGTATATCACAGGGGGTAAAAAAACAATTATGAGCACACGGTGTGTCCTTCTGTTACAAGAATAAACGCCTTTAAGGGGAACGGATACACCTTCAGGGAAGGTGACTTTTGCAAAAATATTTTGTCTCCCATATAAATAAAGGTAAAAATCTGTCCTGAGGAGCAATTTCTTTCCTGTAAGAGTAGACTCCTTTTTCCATGGGATAGAGTTCATAGGAAAGTGGACATGAAGTCCCGAAAGTTGTCTCCCTTTGAAAAATGGCGAAACAAATCTGTCAGGTGTTCCCATGCGCCTTAAGACGCCATGATTTATTTTTCCAGTGCCCTCGTATTGAAGTTAACGGTTTTGTTCAAGTCCATTTCCAGTATAGGGGTTTACAGATACGTCCGGGACATACCTACCTTCATACATATTTGTTTATGTATTGAGATGAAATGACAGCTCAAGCCTTTCCGCTCAAAAAAACCGCTAGGGTTTGAGGAGCGACCCGACTCGCACCACTTTCCCGGGCAGGCTTCGACCTAAGCGTTTTCGTCTGTGTCATGTTTATGAACACCAAACTTACGCAATGAAGTAAATAGGACATGGACTCAAACTAATTTTCAGATAAGAATCGCATTGCATAAGTGAACGTTGCGGAAAAATTGATCGAATCACAAGTGTGCGAATCTTACGATAACAGACCCGTGTGTTACAGAACAAAGGCGTCTTTCATATGGGCCGCGTCAAGCGATTTTGGTACTTATCGCCTATCCGAGCAGCGAAGGTTCAGGCGAGCCTGCGCATCCGCGCAGTCTCGCCAGAACCTTCGCTGCTCGCTCATACAAGCAGTGAATCAAGAGGAACCTTCAGACAGAAAGCCATATCCCTAGCCCCTCTGAATGGCTGGGCATGCGCAGTTAAAATTTGTCATGACGGAATGCTCGAAGACCCAAATTCGCTTGGCGGGGCTCATATCTCGAGACTAGCATTTTTCAGATGAAAATTTGCGACAGATTTGTTATTTCTATCCGGCCAAACACATATTTTGGATGCTCAGTGAGGCGGTTCTAACGAGTACTCACAGATAGCTTTCTGAGGACAAAATGC
The DNA here is from genome assembly GCA_963580285.1 of Lucinisca nassula. Classification (NCBI taxonomy): domain Eukaryota; kingdom Metazoa; phylum Mollusca; class Bivalvia; order Lucinida; family Lucinidae; genus Lucinisca; species Lucinisca nassula. The sequence continues at coordinate 76,102,595 of OY757016.1, forward strand.
TTGTAACTGAAATAAAGCAAAGTATCAAACATTTTCAAAAGACTTTTAGAGGTCGTGAAAAGAAAATGAGAATTTTTATAAGTATTATAATGTTTTCAAGTAAGTTCGTATTGGCCCAGTCACAGGTCCAAGGTATGCTGTATAGGACAGTCAGTTACGAAATAGTATTGATTCGACATTGGCGTTTCAATCCCATTGACTGTCCGGGCTGATCAGCCATTCGGTCCGGGCATTCCATTGGTTTCAAACACCGTTATTGAGTCCACTGGAATAGCATATTTATTTTCTTGCATTCTACATTTATTTTCTTTTCGCTTGATTTATTATTCTTGCACACAAGACAAGGAAATCCGTGATGTTACCCTCGGATAGAATTTTATGTTCTGACCCTGTTGTTAATACCCAAATTCGAATATATTCGCGTGTTTTATAAATGCACTGGTTGATTACGACCTCGTATGCGCCGTCGTTAAGGTTGACGTCACAGCAACGTCACTAAACATTCCTGCAGTGTCAACACAATATGGCGGATGTTGGTAACCGAAGTGACTGCAGCATTAAAAGTCCGATGTAAGAAATGGAAGGTATGCAAGAAAAAGAATCCAATATGGGTGTGAGGGGTGGATAGAAAAATCCGTCCCTTGGGATCACTGTCCGGCATCACTCGGCAAGCCTCGTGATGCCGGACAGTGTCCCTCGGGACGGATTTTTCCATCCACCCCTCACACCCATATAAGATTCTTATATTATGTCCCAACTTCGAAGATGTTGTGGTGGCATATTGCTTCTGCTTTGTTCGTCCGCCCGTACGCTTTTATTTTATTGTCGTGAACCTTTACAGACTGATAGGTAATTATAAGGTGATGACCTGGGGCCAGTTGTTCAAAGCATCGTTAGCTTAACGAGCTCGTTAGTGGTCATAATGCAAAAGATGCTCACATTTTTTCAGCAAAAATATTAGCATATTTGCCAAAATAAATGATCAAAGTTTTAACGATACGTTAACTTACGACGTTGTTAGTTTGGAACAACTGGCCCCTGGTCAATTTAAAAAAAAAAAAAAAAAATCTGAAAATTTCTTCTTGAATTATGGCCCTTTGAACGTTTGGGCATTTTAACATTGGTATTGTCTTGAAATTTGAAAGGCTAAGAGGGGGTGAAAGTAGATGACCTGATTAAGTTTAAAAACAACAACAACAACATCAACAAAAAAAAAAAAAAAAAAACAAACAACAAAAAAAAAAAAAAAAAAAAATAACGAGCTCGTTAGTGGTCAACTCGTTAACTCTTCTAGCAAGTACAATAACTAAAATTTTTCAGCACAAATATTAGCATATTTGCAACAATGAATGATCAAAGTTTTAACGATACGTTAACTAATGACGTCGTTAGTTTTGAATAACTGGCCCCTGATAGGGAATGATGAGTAATTGGCATAGTTAACTATTAAAAAATCTGATTTTTTCATGAGTTGAGGCCCTTTGAAGAATTCGCCATTTTTCTTGTGAGCAAAATATCTAAAAAACTGTTTAAGCAATTGCCTTGAAACTTCAAAGGCTGACAGGGAATGAACTGATTAAAATTTGAAAGAAGTCTGATTTTTTTTTCAGTTATGGCCCTTGGAAAAATTCGGCCTTAGGGGCAAGAATATCGTTGGGGACATAGTATTTTACAAATTCAATTTCTATTGTGAAACAAGTGCTTCAGCTGAAGTGCACGACCCGCCGGATGCTTTTAGCTTTATGAGTGTTACCATTTATGGGTATGGCGGTCATTTTGGTCATGTGACCTGGACCTAAAACGGTTCCACCAATAAATGCGCCTTATCGTAAGGAGCAAAAATATATCTTATACTTTAGTACTGTATTCTGAATCGTTTGCAGGATAAAATGCATTCTTACTTTTCCAATACAAAAGCATATGTGTCAAAGTTTGACCTAGGCACAAAGAATGTCAAGGTCAACCCAGGGTCACCATTTTAGCACTTTATGAAGGGCCTACGTCCCAGATGCTATCTATCAAGTTTCGTGGAAATCTGCCAAGTGGTTCTGGAGAAGACTATTTGTGAAGGTTTTTTACCATATATGGCTTGGCGGCCATTTTGGTCATGTGACCTGGACCCTATGAGCAAATTTTGGTTTTACCCATCCCATAGAGGCTCCATATGAAATTTGACTTCAATCGGCCCAACGGTTTCCGAGGAGAAGCAATTCGAAAATTTTCACATTTTTCGCCTCGGCGAGGCTATACTAAATTGAATGTAATATTTGGCAAGTTCATTGGTTAGATCTCATTGATATCTATCAGTATGCCAAAAATTATTTAAATATTCCAATCGGTTAAGTCACTATCACCAATTTTCACAAACGGGTTACGGACGGACACACGGACTGACAGAACGACACGGTGATTTTAGGGCACTCTTAGGAAATCAACCGACTTCAGTCGGTCGCTTTTTCTGCGGGTCGTGCAATATAAGTGATTGTGAAGGATCGATACAATCGCCCCACACCTCCCATACAAGACACGAAAGAGCATTTAATTAGGATTTAAGAAATAGATCAGCTCTACCTGTGATTTGTTGTCTAATAAATCACAGTTTGGAGGTCAGTTGTAAAGTAGAAAAATCACGAGCGCGTAGAGCGCGTGATTTGTCTACTTACACAACTGACCGACAAACTGTGATTTATTACTCAACAAATCACAAACTAGAGCTGATCTATTGCGATTCTAACAGGCCGAAAATCGGCAATAATGCTGTTGTTTCCTTCAAAATCTGACAACTTTTCGCCATTGTTAGAAGATATCCCGCTAAATTTATTGACTGAAGCACATGCATTTATATCCTTTTCTAAGGTTTTCGATGCGAGAATATGACGTTTCACCGTCTAACGTAAAGGAAATCGACTAGTGACGTCATAAATTCGCAGTTTTTAATGACGTCACTCGTCACGCTCTTCCTCGCCGCGATTTGTTGTAGAATAAAACACAGTTATTTTCCATTGCCTATATAGACGCGCTGTGTTAGAATGAGCAATACAATCTCAAACTTGTTCTGTTTACTGTATATAACCATGTCTATGATTTATCTTTTGTCGCATTCTGGATTAAAATTTCTATGCACTGGAAGCTGGAAAATGTGTTTGAACAGTACAAGCAGACAACTTGGAGAAACGGTTTGATTAACACTAGTCAATGAAGTAATAGTAAGTGATATTTTCAATATTCAGTTTTGCAAAGTAGGTCCTCTTGAAGGGAAATACTTCTCAGTGGAACCTATTTCGTCCTCAGACTGGAATACAGATACACGTAGTTTTGGTATTTTCTTGCTGTTAATGCAATCCATCTGTATAAAAAATATTTTATGTTCTGTTTACAGTCTTACTTCTTACTAACATAGGCATATACATGTACAGCAGGGATCAAAACGGATTTGACAAAATGTGTGAGAGTTAGTGAGTATTTGAGTTTTACTTCCCACCAACAGCTAAGGCCATACGGAGACGGGACTTCGGTTTAAGGACTAATCCGAAAGTCTGGAGAAGCCCGCGATCGATCCTGCGACCCCTAGTTTACAAGGCGAGTAGCGCAACCAATACACCACGGAGGCTTCTTAAAATGTGTGAGATAACGGATTGGGAAAATATCACTTTTTGGCGGGAAATCTGAGTCCATGTTCCTCAAGGCTGACACGATTAATCGTATCATCGATTATTCGATCGATAAATTCCACAAAAAATGATTATCATTTCTGATTTGATTTTAATCGATTACTTGATAGATACAATTTACTACCCAAACTTATGCCTAAAATACCCGGATGAGTGGCAAACAGTGCAGACCCTGATGAGAGTGCGGCGTCTCAACTTGGTCTACACTCTTTGCTCTGCGGCTCCCGCCCATAGGGGCTTGAAGAAATATATGGGCTGCATGATGCTTCCACGCAGAGCTGAATGCGGCCCGCACACTAGTACTGGTAAACCGCTTAGAGGATCTAAGCCTGTACAGGAACCGCTAATAAACCCTATTGGTTTCATTGGGCGACAGGGCTTGAGATGTCATTTCATCTCAACGTCGGGTAAAAGTCTCACAAAATTGGAAGCAACGTCTCCAAAATGACCTTTACAGTGTTGACGGAGACGTTAAACCTCAAATCAAACAAACAAAACAAACACTCTTTGCCCATGCCTGTCTGTTCAAATATACATATGGTACGAGTAAAGTGCGACATATGGTAAGAGTCATGCCCAGACAGAAAGCCAGACATGTAAAATTATAACAAAAACCTCGATTATCGATCGCAATGACATTGTTGATAATCGATTATCTTTTCAGCTCCGATTAGCCAGTCCTAAATTGTTCCCCGTCAAGAAACAAAATAGCGGATTTGTTATACTGCAAAGCTTTTTCACGATATTTTGTACATTGTTGCAAAGTTCAAAAGAATTATTTTGCAGCGGAAGTCTTGCGAAGTATATGTTTATACGTGACGTCATCAGGCGCACCCTACTGCACTCACTACATTGATCACGATCCTCAGTGATAAAACGTCAAAATAGAAGTGAAGGCAATGGTCAGGTATCGATACAATTAACCCACAGCTCCCAGCATTGACAACAAAGGGAAAGAAACAAAATCATGAAATAACTAGAGTGTGTGTGAATTCGGGTTTAACGTCGCTTTCAACAATTTTTCAGTCATATCACGACGGTGTCTGGTTGCGACAGGGAGCTCAATGCTCACTTTTATAGTGCTGCCTCACTGAAGTATCATGTCCCAGAAACATTACATGATACCACACCCAGTCACATTATCCTGACACTGGATCGGCCAGTCCTAGCTCTACCTCGTAAATCTGAGTGCCAAGCGAAGAGCAGCTAGTACCATTGTTAACGACTTTAGTATGTCGCGGCCCGGGATCGAACCCGTGACCTCCCGTTCCCCGGAGCGGAAAACTCTACCAACTGAGCTATCGGGGCTGGTGAAATAACTAGGCTCTAATGGAAACATCAAAAGCGGAAAGCCAAAAGGACAGTTACTTTCCCACAAAATGGCCAACTGGCTATCCAAAACAAAATAATATAAGCGAAACACACGCTCAAAGACGAACCATAACAAAATACACCGCGACAGAAGAACCGCCTAGGAACGGTCAGTGAAGTCATGCTAGATCGAGTGTTTAATAATGGAAAACTAATGCAATGAAATACCAAATGAAAGGAAAAAAAAAAGATAATCCAAAGGTTTTTTGATGTTTATTAGCTGAAAATTATTGTGTTGCATGAAAGTAATTATGCCCACATAATAAAAAAGTTGGTGGGGCATGTTCGTTTGTCTCTGTTCGTCCATCCGTTCGTCCGTCCGCCCGTGCACAATATAACTTGGGAACGATGCGTGCTGGCGTTTTGAACTAATATACATGTATATGGACTGCTGAGAAAGAAGACGCACATCTTTTCTTATCAAGATTATGACCCTTTTCTGTATTTTTACGGCGTAGCCGTTATGTTTTTGCTTTTGTCCTACATTTTTCGTTATTCCATTGGTCAATAAAACCACATGTCCAATGAGATGACCATTTCATTGGTCAATGATTTGCGTAAAATAAATCTACTAAAAAAAACACGACAGTTTACCGAAGTTTTAAACTAGGAAATGTTTCATTTTTTTATGTGAGACATGAATGAAAAATATATACAGTTTCGGCTTGCTCACCGTCTTGTCCTTTGATGACCATACGTCATATGTATAATTGTGTTTCTAGTGAATTCTGAAACTGCTGCGGTGAAAAGCTATTTTGACCTAATTTCACGTGGTTGGTCTATATAGCGAAAGGAACCATTTCGCGAAAGAAGGTTCCTTTCGCGAAAGGAAGAATTTTCTGCGAAGGAATTGTTTGTTTGATTTGAGGTTTAACGTTCCCATCAACACTGTGTAGGTCATTTTGGAGACGTTGCTTCCAAGTTTGTGGAACTTTTACCCGACATTGAGATAAAATGACACCTCAAGCCCTGTTGCCCAATGAAACCAATAAAGAGATATAGCATGACAAAAACATGTAATAATCGCATTACAAATTGACAGATGTTTAATTTACAATATATGCCCAATAAAAGTTGCAGTGTATCATTTGTCTTCAGCATACTTTATGTCCTCCATTTTTTTACACAAAATGGACATTTTCGAATATCATCAATGTTATATTAATTCTGAAAAGGAATAAGTGTAATTTGAGTTTTAGTTCGGTGCACATAAGATCAAGTTTCCGTCCGTTTGTCTGCTCGTCCGTTTGTTCGTCCGTCTATGCGTTTACGTTCACCATGGCGACAACCCTAAATGTTAACCCTAGAATTTGTGTTCAAAAACAGTAAATGATAAAGTTTTCTTATTTGTTGTGCATATACTTGAGATCATAAATGAAATGAGGTCATGTTTTTAACCTTGACCTTTTACATTGACCTTAGCTCAAACAGGCGGGACACCGCCCTCTGCAAAGCTATTTTACCTCGCGTGGCATCTGAATTGTTTGAATACAGTAAACCAGTTCATAGCTAGACAACTTTTGCTGTCACTATATCATATTTCTAAACAACCTTCCAATTAAATCTACGCCGCATATCTTTTCAAATATATTTCTTGTTACCCTTGTCAAAGATAAGGATGTAATCTTGTCAGCAAAGTATCTTAAAAAGTTTTGGAGCTAGACTCTTGAAACTTAACGAATAGATTGGTAGTGAGAAGCAGATGATCCGATATACATTTGAATAAATTCTGAAAAAACAAAAACAATAAAAAAAACAACAAAACAAAAAAAAACAAAAACAAAAACAAAAAAACAAAAAAAAAAAAAAAAAAACAACAACAAAAAAAAAACACTTCATGAGTTATGACCGTTTGTAAATTTGGGCAGTTTTACCTTGTCAGCTAAATATCTTTTATAGAGTTTTAGAGCTACATCCTTGAAAAGTGAGGAAAGGGATAGACTGGTAATGGCGATTAGATGTCCTGGTTAACTTTTGAATGAATTCTGAAAGATAGTTCATGAGTTAAGGCCCTTTGTAAATTTGGGCATTTTATCCTCTCTACGAAAACACGTCTATACAAATACATTGTGAACTTTACCACCGAAAACGGACATTTTAAGACAAAAAATTGTGATATTTTTCTTATTTCTGCTCCAAATATAGATTGTGGGTACTCGTTAGAACCGCCTCATTGAGGCGGTTCTAACGAATACCCACAATCTATATTTTAGAGCAGAAATAAGAAAAATCACGTTACCCCTGCAAACCCCAGTTTTACTATATAAAAGTGGGGTTTGAGGGGGTCAAAATTATATAGGCGTGTTTTCGTGATGTGTAAACAAAATATATCTAAAAAATGGTTAGAACTAGAGCCTTGCTGTTTGGTGATTAGATTACTTGCGATGAGCAGATGACCTGATTAGCTTTTTATTAAATGTTGTGAATTATATCATAAGTTATGACCCTTTGTAGAATTTGGACAGTTTTACATTTTCAGCAAAATATAACACCATTTGAGTTACAGTCCATGTTTGGTAATTAAGTTGCTAGTGATGAGTAGACCATATGATTAGATTTTGATTAAATTCTGAACAAGAAAAGATATGGCACAAAGTGCCATATCAAGTGACGCGATTGTGATTGCATTTCACTATTTTGAAAAGAAACAGGAAATGAAATCTTATTACGTATCAAATTCAACAAGACCGGGTGTCTTGTCAGTTTGATCATGTTTGTGGAAAACTGTTTTGAATTTAACAGTGTAACAGAGTTGAATTCGACAATGCATTATCAATGGGCACAGCCTTAGGGATATTACAAACCGACAAACGCAATTAGCAAAGAGACTGGTCTTCTTTATACTTACCCCCCTCCTTCCCAATACCAAGAACATCACGAGTTCATTATTGCCATGCATTTTTATACATTATTATTATTATTATTATTATTATTATTATTATTATTATTATTTATTATTATTATTATTATTATTATTATTATTATTATTATTATTACCAACTGTATCATCGTATTCTATATTCATTATTATTACTGAAGAAATTTTAGGAAGTGTTTATTCATTTTTTCCAACACATATATCACAATAATACTAATAATGATCTTAATAATCAAAATCATAATACTTATTGTAGAAGTAGCAGTAGCAGTTGAAGTAACATTGGAAAAAGTAGTTAGTATAATTATTAAAATCAACGTTTTGATTAATCATTATTAATATTGTAATAGTAGTACTAGTGTAGTACTGTAGTAATAAGTGTAGTATTGTTTGTTTGATTTGAGATTTAACGTCCCGACAACACTATTTCGGTCATTTTGGATACGTTGCTTCCAATTGTGTGGGAGTTTTACCCTACATTGAGATGAAATGACATCGCAAGTCCTGCCGCCCAATGAAGCCAATACATGAACAGGGTCTATATGCATGGACGGTCCGACTCGCGCCACTTTGCCTGAATAGGCTAGTACGAGTAGTAAGTGAGGGAGTGTTAAGAGTTTTACGTCCCACCAACAGCTAAGGTCATACAGAGAAGGGACCTCGGTTTAAAGACTCAGCCGATATTCTAGAGAAGCCCGGGAGCGATCCTGCGACCCCTGGTTTACAAGGCGAGTAGCGTAACCACTACACCATGGAGGCTTCTATGGCTAGTTGTAAGAGTTGTAGTTAGAGTGTAATCATTATCACTGTTATTATTTTTAGTATCAAAGTTATCATTATTAAGAGTAGCAGAATGACTAGTAGTAATCTGTTTGAATCACCGTCAACACTATTTTGGTCATTTTGGAGACGTTGCTTCAAATTTTGTGGAGCTTTTATCCCGCATTGAAATGAAATGTACTCTCAAGCCTCGACGCTCAAACAAACCAAAATGTTTATATGTAGGTGCTGTCTGACTCGCACCATTTTGCCTGAGCAGGCTTAGACCCTTTTAAGTGCTTTACCATTACTCATGTGCGGTGGGTTATAGCTCTGCGTGAAAAAGAATATGTCTGCAAACGCATGTACTACTAGTAATAGTAGTTTAATTATTGTTGTCATCGTTCTCATTGTTAACATTCTTATCAGTAGTAGTAGCAGTAGTTATTGTTGTGACATTATTATTATAATTATTATAATTATTATTATTATTATTATTATTATTATTATTATTATTATGCACTTTCCTATAAACAATATTGGCTAGTGTTTATCAAATTTCATTTTCATCACGTAAACATGCTCTTGTAGTGTCCTTATAAATCTGATTTTATGTCATTTACATTATTTTGACAATATTTCAACCCACAACAAACAATCGAATTGTTAGAAAAATGCAACTTGTACAGTCCAGAAACACAGCATTATTCTGGACGAAATGTAAATATGTTTTCTGTCCTTATGAACTTCATTTGAAACAAATGATAAGCAGAATAAACCGATATCTTGTGGACAGCTTTACGAGTATATTAATTTTTGTGACTAAAGTGCTTATAGCAGTTATAGGCCTTCTAAGTGAGTATATCTCAGCAAAATGTACAAGTTGACAAGTTTGAAGCACAACTTCCCATACAAGTGTCCACTAAGTTCCTTACGCAGCCTAATACTATCCATCAACTAGTCTTTTTATATGGTACCTCGACCTATGTTTGGAATATCACAAATTTAAATCAGGAAATAATCGTTTTGAAGATATGAAATATCGCAGTTTCTTGCACACAAGACAAGGAAATCCGTGATTTTACCGTGGGATAGAAATTTATGTTCTGACCCTGGTGTTCCGACCCAATATCGAATATTCCCGTGTGTCTGATAAATCGATGGCTTAGCGCAAAACTAGGCTAAGTCAGTTTCGTGAAATTTTACAGGAGAGCAAAAAAACTGTTTATCTTTTTTCCTTTTTTTTGTTTTGTAACATAGACTTTGGCCATGTATGTTGTTATATATGTTATTTTTCATGACCATAATCATTTTCAAGTTAAACTATGTCTTAATAGCTTTAAATTATAAATTTGAGTTAGTCATAGTTTTGCGCTGAAAATCGACTGGCTAGTGAAAAGAATCTTGGCGCAAAACTGTGACTAAGTCAAGTTAAGTATAGTATTGCACTCAAAAATAATGAAATTTTATAGGAATGGGATAAAAAACTGCTCTAAGTCAAGCTGAATAAATTTCATAAAATAAATTTTAAACTATTTTGTGACTGAAATAATAAAAAAAAATGCCTAAATAAGCTTTTCAATTCATAAAGACCAGTATTATCAATCGTTTAGATGATTCAACAGTTCAAACTCCCAAAACTCCAGCAAAATTCAATAACTATCATTTAGATATTCTTATTCAAACTAGATTCTCAGCACTAAGAAGCATTTTAAATTTCAATTTATCTTAAAATGACTGATTTAACTCATTTTAAATGGATCTTTGGCAAACAGTACAAGCCCAGATCAGGGCCTCCAGTGTTCGCAGAAAGTTCAACTATTTTTTAATCACTTTCTCTGGTACCCCTTAATTGCAAAACTGGCTCCTCTTAAATAAAGGGTGAAGATTTCATTCAGTACACAATGGGTTGGTCACATATGAACATTCATTAACCAGGCTGGCCACGGTAGCTCAGTCGGATGCGTATCTGACTGGTGCATTACGATAACACACCCGTGCGATAAAGTGCATTTCTTCGCATCTCCAAAAAATGGCTACTTTTCTGATGAAAATCCATGATATTTTTCTTATTTTAACTGCAAACATAGGTTGTGGGTGCTCGTTAGAATTGCCTCATTGAGGCGGTTCTAACGAGTACCCACAACTTATGTCTTGGAGCAGAAATAAGAAAAATAATGTATACTCCCGTACACCCCAGTTTCCTCTAAATAAAGTGGGGTTTAGGGGGTGTTCATCTTGTGACTTGTTCATGTGATAGATCAGGAGGATGCGGGTTCGATACCTGCCAAGGTCGGCAAAATTATTTTGTGGAGATTGATCATAAAATCTTTTGTGATGTCATTCTCTCCCTTCTGCTGATTCAAGAAGGGCAGTATTTACCCTAAATATTCGGACACTAAAGAGTCATGAGAATAGACGAGACAGCTTTCAAATGAGCAGTCTGATTGGAGTCTACACTGTTTGAGATCAGATGCAGGCTTCAGTACAGGCTTCATATTTTCAACCAAAAACTTTTGCAGTGGCAAACAGTGTAGACTCTAATCAGACTGCTCATTTGAAAGCTGTCTCGTCTATTCTCATGACTCTTTAGTGTCCGCATATTTAGGGTAAATACCTCATTGAAGATACATGTATGCATGCTAAAATTTCCAGAAAAATTGTATAGATAATATTAGAAATAAGATCCGTAAATGGTCATCTTTCTTTATAAGATATACATTTTGGCAGCTATCTTGATGTAAAGAATAGTGTTATAAAGAGGATATGATTGTGTACATTGTACATGCTAGATAGTTTACAAACTAATTTCTTTCATAAAGCTTGGGTCTGAAATTGGTGACAATAGCACGGGGTTGCAGTAAAAATGAGGGTCAGACAGTTTGTCTAACCCTTATCCTTCAGAACATGACATCTACCTTTGCAAACAGTGTAGATCCAGATCATATGGCTTCTGGCCATCCAATCAGGATCTACACTGTCATGAAGTTTGTAAATTGAATGAGTATAGTGATTGGCTGATAGTCAGCAATGGGTGTGGTTTTATTCATTTATTCAGCAGGATAAGGTCTAAACAGCTATGAATTAAATAGGATCTCATGGGAAAGAACAACATAAAACGTGTGATGGACATGTGGGATCAAACTGGACTTGCATAAGGAAATAAGATATCTGTACTTCTCAAATGATATCATTGGATACATGTTATGGAGTCTATCAAGCACAATATTTTCCACACTCAAAAGAGTGTGTACCCTTCTTAACTGCTGAGCTAGATCTAGGAACTGCACTGGGCCATTGTACCAGTAGTCATACTTAATGGCTACTATATTTGGACTCCTGGATTTTATTTTAAATGACCTTACACTTGACCAGCAAATTTGGTTTCTGTTCAAACCAAGATCAAAATTTTAAGAAGTTTTGAAACTGAATCTTATACTCAAAGATAAGTTAGAAAGAGGTATTCAAACAGCGTTTGTAATACAAGTGGATTCAAAGACCTTGGGAGTCATTTGCTGCTCCCCAATGTTAAAACATGCGGTCACAAAAGAAACATCTTTACTTTCTTACTTTTTTTTGTTTGTCATTTGGCTAAAACTATGTTCTTAATATGACACATCATAGTGTAATCAATATTTTCTTGTCATTTAGGATCATTGGTTCCATTGTGGAATTTTGAAAATACTTCAATGCCACTGACAAGTCCTGGGTGGCCGAAACTAGCTAGTCTGGCCCAGAAAAACATTTACACGTCAGATTTTACAGTTCTGTAGTGCATTCCTTGCTTTCTTATAACATATTCCATTTTTGTCTATATCTGTCTGATTTTGTCCAAACTTGCAACAATTTTGAAAGAGTTACATAAATCTCAGCATTCCTTCATAGCCGAAAAGCTGGAGAAGCCCCTGATTGAACCCATGATCCCTAGTTTATGAGGTGAGTAGCATAACCACTGCACCATGGAGGCTTAGAACTACATTTTTGTAGTAGTGGCTTTCTACATAAGATTAACCCTACCTTGTGGGATTCTATTAGGTCTGTTACAATGACAGAAAGTGTTGAGATCAATGCTAAAAAAAAGATTAGAGAGTGCTGGAGATGGTTCGATCTCCGCAAGCGCCTAGTATTGTTTCCTTGAGCAAGAGGCTTTATCCACATTACTTAGTACTGGTTTCTACCCAGGAAGGAAAGAGTGCCACATGGAAAATTAGTACTAGTTTACTGATGTGTTACCCTCTATAAATGAAGTTTATTATTATTATTATTATAATTATTATTATTATTATTATTATTATTATTATTATTACATGTCTGCTGAAGTATGCAATGATTTCTTAGTGCCCCAATGCTGTGCTTGACATCTGCTGTGAAAGATTTTTAAAATTATGTTTGGCCTTATTCAAAATGATCTTTTAGTTTTTATTTGCAGTATATCGGCAGCTATTTTAATGTGAAAGACTTAGAGATGAGTTTAATATCATGTTCTTAACCTGTGTTGTCAACTGCGTCTATCATTTTTATGACCTATGCATCTTAAGCATACAAGTCGTGCAAAAAAGTTATTGTCAACAATGCCAGACAAAAGTTATATTTTCAGTCGACAACAGAACTGGCACTTTTGAAAATGTCTTTTAACTCAGCTGATGCTGCTGTCGACTGACTGACAATTAGCAGCCTCTTTATTGTTTTTTTTTTGTATGTTAATGTCTCATAGATCAAAAGGCTCAGTCGACACCACAGGCAAAATAACCCTGTTACCTATGTGGGAGAGCTTACAAAATTCAAAACGTAATGTTACTATGAAAACAACTTCATTAATTTCACATGGAAATTATTAACAATTTCACAGCAACATAATCTTGGCTGATTGTTCACATAATAAATTAAATCATGAACTGTTGGGCTTTGAGTTTGCAATCCTTTCAATATTTCACTTATTTTGAGCAGATCACGTGATCCAAGTGAGGCTAAAATCCATAATGGTGAGAAGTAAGGGTAGAACTTTGGGAAATGTTGTTATTTCTTTTGTTTCCGTATTTCCATTCATGTTTCTTTCACTCCTGTCCCTCACTTTCATCTCCTTTACCATCTCTTTTTTCTCCTTTTCTGTGGGAGATGATACAAAATGACCAACAAGGGTTGACGTGTCGAGTCTGTCGACAAACACAAAAACAATCAAACAATCAACTGAATTATCAACCATTTTCTTTGGATTAATGTAAAGCACGATGATGTTTTGAAATCTAGGTATGTCAGGTTGAAAATGTTTTGGAATTTATTTAGGACTGTTCTTTTAAAGGGTTATCCTTTGGAAGCAAAGAATACACCACAGAACTGAAAAGTATGGAGTGTACAGTTTTCTGGGCCAGACAAGCCAGTTTCAGCCAATTAGGCCTTGTCAGTGACCTGCAGATATTTTCACAATTCCACAAAGGAATCAATGATCCCAAAGGGCAAAAAAAAACAAAAAAAAACTACACTTTGATGAAGGGCAGGGAGACTTTTCATGACCACCACACATTCCCTGAACATCAGCTGTAGTGACGTTAAATATGTTCTATAAAAGGGTCATCCTTTGGAAGCACAGAATGCACCACAGAACTGAAAAGTATGGAGTGAACATGTTTTCTGAGCCGGACTAGCTCGACAAGGAACCCTCAAATGTCTGAACCTTTTTAAGGTCATGATCAGACACTACATTCTGTGGTAATGATCAGTGCGTGCACACTTTGCCAATGATCCCTTTCCATTAGGCCACAAGGCCTGTCTAAAGCAAGTGAATTGACAGCTTTATCAAGTGATACTTGTATATTAATTATTATGCTGCTGCAAGCTTCTTTTGTGGTTTACCTCACCCACTCATTTTTCATCGAAATAACATGCTGTTGACCCTCATTAGTTTACTTCACAAAAATGTAAATACTTGCTAATCATCTTGTTGAATCTGTTATTTTCTCCTGTAAAATTCAAATATTGGTGGGAAGTAAACTTCGGAATTTCATTCTAATGTCAAGGATGGGTTCTGAGTTTGAATATTTCTTGATTTTCTTTTTCTCTCTTTTTTTTTTCGATGATATTCTTCATTGGCCTTTGTTTTCAAAAAGACACATTTTTATATCATATATTAAGACAGAAAAAAAGAATTAAAACATAATTTATTATAATCCCTGTTATTATTGCTCAGTGCAAAACCCTATCTAAGTCAAGTTAGTAAGGGTTTTGCACTAACAAACCATACCTAACTCCACTTAGATATAGTTTTGCACTGACAATAAAAACATTTTGACTTAGCATATTTTATTAAAAATTAAATATCTTTGCAAATACTGGGAATATATTTACAATGTTTTGACAGATTTAAGAGGACTTCTCAAGCTTTTAAAATTCATGAAAAAAACTGATTTGGGGAAAAAATGGAGTTAGCCTAGTTTTGCGCTGAGCCATCGAAATGTACTCGTTGAATACGACCTCGTATGCGCCGCCGTTAAGGTTGAAGTCATGCACGTTACGTGACGTCACTAAACATTCCTGTAGTGTCATCACAATATGGCGAACGTTGGTAACCGAAGTGACTGCAGCATTAAAAATCCGTGCAAAAAATGGAAGGTATGTAAGAAAAAGAATCCTATATGTGTGTAAGGGGTGGATAGAAAAACCCGTCCCTCGGGATCACTGTCCGGCATCGCTCGGCAAGCCTCGTGATGCCGGACAGAGACCCTCGGGACGGATTTTTCCATCCACCCCTCACACCCATATAAGATTCTTATATTATCACACAGGTGTGATATCGTAATGTAGACCCTTAGTATATACTGATTCTATTGCTAGTGATGAGAAGATGACCTGATTAACTTTCGAATAAATTCATAATTCTGAAAAAAAAATACTTCATGAATTATGGGCCTATGTAAGGACATTTTAACCTTGTCGGCAAAATGTCTCAAAAACGGTTGAGCCTTGCAGTTTTAGGATAACTTTGCTGGCGATGAGTAGATGACCTGATTAGCTTTTGAAAAAAAATTGAAAAACACTTCGAGATAAAGCCCTTTGTATTGAATTTGGAAATATTTGCCATGTCAGCAAAATATCTCAAAACTTTTGTGATGAACAGATAACCTCTTTACATTAAGAAATCACGCCTATTTAAATATATTGAAAGATTTGTCACTAAAAAATGAAAATTTTCTGATAAAAAACTCCGATATTTGTCATATTTTTGCTCTCAAAATAGATTGTGGGTACTCGTTAGAACCGCCTCGATGATGCGGTTCTAACGAGTACCCATCATCTAAGTTTTGAGGAGAAGCAAGAACAGTAATATTTAACCCCTGCAAACCCCTGTTCTACTTCATTAGTTATGGCCCTTTGTTAATTTGGCATTTGTACCTTGCCACGGCATCCACAGGATTTGTTTGCTTTGTTAACGTCCCCGTCAATACTATATAGGTCATTTTGGAGCCTCATGATGCCGGACAGTGACTCTCGGGACGGATTTGCCATCCACTCCTCACACCCATGTAAGATTCTTATATTGTCACACGGATCTGTTATCGTGCTGGATGAGTAGATGACCTGGGGCCAGTTTCATCAATAAACATCGTACGATTAATCTTAAAATGTTCGTACGCACTTTTTAAAGAACTGCGCACGTCAGTTTCATCAAAACATCGCAAAGTGTTCGTACGAGCTAAATTTGCTTTTTACTAAAATAAATCGTAATTTTGAATATGCGCTTAAACGGGGCCACTAATTGTCACATGCGTGATCAGGTGCCGTCTTGAAATATCCGTTTAAGGTAGATTACACGCTTTAATTTGATTCTTCCAGTGGACCTAGATGGATATTCAGTACAAACAACGTTGAAGTAACATTGATTCTATGCTGTTTAAAACTTGTGTTGCCATTTTATTGTCGCAAGATACAGATGTTAATGATCTGGATTCCCTCCCCACTTTACCACTGGCGAGTGGGTTTGTTTGTGGACGTCTTGACGTCAGATTAGCGTTGATTTAGCGTTACAATGAACCTTTCACAATCACGTTTGTCAGTTAATGCGGGCGGGCCTCTTCCATGAGTTAACGTATATTGTTGAGTTTATAATATTAGTTGAGCGGAAAAGGGATGACATATGAGACTTCGCAGAGTATTTTATTACCTTGATAAATCCAGTAATGCATGGGCATGAATACAAGATTCAATTTATCGTATGAACTTATAACACAGTTTACACACGATTTTAACACAAAACGTCAATACATGACGTTATTTAATAAGGACGCCGCATATAACGTTACGTGGCGTAGTCTCTGTTAGTGTTCGTATATAACGTATGTCCGTTTTCAGCTCCGGTTTTTTTTTTGTTGGCAATGGCCTGTCATTGATTGTTCGTCTGTCAGGCCGTCCATTTTGTTTCAATGAAAGATAAATTCAGTTCAATTGCAACATAGATCCTACAACATGACTGATTTTAGATACAAAGAACCTGACTTGAAACAAAGTTCTATAGGTACATATATGTATACACAATTATACAATCTCCTACATACTTACATAGACGAAATGAAAGTACGCAAGACTATGATCCACCCCCCACCACACCCGACCCACACACGTGCCATCGGCATGATGCCGTGAAGGTTTTCGTACATACGAGCATACAAACATTTACGTCATTCCTTCCTTATCTATGGAACGCCTCAACTGTCTTATGTCGAGATCTAGCATCATGTTCTGTTGACATTCCATTATGTTTTGTTCATATTCATTACATATTGTTTGTTTATTATGTTGTGTTGTTTGTTTGCCATGTTATCGCCTTAACTTGTCATTTTGTTAGTTTCTATTTAAGTAATATTCTGCCAAAAAATCGTCATGTCTGGTCAGTTTGCAATGTTGTCATGTTATCCCGTCATTTTGCAGGCTTAAAATGAATACTGTTATCTCAGAAAATAAATTGTCTGGTCAATTTGCGGTGCTTTTTTGTGAACTGGTCATCCTACTAACTTCAATAACAATAGTATAATGTCAGAAATGATTTTGTCTGGACACGTTTTAATATACGCAGTTAACTCGTCATCCTGTTTGCTTCAAGTGGAGTAACATTCTGTCAAAAGTCGTTATTTCCTATCAGTTAGTTATGCTATCTAGTTCATTCGGCATTGTGTTGGCTTCAAGTGCAGTTATATTGTGTTAGAAAATCGTTATGTCTGAACAGTTATTTATGCTATCTAGTAAGATCGTCATTGTGTTGGCTTCAAGTGCAGTTATATTGTGTTAGAAAATCGTTATGTCAGATCAGTTAGTTATGCTATATAGTAAGATCGTCATTGTGTTGGCTTCAAGTGCAGTTATATTTTGTTAGAAAATCGCTATGTCTGATCAATTGGTTATGCTATCTAGTAAGATCGTCATTGTATTGGCTTCAAGTGCAGTTATATTCTGTTGTGAAATCTTTATGTCTAATCCATAAGTAACGCTGTCTAGTTAACTCGTCATTAGATTGGCTTCATGTGCATTTTCATTCTGTAAGAAAATCCTTATATCTCCGAAGTTTGTTATATTGTCATCTTAACTCATTAAGTTTTGCTTGAATATCGCTTCGACTGGCGAATTTGACCACCACTCCACTACTTCTACTACTACTACTACTACTACTACTACTACTACTACTACTACTACTACTACTACTACTAACCACTTAAACTTCTTCTACAACTACTTTAACTACTACTACTACTACTACAACTACAACTACTACTTTAACTACTGCTGCTGCTTCTACTACTACTACTACTACTACTACTACTTCTACTACTACTACTACTACTACTACTACTACTACTACTACTACTACTACTACTACTGCTACTGCAGATGCTTTTACTACTTCTTCTGCTACTTGTTATTCAAAAATTGATATTGACACTACCACCTCTAAAACCACCACCACCACCACCACCACCACTACTACTACTACTACTACTACTACTGTTGCTTATACTACTGCTGCTGCTCTTTCTAACCCCCAGCCATCAGGGCTTTGAGAAACAGATTAGGATGCAAGGTTGTATTACTACAATGCCTACTTCGACTATTACTACTACTGCTACTACTACTACCACCACTACTGCTAAAACTACAACTATCACTACTACATCTAGCAATATTGCCACTTCTACTGTTGCTGCAGGTGTTATCATTATTATTAGTACAACCGCTGCTTCTACTTATGCAACTACTACTACTACTACTACTACTACTACTACTACTACTACTACTGCTGTAGCTACTACTTATTTTATTACTGCTTCTTCAGCTGCTGCTGCTGCTACTTCTACTACTACTCCTATTACTACTTCTTCAAATGCAACTATTATTATGTGTCCTTATATTACTATTGCTATACTTCTACTACTACTACTACAACTACTACTACTTCTACTACTACTACTATTACAACAACTTCTACTACTACTACTACTTGAACTACTACTTCTATTATTTAAACTATTATTACTACTACTACTACTACTATTACTACTACTACTACTCCTACTGCTGCTGTTGCTGCCACTCTTTCTTCGCCCCCACCCATGTGGGCTTTGAGAAACAGATAAGATTGCATGGTTCTACTACTACAAAGGCTACTACTACTACGGCTAGAGCTACTACTTCTACCACTACTACAAGTACTATTGCTACTACAGCCGCTGCTGCTACTACTACTTCTACTACTACTAATACTACTGCTACAACAACCGCTACAACTGATACAACAACTGCTACTGTCGCTGCTGTTGCTATCACTAATATTATAACTGCTACTGCTACTACTTATATTACTGCTGCTGCTGTTGCTACTTCTACGACTACAACTATTACTTCTACAACTACTACTATTATTATATCTACAATCATTGCTACTACTCTTGCTGCTGTTGCTATTACCAATATTATTACTGCTACTACTACTACTACTTCTGCTGCTGCTGCCACTGCTACTGCTACGAATACTTCTAGTCTACTACTAATACTACTACTTCAAAGGCTACTACTATTACCTGTCCTACTATTACTACTGCTATGCTCCTTCTTCTACTAATTCTACTTCTACTACTACCACTACTGCTACTACTGTCTACTAATACTACAACTACAACTACTTAAACTGCTATTTCTACTACTGCTGTAGCTATTACTACTGCTAGCGCTACTACTACTACTACTACTACTACTACTACTACTACTACTACTGCCGCTGCAATTTTCTGTGCCCCACCCAATGGGGCTTTCAGAAACAGATTAGGTCGCATGGTTCTACTCCTAGAAAGGCTATTACTACTACTACTACTACTACTACTACTACTACTACTACTACTACTACTACTACTACTACTACTACTACTACTACAACTACTACTACTACTACTACTACCACTACTACTAATACTACTACACAACTACTACGACTACTATCATCGCAGCTACTTCCACTACTACTACTACTACTACTACTACTACTACTGTAACCACTACTACTACTTTTACTACTACTACATCTTTCTACTGTTGCTGCAGTTGTTACTATTATTATTACAACTGCTGCTTCTACTTAAACAACTAGTACTACTACTGTTGCTGTTGCTACTACTACTACTATTACTGTTACAACTACTTCTTCTTCTTCTTCTGCTGCTAATGCTACTACTACTACGTTTACTACTACTTCGAAGGCTACTATGATTACCTGTCCTGCTATTATTTCTGCTATGCTGCTACTTCTACTTCTACTACTACTAGTACTACTACTACTACTACTACTACTACAACTACTACTTCTACTACTATTACAACAACAACAACAACTACTACTACTACTTTAACTGCATCTACTACTGTAACTACTACTACTACTACTACTACTACTCTACTACTGCTGCTTTTAACATCGCTGCTACTGTCAGAACTACTAGTGCTACTACCACTACATGTACTACTTCTACTATTATTACTGCTACTACTGCTGCTGTTTCTCTTTGTTCGCCCCCACCCATGGGGGCTTTGGGAAACAGATAAAGTTACAGGGTTCTACTTCTACAAAAGCTACTTCTACTACTTATTAATACTAGGACTACACCAACTACTACTTCAACTACTACTACTGCTTTTACAACTACTACTTCTGATACAACGACTACTACTACTGCTGCTGTTGCTACTACTTATATTATTACTGCTACTGTTACTACTTACACTTCTGCTGCTTCTACTGCTACTACTACGACTACTACTATTACTACTGCAACTACTAATATTATTATATCTACAACTATTGCTACTACTCCTGCTGCTGTTGCTACCACTTATATTATTACTGCTTCTAATACTACTTCTAGAGCTGCTGCCACTGCTACTGCCACGACTACTACTACTACTTCAACTACTAACACGGCTGCTTCCAAGGCTGCTACTATTATCTGTCCTACTATTACTACTGCTATGCTCCTACTATTACTAATCCTCCTACCACCACTACTACTACTACTTCTACTACTACTACTACTACTTCCACTACTACTACTGCTACTACTACTACCTCTACTGCTACTACTCTGGCAACTAGTAACATTACTTCTACTACTACTACTACTACTACTACTACTACTACTACTACTACTACTACGCTATTACTACTGCTACATTTCATTCTCCCCCTCCTCCTCCTCCTCTTACTACTACTACGAATACTGCTGCTACTACTACTACTCCTTCTCCTACTAATACGAGGACTGTTCAAATATGAATGCAAGTAGAACGTTTTCTCATGCACTAATGCGAAAATCACCTGGAAATAAATATCACAGCGTAGAAGAACATTTTACCTATACATTGATACCAAAATTGTTAAAATCCGTCCACTTTAGCCATGTATATCGTTCGATAAACACTGTCTACTCTTGTATACTAATACAAAACATGGTTGGAAGAAGGTCAGAGTACGCCGTTAAAATACGGTCCTATATTAAGAATCGTTGTATTCTTGGTATACGGTGCATAGGCATTTTTGATGAAATATGTTCGGTTTATGAGCATAATGAAATGTTTTTTCTGACAGATTTTCGTTGGTGTAAGAAATTCAGCTGTGGACTAGGCTCAACAGAAGATGCACCACATGATCGTCGGCCGAAAAGTGCAACATCTGCCAAGACGGTTACTAGAGTGAAAGAAATAGTTGCTACCGATGCACGATACACCACTAGGCAAATAGCTAGTATGGTTGGCATCTCATTAGGAGCAGCTCATACAATTCTGAAACGGGATTTGAAAATGATAAAGATCTGTGCTAGATGGATTCCCCTTCTGTTGACAGATGAGCAGAAAAAGACACGCGTTCAGTGCGCCAAGAAGTTGCTTAAAAAGTTTCCAAATAACAATGCACGGTCTTTCGCTAATGCCGTCACAGGTGACGAGACATGGGTTCACTTTTTTTAGCCAAAACGAAACATTCCGAAAAAAATATGGGCAACAAAGTATTGCAAAAGACCACGCATTGCAAATGAGCGTCAAGAAGGTAATGTATGAAATATTCTTTTCAAATCAGGGCCCTGCTATTCAGGTTGCTGTGCCTAATGGCAAATCTGTAAATGCGAAGTTTTACAAGAATAAAGTTTTTCGAAAATTGAAGAAATAGTTCAAAGAACGAAGACCCGCAACTGGTTTGGCCAATGTCAAATTGCTACATGACAATGCGTCATCGCACAAGGCGTTCATTGTGCAAGACTATCTGAAGCAGGAAAAGGTTGTTGAATTCCCTCACCCCCCCCCCCCCCCCCGTATTCCCCTGACCTTGCCCCGTGTGACCTTTTTTGTTCCCGCGGCTGAAAAAATACCTTTCTGGTCGAACATTTGTACAGCGCAAACACCTCGGCTCTGCAATATTCCAATGCCTCCATAGTATACCTCGAAAAGACTACCAAACTGCATTCAATGATTGGATCAGAAGACTGAAAGTTTGTATATCTGTTAAAGGGGAATACTTTGAGGGGACAAAATAAATTTTTCGTCGAAATCTATCACGGAATCATTTTTATGTGCTTAGTTGCATTCATATTTGAACAGTCCTCGTACTACTACTACTGCTACTACAAATGCTACTACTATTATTTTTCCTACTATTACTACAACAAATACTGCTACTACTACTACTACTACTACTACTACTACTACTACTACTACTATTACTACTACTACTACTACTGTTACTACTACTACTCATTCTCCTTCTACTACTGCTACAACAACTACTACTTCTACTACTTCTACTACTACTACTACTACTACTACAACTACTGCATGTACTATACTAGTGCTGCATGTACTATACTAGTGCTACACTATTAATTTTCCTACTATTACTACAACAACAACAACTGCTACTACTACTACTACTACTACTACTACTGCTACTACTACTGCTATTACTACAACTATTACTGCTATTATTACTACAACTACTACTACTACTAATATTACTACTACTACTATGTCTACTACTATTACTGCGACTTCTACTGCTGCTACTTCTACTACTTTACTAGTGCCCCCGCCCATCGGGGCTTGAAGAAACAGATGGGCTGCATGATGCTTCCACGCAGAGCTGAAACCGACCCGCACACGAGTACTGGTAAACCGCTTAGAGGATCTAAGCCTGCCCAGGCAATGCGTTGCGAGTTGGCCCGTCCATGCTTATAAACCATTTTGGTTTCATTTGGCGGCAGGGCTTGAGATGTCTTTTCATCTCAATGTCGGTTAGAAGTCACACAAAATTAGAAGCAACGTCTCCAAAATGACCTTTACAGTGTTGACGGGGACGTTAAACTTCAAATCAAACAAAAAACTATTTTACTTTTTCTACTACACCTTCTTCAAAGGATACTAGTATTAATTTTCCTATTATTACTTCTACTACTACTGCTACAAGAACAACTTCTAGTACTGCTACTGCTGCAGCTTTTACTACTACTCATGCTAGTGCTTCTTCAACAATTTATATTACCATACCACCACCACCACTGCTACTACTACTATTACTACTACTACTGCTGCTCTTTCTGCGCACCACGCATCGGTGATTTGAGAAACAGATTAGATTGCATGGTTCTACTACCACAAAGGCTACTAATTCTAGTACTACTACTACTGCCACTATTTCTACTACCACTACTACTACTACTACGACAATGACCCCCGCCCATCGGGGCTTTAAGAAATAGATGGGCTGCTGGATGCTCCCACGCAGAGCTGAAACCGACCGCACACGAGTACTGGTAAACAGCTTTTTACGGATCTAAGCCTGTCCAGGCAAAACTGTGCGTGTTGGATCGCCCATGCTTATAAACCCTATTGGTTTCATTGGGTGAATGGGCTTGCGATGTCATTTCATCTCAATGTCGGGTAAAAGTCCCACAAAATTGGAAGCAACGTCTCGAAAATGACATATACAGTGTTGATGGGGACGGTAAACCTCAAATCAAACAAAACTGCTACGACAGTGCCAGTCTTGCTTGGAAACCCCTATCCTACCCTACTGAAAATCAAAACTACACCCAAGAGGGGGACAGTAATATGGATGAAAGCGGATAATCTAACTGGGCCGAAACGACTTAGGCCGAAGCGACCGGGTGGTACTGGGTTTTACCAGATATAGGTCACAACAACATAATGAGTTTTCAACAGCATGAAACGATCAATTGAAATAATACAATGATGGCTTAATTCGACAACATTGCCAACTTAGCAGATATATTTCTTTTCTGACATAAAATGACCACTGAAGACAATGGAATGGCGGGTTTACAAGTCGTCATTACAAACTGACCAAATATAACGATTTTTTGATATAATAATACTTCACTTTAAGCAAACGGGATGACGAGTTAACTACGTATAATACAAAGTGACCAGACAAAATCGTTCTGTAAATTTATACTTTTGTTATTGAAGTAAACAGGATGACCAGTTCACAAAACAGCACCGCAAATTGACCAGTCATGCCATTTTTTGGACAGAATATAACTTAAGTGGAAGCTATTAAGATGACAAGTTAACACAATAACATGACAAACAAACAAGACAGCATAATAAACAAACAATATGTAATGAATATAAATATAACATAATGGTATGTCAACAGAACATGATGCCATTTCTCGACATAAGATAGTTGAGGCGTTCCATACTTATCGGGTGTACGTACGTGATCCTGTAACCTCACGTTAAGGCATTTTACTAGGAAGAACCTAAACTTTTAAGAGCTCATATTTTCCAGACCATATGATGGAATTGCGATGATAGGTATAGGTCAAAAGTTTTATTCAGCAATACACTAGCCCTTACCTATGACCTCTAGGTCAAGGCATAAATTAGAAAACTTTAAATGCTGTAATTATTTAAGAGCTCATATTTTTAAAACCATATAATGGATTTGGTTCATATTTGGTACGATGATCGATACGCATTTAAATTTTTATTCAGCATACCCGCGCCCATGCCCATGACCTCAAGGTCAAGGTCACGGACTCAGAATATTGTGATTTTTATTTGAGTCCGAAAGGTTTGCTATATGATCGATCGGAAACCTAATCGTCTACAACTGTCAAGGTAAACAATCAAGTGAGAAAAACAACCATCTCAGCTGTCTGACTTAACCAATCAATTACATTTCAGCCGTAGCTCCGCCTCTAAATATTGGACAGTGTGACCGCAGATAACTCGACATTAGAGCGTCTTTAATTTTAACTGTTCATTAGCCCTTTCTACCCTGCTGGCTCGACGTTAATGGGAAGGCAGACTCGGGTCCTTACGATATTTAACAGGTCTACCCACAAACCTACGCTAATTTTCCCGAATCACAATAAGCGTGACTGTTATAGATCGGGAAAACAAAAGCGTCGGACTGGGATATTTCACGTTAACAAGCCCATATAATGAACTTCCCGGTAAACCCCACTTTATAAAGAGAAAAGGGGTTTGCAGGGGTGTACAATATCTTAAGATTGTTCTTTGTTCTGTCTAAAACCACTGATTGAGGGTACTCGCTGATAACCTATGCTCAAGCGGTCCCGTTTTGAGCAGAAACATTCGTTCAGGTGGTTCCGTAACGAAAACCCATAATCTGTGCTGATGAGTTTATAATGAATACTCGCAATCTATGTTTTAAGTAGAAATAAGAAAAATGTCACAAATCATGAAAGATTGTTTTATGAGTCAATATCAGAATATGTCAAAATTCAATATCAGAAAATACAAAATGTGCAATGTTTCTAAATTTCATTTTAATGGATTTGCTTAAACATGTTATCAATATTATACAGAAAAATGACCAAAGGGCACCTGAATAATGTGCTATTTGAAATACATTGACTATTATCACATCTAAGGGAACAACATATGTCCCTCCTGTTACAATATTTTCTTAAAGTCTGTTGTGTACAAACAAATATAAAATCACATATTCCATGGCTGAACTTGAAAATGTGATTCTCATTTTCTGTTTGCATACACAAATGAGTACAAATATTACCAATTAAAATGAAAATTTCTCTTTTTAATGTTAGATTATATTGCCACTTCTGAAAAGCAAGGATATATAATGATTTTTTGTCCAACATGATAGGCCAAAAAAATATTTCAATTAACATGCATGTATGGCTATATAAAAAGTTAAAATACTATCCTCTGTTTGAATTAAGAGTTGTATTTAAATCAAGGGGAACCATAATTTGTCCATGTTACAGGAGGGACATGACTTTAACAGGTTGGACATGTTTTGTTACAGGAGGGACCAATTATAGCAGTTTGTTAAGTATCTTGCAAAGTTGATCTTTTAAGTATCCAATTGCTTAAAGTGAAGCAGAACAACCACAAACAAATGTTATATACCAATATAATGTTTACAAAGTGGGTAACATAAACAAGTAAAAATATAACAGGAGAGACACTCTGTAACAGGAGAGACGGCACAGTAAATAAGGCATGCCTTAAATTTGGTACACAATAGGTAGTGATGGGTACAACTGAATGTTTAAGTTACTTCACTTTCTTTCAAGTTAGCACTTCCATACTGAAGGTTCAACTTGAAATTTAGAAGTTTCACCTTCAATCTAGGCTCTGGAAAAACTGCCAAGGATCATCATAACCATATTAGCATTTATCATACATTTAGTGTAAAATACTTAGTTTTTGAATATGCGATACGAACGTGACACCAATGCACGTATCACGCTTGCACATGCTGCCATCGCATGGGCTTTATCATACCCCAAAAATCCATATCACAACCCTTTATCGCACCCCTTGGCATTTATCATACCTCTGACGTCTCCCTATTCGGAACACGCGGCGTTCTTCCTTTTGCGACATTTCGCATTTGTTGTTCAGGATACAATTTATTTTAAACATTTTTCTAAAGTGAATTGTATGATAAATATATTATGATATGACATCGACCCTCGGGCTGATATGGGAGTCTCGGGCTGATATGGTGTATGATATGAAAAATGCCATATGATAATCTCTATTTATCCTTGACTTCTCTTGGCCAGTAAAACATACTTTTGTTGTTTTTCCCTACTTTATGCATACACTCAACATATACATTCAATGCATATGGTTTTTTTTTTGACAAATCCTGGTAATGGATTTTCATCATATTCCTCAATAACATATTTTCTACCACGGAGAGAGATATCTTGAATATTATCCCATACTTTCGATTTCTCTTCAGCCCTTACACCTTCCTCTCTTATTTTCTCACCAGCTGCCATGGTCCATCATTAAACATTCTATAGTGTCTATGGGGGATTGAGATGTCTTAATGTTTTCAGTAGCAGGTTTCAAATGAGCCCATATAGCAGCAGGACCATGATGTAAACTTTCTGAAACTGTACCGAATGTTTTAGGTTTGGCTGTCATATTTCCGGTGTATGCAACACCAGTGTGCAATGTTAGCTGTTTCTTCGAAGCATCAAACTGCATACTTTGGATTTCCGAATTCCGATTGCAGATGAAGTTCTCACTGAATAGACATGAAAGCAATGATCTGGAATTGATACAATTAACCCACACCTCCCTCCAGAGACAACAAAGGGAAAGAAACACAAACATGAAATAACTAGACCCTAACTGAATTATCAATAGAAGAAAACCAAAAGGACAGTTACTTTCCCACAACATGGCCAACTGGCTATCCAAAACAAAAAAGATATAAGCGATACACACACTCAAAGACCAACTATTACAAAAATAAACTGCGACAGATGAACCACCTTGGATTGGTCAAAGAAAAGAATTTCACTGAGGGGGTTAAATCGATTTTACGCGGCCACAGTCTCGCCCTTACTTCCATCGCAATTTAGACAAATATTTTGTTCAGTCCGCATGAAGGCTTCCTAACTCACCAATGCAACATCCCTGAGAACACAAAAATCAAACCACACAGATGAAACAACGGTGAGGACTGGACAGTTTTTGTTTGTTTGATTTGAGGTTTAACGTCCCCGTCAACACTGTAAAGGTCATTTTGGAGACGTTGCTTCCAATTTTGTGGGACTTTTACCCGACATTGAGATGAAATGACATCTCAAGCCCTGTCGCCCAATGAAACCAATAGGGTTTATTAGCACTGACGATCCGCCTCGCACCGCGGTTCCTGGACAGGCTTAGATCCTCTAAGCGGTTTACCAGTACTAGTGTGCGGGCCGGATTCAGCTCTGCGTGGAAGCATCATGCAGCCCATAGATTTCTTCAAGCCCCTATGGGCGGGGGCCTTACAGAGGACTGGACAGCAAGAAACAACTGAAATGCTGAACCAAAAGAAAACCGACAGTTAGACTCCTAATTACAGAAGTCAACATGCAAAATGCATTCATTTTCCAGCAAATGATCTTTCCTTTCTCTGAAGTGCTGATACTGGCATTTGATGTTAAAGAGGTGCCCTTTCTATCTGCTGATCTGTTGTTCAAACTTTTCAACAAGGTCTCAAACAGTCCCAGCAAATGATTCCCTTACACTGAATGTTACTTCTTTCTCCACAGTTAACTGGCCGGTTTTTATAATCCTCTTTTCACTTTTGTATTAGGCGTGAAGAATGAAAGCGCTATTGGACATTGATACACAATGGATATATTTAGAGTTCTGAGAGAAGCTAATGTCACAACAGTTATCATTTTCAGGTTACACAGGATCAGGAGATACAATTTATATTCACTTTAAATTATATTTTGGGAAGTGATATAAATCACTATTCCGCCAAGATGCAAAAAAAAAAAAAAAAAAAGGAACAACGCACTGTTCAAACCCGCTAGTGGGATGCTCTACCAACTGAGCTATACGGCCGCATGTTCGTCCTGAGCCAGTTTTAGCATCTATTAGGTGTGAATGCATGGACGGTCCGATTAACAACGACTTGCCTACGCAAGCTTGCCCTCCAGTACTCACGTGTGGTCGGTTCCGGTTCTGCGTGGGAGCGTTCTGCAGCCCAATCTGATTCCCCGAGTCCCGATTAGCGGGGGTCCACCGAAAGGCTGCATCATGGCATACGGTCTAACTTCGATAGCTCGAACATCACTTGGACCATAACATTGTTTGTTGCAGGGGTGGTTCGAAATAATGAGGTTTTGTCGTGGTGCCGGATCGGTAGACGCTGTGGGGATCACGGCAGGATGTCATTATGATTTAACAAACAAGTGTGTCTTATAAGTACTCATTTGGGTCGCTTCATCGAGGCGATTCCAATGGGTTCGTGCAGGATTGGTTTGTAGCTAGAAAATCAGATAAACTATTCGACGTATCCAAGTGTATGGATATCTGGAAATTCTATAGGGACTCATGAACTTGTTCGAATGGTATACAAACCATCCGTTTTCGAGTTGTCGTTGTTATATAGTATTAAGTTATAGTTAGTACAGTGAGGTTCCTGTATACAGACCACCTTTGTGGCTGTTCAAGGGTGGTCTTAAAGACCACCTTTGAACAGTGCTCTCTTAGCAGAAGACACTAGGTGTAGAAAACGTAAAGAAAAATTAACTGAAACCTTCCCGGCAGACTTTTGTGAGTGATTTGGTCTTAATTTAAGGTGGTCTTAATGGTGAAATTTTGCTGTATATTAATTGTTTTGAAGGGGTGAAAGTGTGTGAATAGTTTGAGCCGGCGCATGATGGGACCTACGATAAGCTCTATGCGATCAGAAGATGCTCAAATTAACCGTGGCAGTACATTTTGCTTGTCTCTTTACATGGATCGTGCCCTGTGGTGTGTGCATGTATATGTGCTCAGTGAAGATTCTGATCAGACTGCGCGATTGCGCAGGCTGATCTGAGTCTCCGCTGATCACTCAAACCTTCTTGTGGGATTTTTCATGCGCTGGCTCAAATCAGGACCCGAGGTTCGTGCTCGGCTCGGCTGAGCATGGAATTTATCCTGTGTCCTGTGGTGTGTGCATGTATATGCGATCAGTGAGGATTCTGATCGGACTGCGCGATTGCGCAGGCTGATCTGAGTCATCACTGATCACTCGGACCTTCTTGTGGGATTTTTGATGCGCTGGCTCAAATCAGGCCCCGAGGTTGTAGAACTTTTTTCGTGCTCGGCTCGGCTGAGCGTGAAATTTATATTGTGTCCTGTGGTGTGTGCATGTATATGCGATCGGTGAAGATTCTGATCAGACTGTGCGATTGCGCGGGCTGATCTGGGTCTCCGCTGATCGCTCAGACCTTCTTGTGGGATTTTTCATGCGCTGGCTCAAATCGGGCCCCGTGGTTGTAGAACTTTTTTCCTGCTCGGCTAGGCTGAGCATGAGATTTGTCCTGTATCCTGTGGTGTGTGCATGTATATGCGATCGGTGAAGATTCTGATCGGACTGCGCGATTGCGCAGGCCGATCTGAGTCTCCGCTGATCGCTCAGACCTTCTTGTGGGGTTTTTCATGCGCTGACTCGGGTCAGGCCACGAGGTTGTAGAACTTGTTTCGTGCTCGGCTCGGCTGGGCATAGAATTTATCCTGTTTCCTGTACTGTGTGCATGTAATATGCGATCAGTTGGGATTCTGATCGGACTGCGCGATTGCGCAGGCTGATCTGATTCTCCGCTGATCGCTCAAGCCTTCTTGTGGGTTTTTTCATGCGCTGGCTCAGATCAGGCCCCGAGGTTTTTAGAACTTTTTTCGTGCTCGGCTCGGCTGGGCATGGAATTTATCCTGTGTCCTGTGGTTTGTGCATGTATATGCGATCGGTGAGGATTCTGATCGGATTGCGCGATTGCGCAGGCCGATCTGGGTCTCCGCTGATCGCTCAAAACCTTCTTGTTGGATTTTTCATGCGCTGGCTCAAATCAGGCCCCGTGGTTGTAGAACTTTTTTCGTGCTCGGCTCGGCTGAGCGTGAGATTTATCCTGTGTCCTGTGGTGTGTGCATGTATATGCGATCGGTGAGGATTCCGATCGGACTGCGCGATTGCGCAGGCCGATCTGAGTCTCCGCTGATCACTCAGACCTTCTTGTGGGATTTTTCATGCCCTGGCTCAAATTAGGCCCCGAGGTTGTAAAACTTTTTTCGTGTTCGGC
Source organism: Lucinisca nassula (assembly GCA_963580285.1). Taxonomy (NCBI): domain Eukaryota; kingdom Metazoa; phylum Mollusca; class Bivalvia; order Lucinida; family Lucinidae; genus Lucinisca; species Lucinisca nassula. The sequence continues at coordinate 76,133,890 of OY757016.1, forward strand.
TCGGCTGATCATATAATTTATCCTGTGTCCTGTGGTGTGTGCATGTAATATGCGATCAGTGAAGATTCTGATCGGACTGCGCGATTGCGCAGGCTGATCTGAGTCTCCACTGATCGCTCAAACTTTCTTGTGGGATTTTTCATGCGCTGGCTCAATGAGGCCCGAGGTTCTGCAACCTTTTTTTCGTGCTCGGCTCGGCTGAGCATAATATTTATCCTGTGTCCGGTGGTGTGTGCATGTATATGCGATCGGTGAAGATTCTGATCGGATTGCGCGATTGCGCGGGCCGATCTGAGTCTCCGCTGATCGCTGTGTCCTGTACTTCATTTGCTTTTTACGCCGTTATCTTACGACGGCTCATATGTAAATACGTAACGTCTCAAAAACACAAAAGCGTCAGCTTTTATTGAGCGTTACGGAAAAATAAATAACTATTGACGTTTACGTCACTTTAACGTACAATAATAAACATCATTGTTAACTTGAAAATTCCATCATGGATGAAACCGGTTGTTAAAAATACAGGAAAAATAACTTTTATTCCAGTGTTTCTTTATTTTTTTCATAGTTATATTTACCCGCATTGTGGATATTATTTATATATATATTATTTTTGTACATTTTTGTTGTGTTCAGTTGTTTCCTCTGTTTAAAGACTGTTTCTCCTGTTACAGCAACCAGATAACGATTTTTAGAAACTTTTAAACTACATTTTTATCTGAAAGTGACTTTATTAAGACTGAAGGTGTTTTTAATCTTTATTTTAGGGCTACCAGTTGCAAATTAAAAGTGACCTACTAATTATTATACACGTATATCGTTTCGAAAAATACATAGCTGTTTCTGTCCCTCCTTTTACAAAAAGCTTTTGTACTCAACATCCCATTTATTATGACAAATCAAATAAGATGTGATGTTTAAACTCACTTATTGTGTTTAATGATACATGTATAAATAAATTACTGACTAGAAATCATTGAATGTTCATAAACCATGCCATACAGTAAGATTTTGTCTCTCCTGATACAAGAAGTGTCACTCCTGTTACATAAATGTTGAAGAATGCATTTAGGAGATAAAATGCAATACGTGGATGTGACTAGGATATTCAGCTAATAGACTGCATTATTGTAACCTCATTCAATTCATAGTTTGTGGCAAATCATTATTTAGTCTCATAAAAATCAGAAAGTATATTTCCTTTTCTCTCCTGTCATAAAAACATGTCTCTCCTGTTACAGCAATATTGAATATTTCATTTAGGTGGACAACGTCAGTGACAGTGTGTGTCAAAAGTTAGTTCAGCTTAAACATTATTTAAGTTGAAACCTATTTATTGTAACTATGAATTTCCTATCACTCCTTAATCTTATCAAAATATCAGACAGATAGCTTTTGTCTCTCCTGCTACAAAAAGTGACTCACCTGTCACAAAAATGTTTGTAACAGAAGTGACTATAATAGGAGTGACATATCTAAATAAATAGTGAATGTGTGCAATGGCAGCTTGCTTGAGATAAACATGCCTTTGTTTGAGTGAAAGTATTAAACTTGTTTGTTTTCCAACTATACACAACTTGTCTTCAATTCTTAGGGATATATAAAATACACTGGTTACAGGCGAGACAGCTATGAAATATATGCAAAGGTGTAGACTGACCTTTACTTTCTTTATCTGCTTTCATGTTGTAACTTGGCTAAGCACATGTACTTTCTCACTCGGAAAGTAGATAAAGAGGCCAGTGCAAGCATGAATCATGCCAGCAGGATTGGGGAGATGTTATTTTGCCAGCTTTTAATAGAAACGCAGCAGGAGTGACATATCCGATAGGGACAAAGCTGATTATTTTATTTTCTGTTACTAAATGTTGTATTGTTACCTCTTGGAAGTATTTGTAAGAAGGAAATACATAGCAGAAGACAACTGATCATTAATAGGCTGCTCTAAATGATATTTTATAGAACTATTCTGAAATACATTCGTTGACAATAGGTTTTGGGACAGAGGAAAACCGACCATTTCACAACTCTAAGTATTTTTTCTCACGATGCATGTACCAGAGGGAAAGGCTGTTTAAAAATTTGAAACACTATGCAGTATATTAAAGATTAACTGAAATTTGTACTCTGCAAAAAGCATTTTCTAGAGCTCAACAGCAAAAGACAAGAATTTTGACATATTTTGATATCGACTCTTATATCATACAGCGTTTTACCCGGCTACACTTACTGAAAAGTTTCCTGTGATACTGATGGATAATGATCTAGGTCTAATTTATTAACGCAAATTTATATCGCATCGATATTTTTTGCACCCGTATTAATTCGAACAAATTTTTGACAGCTTGGCTGATATCATTTAAAAGTTTCTTCTAACACGATTACAATATGATGTCACTTATGGCTTCATTTTACATATATGTAGTTATCAGTTTTGTAAAGGACGCGTCGTTAAACACGAAATCATCATCATCAGTTTTGTAAAGAACCATGCAAGGAATCTGATAAGGCGATGAAATGCCGGTAATTACGTTTCAATGGACGATTTTTATTTCTATTAAATTGGAAGAGTATCCAGTTACGCTACTGATCACATATCCCAGTTTTTGATAAAAACAGTGTTTACTTTTTAGATGATAGGGTCACAAGTTCGAAACCGTCGCGAAGGCGAGGTTTTGTTCACCTGGGGCCCTTGTTTGGACATGGACGTGAAGCAACAGGTTTCCACTAACTTGACTGAAAGCTCTTGAGAAAGGCCGTAAAACCGGAGTGGCTAAACTTGGTTCGCTCTTTAGCGAAATATTTGGGAAGTTGAAATTTATGGGGCGCCGTTTTACTATTTAATCCGTATTTACAGATATCCATAAATCTAATTATGGATATCTATAATTCAATTAATGGATATCCATAAATCAGCCGAATAATGGATATCCATAATTCGAATTATGGATATCCATATATCGAATTATGGATATCCATAATTCGATTAATGGATATCATTAATTCAGATATTTATGGATATCCATAATTCCATTTATGGATATCCATAATTCGAATTATGGATATCCATAATTCGATTTATGAATATCCATTATTCCTCTGATTTATGGATGTACATAATTCAAATTAAGGACATCCATAATTCAATTTATGGATATCCATAATTCAGATCGATTTATGGATATCCATTATTCGAAAAATGGATATCCATAAATCACCACCAACACTTTGGGTTTAATGATTTCTCCCTAAGACACTTGATGGTTTATTGTAAAAATCTTCAAAATCTTCAAGGTCTTCATCATCGCTGGAAGATGATGGCCAGTCAAAGGGACCTCTCTTTCGTGCAGCCTTTTCAGCACGTAAAGTTTCCAAAGCAACGGACGCCATACGCTGAACGCCCGCCATGTGTGCAGTTAAATATCGGAAGCAGTCGTAAGATCTGGAAATTCTGACCAACGGATCCGGTCCCTCTGGAATCACCTCTATGTGTACTGCGCACCTAAGGACACTGAAAGTCGGACGTAAGATTGTAATGATCCAAACAGGCAATCCGTGCATGCTTTCTTGAGGAAAATGCACATGGTCGTTATATATAGTATTATTGTTTGTTTGATTTGGAGTTTAACGTCCCTGTCAACACTGAAAAGGTCATTTTGGAGAAGTTGCTTCCAATTTTGTGGGACTTTTACCCGACATTGAGATGAAATGACATCTCAATCCCTGCCGCCCAATGAAACCAATAGGGTTTATGAGCATGGACGGGCCGACTCGCACCGCTTTTCCTGGGCGGGCTTAGATCCTCTGATCGGTTTACCAGTACTCGTGTGTGGGTCGTTTCAGCTCTGCGTGGAAGCATCATGCAGCCCATCCATTTCTTCAAGCCCCGATGGGCGGAGGCCAAAACGAGAAACGAACACCTATATATACATGACTGTATTAAAGTTGCCGAGCAGGCACTCGACATTGAATCGAGTGTGGTAGCTCAATGGTTAGTGCACTTGCCTATGATGCTAGAGGCTCCCGGTTTGATTCCCGGCAGCGGTAATAAAACTGCGGTGTCCGAACATGCTCCGGGTGAATGCCACAAAGAGCATCGTCCCCCGCATCGGGACGTTAACTGGGGACCCCTGCACGAGCAGGGAGGCGCAGGCGCAGGGAGGCCCATTCTGTGCAGGTTAAAGATCTCTAATTATTGTGTATATTTTCATCCTGCAAACCTGGAGCGTCAGTGACCGATCACACAATAGAATTGAAAACGCTCCGATGTTGATTCGACCGATAGTAGAAAGAAAGAATTGAAAACGCTGTTCCAACTTTGGGTCAAGTTTTCGTTGGAGAGGGGGTGGTAGGCGGTCAAAATTATATAGGTGTGTTTTTATGGTTCGTATCAACGACGAGACGCATAAAAACCCTATTGGTTTCACTGGGCGGCAGGGATTGAGATGTCATTTTATCTCAATGTCGAGTAAAATTCCCACAAAATTGGATGATAAACCTCAAAGCAAACAAACAAACAAACTGACAAAAAAGCAGAAATATTGGTCAATTAAAGTCTGTTATTGGTCACATGAAATGTTGCAGAAAAGGAAAAATATTCGTTTCTTGAGGGGAATGTCAACACCTGGGATTTTCCACCATCTTTTCAAAAGGGGAAAACTTTCGGGACTTCCTGTTTGCTGTTCTATAAGCTCTGTCCCACGAAAAAAGGGATCTACTCTTATAGTAAAGAATTTGCTCCTCAGGAGCATATTCTTTCCTTTAAGAGTCGGCCACTGTTGGTAGAAAATAAATAAATAAATAAAAAAATATTTGTCCCTTAATTGCTCGACTCGACGGTTACTGAGAACTCACCCGTAAAAGATTTGGTCGGATTTTTGCGTGCCCCTAGGAGACCTGTTGGGTCCACACTTTTAAATCTGCACAACTTCCTTTACATATGTATCAAATCCAAAAATTTCAGAACAATTTGTCTGGTGGTTACTGAGAACTTGTCTGGACAAAAGTTGGGCGGAAAAAAGAGCAGAAACCCAGAAAAACTAATAAGTCTCGTTTTGGAGACGTAACCCATATCCTGCTGAATAAATTAATTTAGCCACACCCATTGCCGACTATCAAACAGTCAAATTTCTTAACACAATTCACGAACTGCATGACAAACAGTGTAGAACATGATCACACTGTTTCTTCAAAAGTCACCTGATCTTGATCTACACTGTTTGCAAAAGTAGGGGTTGTTATGTTCAGCGTACCCTTCAACCACCTTATAACTGAGCCTCCTGTTGTGTCCATTTCTGTATGTATTGCAATTGCACAGTCCTCACTCTTTACATTATAAATTACAAGGACTTGTGTAAAAAATATAAAGAAGTTGTTTTGTGAAAGCAAACTGTGAGGGTTGATTCTATTAGTTCATGGAGGTTTAACATATAAGGTAATATACTCTTTTAAAAACATCGTTCTCATCAAGCTGTCAGATCTTATTATGAAAAGATGAAACCATAAAGGCGAGATGCAGAGGTGTAAATTGTCAACCATTATAGATAAAGGTATGCACATGTATGTAATCAGACAGGACAGTCGTCGGCAGTCGTGAGCGGACGACAAAGGCGACCTCAGTGGAAAAGGGAAGCGTTCCCGACTGCCCAAATTGCCCTGGTGAGAAGTGGTCAGTGAATATAATATATATAAACAAACAAAAAACAATCTGACAATCAAGGCAGGTGCCTACCGCATCCAGCGCTCGCAACCATCGCCCGTCCGTCATGACGTACCCGTGGTCGATTGTCACCGAGTGTAGGCTGGGAAAATACATTAAGAAAACACGCCTATACAAATGCATTGTAAACTTTACCGCCGAAAAAACGAAGCTTTTACGGTGAAAAAGTGTGATATTTTTCTTATTTCTGCTTAAAATATAGATTGTGCCGCCTCGTCGAGATGGTTCTAACAGGTACCCTCAATAAATACTTTAGAGCAGAAATAATAAAAATAAAAGTTAACCCCTGTAAACTCCAGTTTTACTATATAAAAGTGGGGTTCAAGGGGGTCAAAATTATATAGGCCTGTTCTCGTGATGAGTCCCGGACTGAGATCCAAACTGTTTTGTTCAACCCCCAAATTCCACTTTTTATGCAAACAGTGTAGACCCGATCAGACGCCGCGTTCTGTGGCGCCTGATCTGGATCGTCAGTGTTTGCCAAGCCCAACCCACGACTCCAGCCCAGGATCTATAGATAAACCTCTACTCAACACTGACAGCCCCCGCCCATAGGGGCTTGAATAAATATATGGGCTGCATGATGCTTCCACGCAGAGCTGAATCCGGCCCGCACACTAGTACTGGTAAATCGCTTAGAGGATCTAAGCCTGTCCAGGAACCGCGATGCGAGGCGGACCGTCAATGCTAATAAACCCTATTGGTTTCATTGGGCGACAGGGCTTGAGATGTCATTTCATCTCAATGTCGGGTAAAAGTCCCACAAAATTGGAAGCAACGTCTCCAAAATGACCTTTACAGTGATGGCGGGGACGTTAAACATCAAATCAAACAAACAAACAAACTCAACACTGACCTCACAGCGACTATTTTCTACTTAATTGAAGATATTACTTGCAAAACTACGGCCCCGCCCATCGGGGCTTGAAGAAATAGATTGGCGGCATGATGCTTTCACGCAGAGCTGAAATCGACTGCCCACGAGTACTGGTAAACTGCTTAGAGGATCTAAGCCTGTCCAGGAAAAGCGGTGCGAGTCGGTCCGTCCATGCGTTTAAACCCTGTTGGTTTCATTGGGCGACAGGGCTTGAGATGTCATTTCATCTCAATGTCGGGTAAAAGTCCCGCAGAATTGGAAGCAACGTCTCCAAAATGACCAATACGGTGTTGACGGGGACGTTAAACCTTAAATCAAACGAAACTTGCAAAAGTGAATTTTTATATAAACAATATTAAATAATTATGCAGCGCGAATCTGAAAGCGGGATGCAGTAGATTTTTGTCTATCGCTTAGCTCAGCCCTCTTCTGTTGGAGTGGATTGCGGTTACCTTGACATACTTGTCATTAGTAATACATATTCTTGTGTAGCGTGTCAGTGTGTTTTGATGTATCTGCTCTTTAATGAACCGACGGGCAAACAGTTTTTCAACCACCATGTCATAAGTCCATCCATTTACGTAAAAGACCTCCTTATAAACAACAGTTTTTCCTGAGAAAAACATTGGTATAAACAAAATACGGCCCAGGTAGGGGTAGTTAGAACCACCGTGGTTCATCCTAACATCTTGTCGTGAGATAGAATGATGATGTTGTTGGCATATCTTTTCTGTCTTCTATGGCGGGCCTCGATGGCGCAGTCGGATGCGCGTCTAACTGGTGATCAGGAGGACGAGGGTTCGATACATGCCGGGGTCGGCAACATTCTTTCGTGGAGATGATCAGAAAATCTTTTCTACGGTCATTCTCTCCCTTCTGCTGATTCAAGAAGGGCAGTTGTCAGTTTCTCGCGAAAGAATGTGCACTATACTGGTTAACCGCTTACGTATAAACCCTCCCAGAAAAAAATGTGGATAGGTAAACTGACCGGCTCATAAATCACCTAAATAGTGTTGACTGGGCCGTTAAACTCCAATACAAACACATTTTCTGTCTTCTATAGAATGATAGCGATAAAATACATTACACATTGCCTCGATATGTTTTTTTTCTTCTTCTGATTTAGGGTTTACGACCCTTTCAAGATCATTTCACTTATATCGAGCCGATCGTTAATCAGATTTGGGCGAAAATCGTTAGAAACCCACCCAGCCAACTTGGCGTCTCACATTACACCCGAGCCTCGATACAATCTGAAAAATCTCAAGTTTGTTAATTGGAGCTTTGACATCACGAAAACACGTCTATATAATTTTGACCCCCTTGAACCCCACTTTTGTATAGTAAAACTGAGGGTTTACAGGGGTAACCCTTATTTTTCTTACTTCTGCTCAAAAATATTGATTGTGGGTACTCGTGAGAACCGCCTCGATGAGGCGGTTCTCACGATATAGATTGTGGGTACTCGTGAGAACCGCCTCGATGAGGTGGTCCTAACGAGACCCACAATCTATATTTAGAGCAGAAATAAGAAGAATATCACATTTTTTATCTTAAAATGTTGGGTTTTTTATCTCAGTAAAGTTTACAATGTATTTTTATAGGCGTGTTTTCGTTATGGGAAAAATTCCTAGAGTACCTGTTCGAATCAGAAATGGAAAACGAGCCATCTATGTTCGAGTTATTGAAGTTTCATTGTATTTTATATCATTCGGAAGCACGGTGGTTTTATACTCACAAATAACCCCAACCCCACTTTTCCCCAAGATAATATTTTTTTCTAGTCGTCCTTACACGGTCATTGCTTCATCACATTCGCATTTAAAATGAATAATTATATGCAACACGGACATTTTACACAATAATAAACGCCGATTTTAGTACCGGCGTCAAATGGCAACGACTATGGGGCGCCGTTTTACTATTTAATCCGTATTTATAGATATCCATAAATCGAATTATGGATATCCATAATTCGATTTAGGGATATCCATAAATCAGCCGAATAAGTGATATCCATAATTCGATTTATGGATATCCATAAATCGAATTATGGATATTCAAAATTCGAATAATGGATATCATTAGTTCTAATCAGAATCAGAATCAGAATTGTTACAGGTGACACATCAAATGACATTCATACACCAGGACCTGTGATGTGGGAAGTTAGTCCCTAGCTCTAACCAAAGAGGTAAATTTAGCTACACAATCATCAGCACCTTCAGCTGTCGAAATAATCGAATCGGGAAGGGTATTCCAATGTCTAATGGTTCTGGGGAAGGTCACCTTTCTGATATGAGTACACCTTCCTCCGAGGTTTCTTTATTGGTGGGATGTGAATTTTTAAATATCCGGAGACAACATCGTGGTCACTTAGTTTATCTGGGGAATGAATGTCTTCGAATAGTCCTGGCAAAGTCGTAAGGACCAGATCCAATGCGTTCTTATCACGAGTGGGGAGGTTAACAATTTGTTCAAGACCACGATCGTTCATAATGTCAATTAATATTTGTCCTTCCGACTGACTGAGCATTGTGCCTTGTTTGCTGAGCCTGTCGGGCCAAGCAATGTCTCTGAAATTGAGGTCACCTAGAACATGTACAGCCGGGAGTTTCTTACCCTTATGCTGCAATTTAATGCAATCCAGTTGGTCTTTAAACAACTGGAAGTTTTCGATTGTACCATTTGGTGGTCGATACCAACTTGCTACGAAGTGGGAAGTTTTATTTGCAAAAACCTTAACCCAGACCGATTCGGTGTCATTTTCAAGTTCCATGAACGGCACGTGAGGGATGTCTCTATGAATGAGCGACATCACCCCACCGCCATGAGAGTTCCTATCTTTTCTGTACACACAGTACTGACAATTTTCAGGGAAAAGCTCAGATGTAGTAATTGAACTGTCAATCTTTGTTTCCTGAATAGCAACAATATGAGGTTGAGATGTATCGAGGAAAGCTAAAAGTTCAAGAATTTTCCCTCTGATTCCATTTATGTTTATGCTCCAAAGTTTCAAACCTTTCACGAAATTTGACTTAGTTTCATCAGCAGTCGAAGATTTGCCTCTCTTATCCTCTGACAGAGGTTTAAACCTGTTTGGCTTACTCAGTTCTACATATTCATCAAAGAAGGAGTTTGAAAAATTACAGACCTCTCATTTTGGACATATCCAGTGGCAGCTTGAATTTACCAATGTGCCATATTCTGCATCTGAAATGAAGGAACAGTAAGTGTGTATCCACATTTCACATTGATCACACTGAACGGCTTTGTGGCCATTAAGGACAGCACCACTGCAAAGACCACAGTCAGCTTTGCAGTCTTTGCAATACCAAGTTCCAGCTCTAGATTCAATTTCTAACAATTGACTGTTATCCAAATCAGAATAACAAATCGATTTATGGATATCCATAATTCGATTTATGGATATCCATTATTCCTCTGATTTATGGATATCTATAATTCGAATTATGGATAACCATAATTCGCTTTATGGATATCCATTATTCGAATTATGGATATCCATAAATCACCGCCAAAGCTTTTGGTTTAATGATTTCTCCCTAAGACACGTGACTGTTTATTGTAAAAATCTTCAAAATCTTCAAGGTCTTCATCATCGCTGGAAGATGATGGCCAGTCAAAGGGACCTCTATGCCGTGCAGCCTTTTTCAGCCCGTAAGGCTTCCAAAGCAACGGACGCCATACGCTGAACGCCCGCCATGTGTGCAGTAAAATATCGGAACCAGCCGTAAGATCTGGGAATTCCGACCAACGCAACCGGTCCCTCTGGAATCACCTCTATGAGGACTGCGCACCTAATGACACTGACAGTCGGACGTAAGATTGTAATGAGCCAGACAGGCAATCCGTGCATGCTTTCTGGAGAAAAATGCAGATGGTCGTTATATATAGTTTTGTTGTTTGTTTTGGTAGCCCCCGCCAATCGGGGCTTGAAGAAATGAATGGGCTGCTTGATGCTTCCACGCAGAGCTGAAACCAACCCGCACACGAGTACTGGTGAACTGCTTAGAGGCTCTAAGCCTGCCCCGGCAATTCGGTGCGAGTCGGCCCGTCCTTGCTTATGATCCCTTTTGGTTTCATTGGGCGGCAGGGCTTGAGAAGTCATTTAATCTCAATGTTGGGTAAAAGTCCAACAAAACTGGAGGTAATGTCTCCAAAATGACCTTTACAGTGTTGACGGGGACGTTAAACTTCAACTCAGATAAAACAAATTGTTTGTTTTGGAGTTCAACGGCCCAGTCAACACTATTTATGTCATTCGTTACATAAAGTCTCAACATATATCCATATAATACTCTTCTTGAGATGTATGGAGTACCAGTCAGATACAGATATATCTCCTGGCCCCCGCCCATTGGGGCTTGGAGAAATCGATTCGGCTGCATGAGCTGAGAGTACTGGTAAACCGTTTAGAAGGTCTAAGCCTGTCCAAACAAAGTCGTGCGAGGGACTGAGAGCAGTTAACCAGTACAGTGTACATTTGTTCGCCAGAAACTGACAACTGCCCTTCTTGAATCAGCGGAAGGGAGAGAATGACCGTAGAAAGGAATTCATGATGAAGCTTTACTAGTCTGATAATTAAAGTCTGATCAATTTCAGTATTTTTTGTTATATTAAAAAACTATCACCTTGTTGGAAATGACAAGTCTATTTGGTAGAATCTCAAAACATAGTAATCTCAAAATTAAGCCGGAGAGATTAGAATTGCTAAATTATACACTATTCATTTTAATGCAAAAGATGATATTAATTTCATATAATCCATTTTAACGCCTAGTGGCTAGGCTAGGTGTAAGTGGGTATTCATTTCACGGCCTTGTGAAAGTGATGTGTAAATTTTTTGATCACTCCAAAACAAAACTGCCCTTCTTGAATCAGCGGAAGGGAGAGAATGATCGTAGAAAAGATTGCATGATCGATCTCCACGAAAGAATGTTGCCGACCCTGGCAGCTATCGAACCCGCATCCTCCTGATCACCAGTCAGACGCGATTCCGACTGAGCTACCGATGCCGGCGGTATTGAGATGTCATTTCATCTCAATGATAGCTTAATGTCCCACATATTTGGACGTCTCCAAAATGACATAAATAGTAATGAAAGGGGACGTTAAACCTCAAATTAAACAAAACATATCTCTCCCACACCACAGGCCACCACTGAGCCTACCTTACATTACCTCCGTCTCCATCCCGGCTTTTATTACACACCTAAATCGGAAACCTGACGGAAATAGGCGAGTTGTTTTGCTTCTTTTTTTGCAAACGGAGCAGTCATTATTCATTAGGTTTATTTCCAGAGGAGAATTATGGATATCCATAATTCGATTTATGGATATCCATAAATCAGCCGAATAATGGATATCCATAATTCGAATTAATGATATCCATAATTTGATTTATGGATATCCATATATCGATCTAAATTAATGATATCCATAAATAGATTTATGGATATCCATAATTCGATTTATGGATATCCATAATTTGATTTATGAATATCCATAAATCAACCGAATAATGGATATCCATAATTCGATTTATGGATATCAATAAATCGAATAATGGATATGAATATCATTAATTCAGTTCGATTTATGGATATCCATAATTCGAATTATGGATATCCATAATTCGAATTATGGATATCCATAATTCGAATTATGGATATCAATAAATAATAATGGATATCCATAATTCATTTATGGATATCCATAATTCGAATGATGGATATCCATAAATAATTAAGGATATCTATAAATACGGATTAAATAGTAAAACGGCGCCCCATAAACGACGGTATCAGTTGAACACAGACTGGTGGTACCATGGGCAAGTCAGGTGATCAGTATCTGCGCATGCCAATATAAAAGCCAACGATACCGTGCCTTGAGGAATGTTAAGTCCGAGTTTTCCACGCATGTGCATCCATGAGCACTCTTTAAAATGGAGGTAGCAGTCTTCGTTTTTGATTTTGATTGGCTATTTATGGATTTGCCTAACTTTGACCCTTGCCGTAGGTGCGATTTAGGAAAATTGAACAGCAACCAAAGCAGCCAAAAGTAGCCATTGGCTCCAGGTGAAGTCGACCAAACTTTTGCAGTTTGCGAATCACAACAGATAGAACTTGCCTAAGTCATTAAAACTGGTGACATTATGCCTTGTCTAAAGATGAAACTGTTATGTTGTTTTCATACATTCATATTTGTCAGAGACGGCTGACCTTGCATTCGTTGTAAAGTTTTGACTAATAGGTGATTTAACAAGAGGCCAATCATGGACATGAATCGCTTACCTAAGTTCAGACGGAACTTGGCCAAGATGTCGTCAAGACAAATATTCTGGGAAAGTTTCACGAAGGCTGAAGCAAAACTGTGGTGTCTAGCGGATGAACAAGAATTAAAAGAAATATGACCCAGTGACGTACATGTAGGTTTTTATCCAATATGACCCATATTCCAAGAGTCCAAGTTGACCAAGATATCAAAAGAAACATTCTGGAATAGTTTAATTAAGATCGAGGCAAAACTGTAGCCTCCCGATGGTGATCAATGTTTAAAGCAATTTCACCGGGTGGCTAGTTTTTAAACATTCGACATTGAATACGATATCATTTATGTTAAACTTTTGACTTTGATAGTTTCATGGAGATTTAAGCAAAAATGTGGCTTTCAGACGGTGAACAAGGTTTTAAAATTATTTTATCTAGTGACCCAGTTTTTGAGCTGACATTACCTGTATTCGAATTTGACCAAAAAGCATCAAGTCATTTATTATGGAGTAGTTTCATGAAGATTGAAGCAAAACTGTGGCTTTTGGACCGCGAACTAGGTTTTAAGGCACTTCCACATAGTGACCTATTTATCTAACATGACCCATATTCAAACTTGACCAAGAGATCAATAAGACAAACATTCTGATATAGTACTATGGCGATTAAAACACAAGAGCATAATTGTGGCCTCTAGAGGTTGAACAAAATTTTAAAGCAATTTGATCTAGTGACCTAGTTTTCGCCCCGGCTTGACCTATATTCGAATTTGACCAAGATATCATGAACACAAATATTCGGGTTTAGTGTCATGAAGATTGAAACAAAATGTGACCTGTTGGGTTCTAGTGAACAAGGTTCTTAAATTATAAGTTAATTTGACCTAGTCGCCTAGTGTGTTAGCCAATATGATCCATATTTAAACTTGATCAAGATATCATCTTGAAAAACAAACATTGTAGTACAGTTTCGTGCATTTGAAGCAAAACTGTTGCCTCTAGAGGGTGAACAGGACATAAAAGCAATTTAATCTCGAGACATAGTTTTTGTTTCGACTTGATCCATATTCGAATTTGACAAAGATATCATAAAGAAAACTAGTTGGTATAATTTCATGACGGTTGAAGCAAAAAAGTAACAAGTTTTTAAAGCAATATGAGCTTTTGATCTATTTTTTGTCCAATTTGACCCATATTCAAACTAGATCAAGGTATCATCAGCACAAATATTTTCGTATATTTTCATGAAGATTGAAGCAAAACTGGCCTCAAGAGGATGAACAGGCTTTTAAAGTAATTTGACCTGGTGACCTAGCATTTAATCCGACATGGTCCATTTTCAAACTTGACCAATATATCATTAAGACAAATATTCTGGTATAGTTTCATAAAGACTGGATCAAATAGGATGAACAGTTAAATAAAGATAACTGGGGTTTACAGGGAGTATACATTATTTTTCTTATTTCTGTTCCAGGACGTCGGCTGTAGGTACTCGTTGGAACTGTCTCATTCAGGCGGTTCTAACGAGCACCCAAAACCTATGTTTGGGTTATTAATAAGGAAAATATCAGAAAAAACTCAGAAAAAAACAACATTTTTTTTGTGATATCAAAGAATGCACTGTGCAACATAGATGTGAAATCGTAATGGCGAAGCTTTGTGTAAATGATCACCCATGAAGAGCAGCACGAAGACTTTGATTAGACTGCGTGAGCGCAGGATGACCCGATGTTCCCCGGGTGCACATGGTCGAAGTCCCCTGTTCACTTGGCGCCGCTGAAATGGAAAAAAAAATAATGGTTTGTAGGTGACTGGCTGTAAATTGTGTACCTTCGGTAATGTTCGAAGGCCAATTTTTATGGAGAAAATGTAGCATTTTTGTTTTGGGCATGGGTTTGCAGAGTGAAGAGTTCTAATCAGTCTAAACGAACACATATAATAACAAGTATAGCTTTTACAAAAAGCTAGGTCTACGCTTAGCACATATTAAATGCGAATGTCTGGAGTTATATCCCAAAAATGTGTTTGATACAATTAACTATCATTGGCAATATTCTAATTGCCATCCTGTCGACTGAAGTATAATGTCTAAAAATGCTGTAATAATGTCAAAAAGTAGTTTTTCATCATTAAAAGGCACATGTATGCTTGTGACATCTTTCAAATTGAATGCTTGAAGTTAGACTTTATAGAAGACTAATTGAAGATTAAACCTAAAAGTTTACTAACGGCGAGGTATGTTTTTTTTTTAGCTCACCAGAGCCGAAGGCTGCTGAGTAGCTTATAGGATAGGCAGTGGTCCGTCGTGGTCGAGAGTTTGTAGATGTATATTTTTGTATTAGCCTGTACAATATGACAGCAGATATAGGCTTGTACAAATGTAATACATGTAGCAATTCTATGCCAGAGCTCTGCGCGCAGGCCTCTTTTTGTGTGAAAGCTTACACTTGCTATAGGCTGCTCTTTTCTTTTTGTGAAAGCTTATACTTGTTGTGTTGCATAAGAATGGAAAGGTCAATATGCACTGTGGGTAACTAATGGCTGTACTTCCGTGTTAAACTCAATCTCTTTAATGTCTACGCCCATGGGCGTAGACAACAAAGAAAATAATCTTGAATTTTGACCTGTGAAATGCCTGTATGAAAGAGTTTTTGCCGCTTTTTCTAGTGCAAGTACATTTTCCCTAAGAAGCATGATCTATCATGCAGAAGTACATTTGTCTTGCCTATCACTTTATTTGAGCCAACGATACTTAGCGCATAAGCGACCAGCAGTGATCTTGGTGGAGCCTTTGCAACTCACAGACCAGTAGAGGAAACATTGGTTTCTTTCACACCAGATAAGGAAATCCTTGACTTAGCTTTGGGATAGGTATACTTATCCCATCCAGGTTATCCTACCGAGGGATAGGATACAAATCATGAAACGTGCTTGATGTGCAGTGGTTAAATTTGAAGTCACATACTCCGTCGTTGAGTTTGACATCACTGCACATACAGTGACGTCAAAAACGCCGAATTATTGTCGAACGTTCACAATCGAAGTGACTGCATTAAAAAGACCACTCTCCGAAATGAAAGGTATGGAAGAAAAAGAATGTGACATGGGTGTGAGGGAAAGATAGAAACAAGAGGGCCATGATGGCCCTGGATCGCTCACCTGATCCTTATGGTAGGTAATATAAGGTTGACTGGAGGGTAAGAGCAATTTTGGCTGACAGTGAATAAACGAACATTTCAAAATCCATCTAGCTATTTCGGAACTTAAAAGTCATTTTAAGTGTTATACATTTTTTTTTTCTGGTGGCTATCATGTTCAGTGGAAAATTGTCAGAGTGTCACTCATGGAAAATTCCTTCAAAATTGTTTTCTTTTTTGAGGAAGAAGCTGGTGACAAGAGGGGGGTATACATCCTTTGACAATACTGAGCTGACTTGTATGTCACTATTTCGGCACCTTGTGGACATTGAGGGTCAGGTCCTAGTGCACCAGACGGAGACGAATTGGCTCAGTCTAACTAACTATGTCTCTTGATGACGAGAGTGGGTGGGGGTATCCATCCCCTTGACAATACAGAGCTGACTTGTATGTCACTATCTGGGCACCTTGTGGACATTTAGGGTCAGGTCCTAGTGCACCAGATGGAGAAGAAACGCTCAGTCTAACTAACAATGGTGATGAAGGGACTGGGGGGAGAGAAGGGGGTGGCCCTTTGTAAAAGGTACCACTATATTCCTAAAATACCCCTCCTGACCAAGGTATTACCAAAAGAGGTCAATTCTGAGCAAGTTTGATGATGATTGGACTAAAACAGTGGTCTCTAGAGTGCTAACAAGGTTTTCCTATGATTTAACCTACTCCCCTCTTTTTTACCCCACATGACCTTGAACTTGACCTAGATATTGTCAAGATGATCATTCTGAGCAAGTTTTATGATATTTAGACTTAAATTGCAGTCTATAGAGCGTAAACAAGATTTTCTTTGATTTTTGACCTACTGACCTACTTTTTGACCCCACATGACCCATATTCGAATTTGACCTAGATATTGTAGAGATGATAATTCTGAGCAAGTTTGACGATGATTCGACCAAAACTGTGGCCTCTAGAGTGACAACAAGATTTTTCTATGATTGGGCCTACTGACCTACTTTTTGACCCGGCATAACCCATATTCGTACTTCACCGAGATATTATCAGGATGATCATTCTGAGCAAGTGCGAGGATGATTGGACAAAAACTGTGACCTTTTTTGACCCCACATGACATGTATTTTAACTTGACTGAGATATTGTCAGGATGATCATTCTGAGCAAGTTTGAAGATGATTGGACCAAAACTGTGACCTCTAGAGTGTTAACAAGGTTTATCTATGATTTGACCTACTGACCTACTTTTTGACCCGGCATAACCCATATTCGTACTTCACCGAGATATTATCAGGATGATCATTCTGAGCAAGTGCAAGGATGATTGGACAAAAACTGTGGCCTCTAGAGTGTTAACAAGGTTTTTCTGTGGTTTGAGCTACTGACTTACTTTTTGACCCGTCATGACCCAGATTCGAACTTGACCGAGATATTATCAGGATGATCATCCTGGGCAAGTTTGAGGATGATGGACCAAAACTGTGGCCTGTAGAGTGATAACAAGGTTTTCCTTTGATTTGACCTGATGACCTACTTTTTGACCCGACATGACCCATATTCGAACTTGACCGACATATTGTCATGATGATTGTTCTGACCAAATTTGATGATGATTTGATCAAAACTGTGGCCTCTAGAGTGTTAACATGGTTTTTCTATGATTTGACCTACTGACCTACTTTTGGATACGAAATGACCCGTATTCAAACTTGACCAAAATATTGTCAGGATGAACATTCTGAGCAAGTTTGAGGATGATTGGACCAAAACGGTTGCCTCTAGAGTGTTAACAAGGTTTTTCTATGATTTGACCTACTGACCTACTCTTTGACCCGACATGACCCATATTCGAACTTGACCGAGATAATATCAGGATGATCATCCTGAGCAAGTTTGAGGATGATTGGACTAAAACTGCTCTTTCCTGAACTGCAGTTATCTCCCAGCTCTGCTCAATAAGATGAAACTGATTGAGCATAGTGACTAGGTCCTCCAGACGGGCCTGCGGTCCACTAAGCTGCTTTGCTAGAAGGCTGAGAGCACTAAAACGCATCTGCGAAATTTCTTGGTCAGAGGGGTGATCCTCATGAAACACACTTGGGGCGTGGTCATGTATCATGTGCCATTTCAACCATCCAGTGGATACCTGGCAGTTCACTAACGGACAAGAATACAGCTTACGCTTCCCTCTTTTGTGTCTTTTGAGGGGCCTTGTGGGCATAGCCTCAACTTGCTCACTCCCACTGGTTTCTGTCGCCAGTCGTTTCCTAGCTGATGATGTCCTTACTGGTGGAGTCCTACTGCGTGTCCGCTTACAGGACGCAGTTGAAACTGGGGATTGGACGATAGACACCCTGGGACCAACTGTGGGCACAAATATTCCACTCCTTTGCACGGGAGGCGCTTCTGGCTCCGATGTTACTGTGGCAGTAGGCGGCTGCCTATCTTTAGCTTTAAGACGATGTTTTGCCGTCTGGAGGGTCGGTTGGGGCTGTATGGTCCTCTCACGAGACCTGTGTCGGTGTCTGGGCGATTGATGGCGGTGCTGCTGAGACTGACCAGCCTTCTTCATTGTAACTGTTCTTTCACGAGGCCTGGATGAGCTAGTCTCTTGACGTCTTGGGGAGATTGATGGCTCTAAGCCAACTGGTCCCTTCGTCGTAACGGAGATTGTAACAGAAGGGTCTGAACTGGCTTGCTTCCAGCCCCGCTTCGGTGACCCACTTAAAGACTCAAGAGTCATCAAACTGCATTATACGTCTGGGACGGCTCCTCCTTCCAATCGAGGGGATTGGCCCAATTTTATCTTCCATCCACTGCCTTGAAAAGAGAACAGTCGCATGCCAAGATGCTTCCTTCAGCCAGTCGTAGTCTTTCTGGTGTTTGGCAATCCGGACTTGACCGAGCACGTATGTCTGTGCAACCTCTGTAGTCAGCTGGGGTACACTGTACAGGTTATACAGGAGATCGGCCGCATCAATCAACATCTCCTCTGAAGTTCTTTCTCCCACATAATCCCGGTAATCCCGCTTCCTTACAGGAAGATTAGCATCCATCACCTGCGAATAGAACGATAACTGGTGAGTATGCGTATCAACTACCTGCCTTAATGGCATGCACGGCACTTATATTTATCTATCGCAAGTGCCTCTGTTGGTGAAATATCTACACATTTTCCATGGTACACAACAAAGAAGTTGATCAATCAGAACACACCTGTCTTTGTTGATCCAGTAAAATTTAGCGGCCGGACTTGCCAAAAACAACGCTCCTTCAGATGGAACAGTCTTGCCCCTTAACCATGAAAGAATAGTCAGGTCGGTATCTTTGATTTGTTCTGTTTTTACACTTGCCCGGTCCAGTCCCCAGCAACTATCTGCAGGAGGTGTCGCTACAGGACACATTGCCTGTCCACATCTAACAGAATGTTCACCTTCTGAGCATTCAACATTGCTTCAATAGTTGGAGTAGCTTGTGGTGGCTTTCCAACTTCATGTTTTCCGGGATCCCATACTCGGTTTTGTGAGTTCTCTGTCAAATGTATTACGTCGTCAATATCCTTGTAGAATGCTGACCATTGCTGACTGGCTTTTTTGCAATTTGGCATTTCCTTGTGATCCACTTCCACACGGGAGGCATCATTTTTGTGAAAGTCTCCCGCACGGGGTGAATCAGGGGTCAATATCTCCTCATTCTGTATTTTGGTGTTTTGGGAATCAGTTCTTTCACATTTTGGCATTTCCTTGTGATCCACTTCCACACGGGAAGCATCAGGATATGATGATACTGATGACACAGCTTCACGACTGTTATCCTTATCAACAATAGTTGTATCTCTAAGTGATGAGTCCTTTACAGGATTATCATCTATTAGAGGCTGAGGTGACAGGCCTTTATTTATGGTACAGGTCGGGGATCGGCCGTTTTGTCCGACCCGGCCTGGTTTAAATCCTCACTGAATGACACGCGTTTGTCCAATTTTTGTTTGTATAAGGGACAATCCCTTTTAAAATGTCCTTCTTCGCCGCAGAAAAAAACAGCCACGTTCTTGCCGTACAGGAGATGGAGACCTTGAGGTCTGTCTAGTAGATAATCTACTTATGGCTGTAGCCATTTTATCCAAACTACCGAGAACAATGTTCATATGTCTTCCAGACTTTGTAGTCTTTCCCCTATTTTGCTGTCACTATTGCTTAAATCCCGTGTATTTTTCTCTGTAGTCCTTTGGCCCTCCTCACGGGAGGCACACACAGATGCAAGGTTGTCACTTTCCCTGTAATCATGCGTCCCTCTGGAATATTCTGTACAGTCACTTGTGGTACGCATTATACGGTTAGTCTCAGGAAATAAAGTCTTCTTGGTGTCCTTGTCTCTTCTGCCAGGTCTATACATCGCTTGATAGGTATATTGATACCACTTTACTCCAAAGCTTTATCCATTGACTTCGGGCGGGCATTGCACGCCGCCTGTCCTGCTTCTTTATCATAACAGCCTTGACAAAATCTAACAATTGCTTGGTTTATCATATGTCCCTCTGATAATCCTTTGAAAGCCTTATTTGCCAAGGTTTGCACTCTATCAGCCCAATCCTCAAGGTCCTCGTCGGGACTTTGAGCAGCTTGCATAAACCTTGCGTGTGCAGTTTCCGGTAATTCTCGGGTACCAAATCTTTTTTCCAGTTTCTGTAATAATTCAAAGTATGTCATATCATCTCTCCTTTCTGTGATTAATGCATAAAAGTCGGAAGCTTTTCCCATCAAACACCAGCATAGAGCGTCAAGACATTCATCCTCTGTCCAATTGGATGCTGTCGCATATCTTATGAATTTATGTTTGAAAGCTAACCAGTTAGACTTCCCATCAAATGTCAAACTTTTGGGTAATGCTGATGGCTTGAAATTCGATCTCAAAGACTGTCTCGGGCTATCCCAGCTGTAATCTAAGTCTTCATCACTATTTTCCTCTTCTGAGGGCAGATAGCGGGATGGAGTACCCCCTGGAGAATAAGCGGGCTGTCTGCCCCTGTATCCATAGCTTTTTCTCCTATTGGCTCTAGAAGGACGTTTAAAGAATGACTCCTCCTCGTCAGGAGGAATATAGGAGCTGACTTTGTTCCTGTTAGGGTTTTGTATTTTATTTGCTTCTTTAATGAACTCCTCTCCCTGTGATTCTTCAAAGGACTTAGACTTCATCTCTTGTTGTTTAACGTGCTCATTGATAACCTCTATCAATCTGTCTGTGAATGCGTCTGATGGTCGCTGAGCGACATATGTAGGTTGTTCAGTAGAACGTGGTATCCCAGTTTTAAAACTTGGGTTTGGAGAAAAATCCACCATTTGAAAAAATTGTCTTGTGACGTGCAATTTTGGTATGTCATAGATGTTGTTATCACTAATATTTCCATTTAGCTGTCTGTATTCCCATATAACTTTAGCTATTCTTTTCCCTACACGAGGGAGAGTTAACATATCGGATTCATCACAAAAGTTAATCAATAACTTTCCATCACGGGAAATTGAGCTATCAGGTGGTAGTTGATATGCCATTATTATGATGTGCAAGTTGTGGTATTATTTATTTATTTTTTAATCGATCACAATCGATCATCAATCGATCACCATCGATTATCACTTGAATTCTTGACTTTGATCAATCATGAATGAGTGTTGGTTTTGTTGATTCAAAGTATTCTTGAATGCATCTGATTGATAGAAGAATTCACTTAATTGTTAAAACAGCCTTGCATCATCAAAACAATATGAAACTCATTTAACTAATTGAAGACAGAATAAAGTTTTCGGTAGAATATCAACCTCTCGTCAGCCTTAATTTATTTATAGTAGAGAAATGCTGATGCACTGGAGGTGGACATTCTAATAAAGTTAGAAATATGCTTATCGTATTACCTTTTCCGACAAACCAATAAAAAGAAGATTGACAGTATCAATTTATATAGAAACTGACCTTGACAATTAGTGTAATATAATGAAGTTAAAGTCGGAAAAAATAATAACGTATAAAATAATCTATCGCAAAATGTCAGTATGTCATGTCACTGTTTTTTTTTTGTAATCGATCACAATCGATCATCAATCGATCACCATCGATTATCACTTGAATTCTTGACTTTGATCAATAATGAATGTTTCTTGTGTGGAACAGCGGAAATGACAGCCCGACACTGAGAAATTAGAACTAAGTGATCAATCGTAATCGATAACCATTCGAATTCGATCAACACAATCGAGCAAGCAACATTTGTTTCATGTGGAACAATGAAAATGACAGACCAATACTTTTTAGAACTTTTTTTATAAAAATTAGAAATGTATGATCAATCACAATCGATGATCAATTGAATCTGATCAATCACAATCGATGATCAACATATGTCATATGTTTCTGCATGGAGAACAGTGGAAATGACAAATACTTTATAAAAAAATAAAAATGTATGATCAATCACAATTGATGATCAACTGAATCTGATCAATCACAATCGATGATCAACATATGTCATATGTTTCTGCATGGAGTATAGTGAAAATGACAAATACATTATTAAAAATGTATGATCAATCACAATTGATGATCAATCGAAACTGATCAATCACAATCGAAGATCAATATATGTCATGTTTTGGCATGTAAAACAGAGAAAATGACGGACCAATACTAAATAGATCATGTGGATAACTAACACTATATAAGTTACAATCACAATCGATGATCAAATGAATCTGATCAGTCACAATCGAAGATTACCATACGTCATGTTTTTGTATGTAAAACAGTGAAAAATGACGGACCAATAATTAATAGATCATGTGGTTAATCTAAGATATTAGAGGTAAAGTGGTTAAACTTTTGGTTTGTAAACCAGGGTTATAGAATTGATCTTGTGGATTTTTACAGACTTCCCTTTGATGAGTATTTAAGCTGAGGTTCAGTTCTGATGAGAGAATTTATACATAGACGACGAACTTTTGTAGGGTGAGTCTCTACAGGACTGTAGGATCTACCTTGAATTACTTATGTATGTAAGTACTTAATAAATGGTATTAATTTTAATGGCATGTTAAATTTTTGAGAGGTGTTGAATATCATAATATTAAGTAACTTCTCTTACCTTGAATTAAAGATGAATGACTCAGATGTGTAGGATCAGACTGGAGTGAACCACAACACTGCAGCACTTTCAAGTAGATAACTGGTATCACTAACACATGGATGAAGTAGAATGTTATGCCACAAATGAAACTGGAACAATTAGGTAATTGGAATCACCAACCCGCCGATTAAGTAGAATGTCACTATACGAGTGAAGCCGGATTAAGATGGTTGTAGGTATCACCAATACATTGATGAAGTAGAATGTCACCACACGAGTGAGGCTGGAACAATTAGGTAACTGGTATCACCAACAGGGTGATGAAGTATAATGTCACAATACGAGTGAAGCCGGATTAAGATGGTTGCAGGTATCATCAATACACTGATGAAGTAGAATGTCATCACACGAGTGAGGCTGGAACAATTAGGTAACTGGTATCACCCACAGGCTGATGAAGTAGAATGTCACAATACGAGTGAAGCCTGATTAAGATGGATGCAGGTATCATCAAGACACTGATGAATTAGAATGTCACTACACGAGTGAAACGGATCAAGACGGTCACACCCTGATGAAGTAGAGTCACCACACGGGTGAAATCAGAATACACCGCACGGGCGCAAGATAGTCATCATGTAAGGGTGAAGTAGATAGACACCACACGGGTGAAGCACTGGAAAATAGACAAAACATACTGAATATTTTGTAATAGAAAATTTCAATAAAATTATATCCACAGTGCTTGTTTTGTGGCACAACCCAAACACAATGGGAATCAGAAAGATAGGAAATGAAGGAAAAAATTCTAAACTGATATTTTGTTAAGAAAAATATATATTTCTAAATTTGTTGTTTCACTTCCGCGTTTTCCGGAAATGGCCACAAATTGCGCATGGGCGGAAGTCGGTGCAATGCCGCCACGTGATTTTTTTTTCCAGTATTATTTTAGAACTAAATACCTTTTTGAATATGTTGTTTGAAATAGTCAAATTAATATCGGGTTATTGGAAATAGCGAAGAATTTGAAGAACAAAACGACCCTGCCATCCAGCCCTGTCGCTTGCACCTTCAGTTTTCCATCGCTAAATTTGTGGAGTTCGTAATACTTCTGACACCAATAAAGTATCTACCCGAAAAGATTATATATCCATTTACCTGATATTAGCTCCTGGACTGCCCTGTCCACTAGCTGTAGCAGGATTCACCAAGATATATTACGATTTCTGGTCGACACCTTCGTTCTCTGGATTCAGACATAGTACTACTGCGCATGTTCCACAATCATCCCATGCTTCCGCTCAGGTCCCACGGTTCACCATCTCTATGTGGTCCATCAACCAAGGGATAGAAACCCAACGATACTACACCATCAATATATCTCACAAGGTATTGGAGTTATGGCCATCACAAAGTAGTCATTCTATTTTATTAAAAGGGGAGATAACTCAAGAAGTATGCCATCCATAGTTCTGGTTCTTGCGCATTACACGCCGTCTCAGCCTTTTGAACAATTGTGCCAAGAACCATTAATGAATCTCAAAGGGTATAGGAGTTATGGCCAGCACAAGGTTGGTCTACGAACGGACTGACGCCAGGCTGATCGCTATATTCCCGAACCTATTTGGTCGGGGGATAATATAGGTTGGGACAGTGCTTAAAGCGCATTTTATGCTGTCAAATATGACCTACCTTCAATCTGTTTAGATTTTCAATACTTTCTTCTTAGAAATCAGGAGTATTTTTAAAAAAATAAAACCGACGCTTCGGAAAAAATGGCGTCCTGCGTTGGGAAACATCAATGTTGTTAATGACGTCACATCCACCAACATTACCTTCGTCTTCACTTTGGCGGCATTGGGCGTGTTTTTTTTTTAAATGTGTAGGGAGACAATTAACTACCTTTATTTTCCATTTCAAACCACATTTTACTGAAAGTTTCAAAAAGATCAGACTAGAAACGGCTGAGAAAAGGTGGAGACACTATTTTTCACTTATATTTATGATCAAGGGCAGGTAATTCGAAAGCCTTTTTGTCATGCGGTCCAAATTCGAACTAAACATAGACTGTAAGCTCCTTCTGGTTGTCTGGAAGTTTGATGAAGGTCAGGTTAGAAATAGCCAAGCAAAGTTGGAGACATCGTTTTCACATTGTAAGTCTATGGGAAAATTTTTCACCCTCAAAATCTGGTGGTCAGATTCAAGCCAAAATCGAACTCATTAGAGATTTTATGCTTATCCTCGTTTATCAAAAGTAACAAAAAGATCAGATCAAAAACATACACTGTATGCCCCTCCAGGTTATCTGCAAGTTTGATGAAGATCTGATTTGAAATGGTCGAGAAAAGCTGGAGACGTCGTTTTCCGATTGTAAGTCTATGGGAAAATCTTTCACACTCCAGGAGATGTAACTGGAAAACCACTGGTCAGATTCAAGTCAACCACGATCTCGCTCGAGATTTTATGCTTGTCCTCTTTACCAAAAGTTACAAAATGATCCAATCAAAAAACGGCTGAGAAAAGCTGGATACACCATTTTTCACTTACATTTATGCTCAAGGGCAGGTAACTCAGAAGCTGTTTGTCCCGTGCAGCCCAAATTGCAACTCAATATAGACTGTAAGACCCTCCTGGTTATCTGCAAGTTTGATGAAGATCGGATCTGATATGGCGGAGAAAAAGTGGAGACGTCGTTTTCCCCATAATAAGTCTATGGGAAAATATTTTCACGCTCAATGGGATGTAACTGAAAAAAAAAAAAAAAAAAACGCTTGTCAGATTCAAGCCAAATTCGAACTCGTCCAAGATTTTATGCTTGTTCTCGTTTATGAAAAGTTACAAAAAGATCAGATCATAAACGGCTGAGAAAAGCTGAATACACCATTTTTCACTTATATTTATGCTCAAGGGCAGGTAACTCCAAAGCTGTTTGTCCCATGCATACCAAATATGACCTTGACGTAGACTGTAAGCCCCTCCTGGTTATCTGCAAGTTTGATGAAGATCGGATCAGAAATGGCGGAGAAAAAGTGGAGACGTCGTTTTCCCCATTATAAGTCTTTGGGAAAATTTTTCACGCTCAAGGGGATGTTACTGGAAAACCGCTGGTCAGATTCAAACCAAATTCGAACTCGTCCGAGATTTTATGCTTGGAAAGTTACAAAAAGATCAGATCATAAACGGCTGAGAAAAGCTGGAGACACCATTTTTCACTTATATTTATGCTCAAGGGCAGGTAACTCCAAAGTTGTTTGTCCCATGCAGCCCAAATTTAAACTCGACGTAGACTGTTAGACCCTCCTGGTTATCTGCAAGTTTGATGAAGATCGGATCAGAAATGGCCGAGAAAAAGTGGAGACGTCGTTTTCCCAATTATAAGTCTATGGAACATTTTTGTTTCCATGGCAACCACAGTTCTTATCAAAACTGGTCCAAAACCTAATACAGCCAATCCCCCAACCCAGTGATGCTGCACATAAAATTTGATTGGGATTGGCCAGCTAGTCACCTAGATATTCAAGTTCAAAGGTGTGGACGACGGACGACGGACGGACGACGGACGGACGCCGGAAGCCTACCTATACTTAAAGCTCACCTTGTGAGCCTTCGGCTCAGGCGAGCTAAAAAGATCAGATCATAAACGGCTGAGGAAAGCTGGAGAAACCACTTTTCACTTATATTTATGCTAAAGGGCAGGTAACTCCAAACCTGTTTGTCCTGTGCAGCCCAAATTCGAACTCGATTAAGACTGTAAGCCCCTCCTGGTTATCTGCAAGTTTGATGAAGATCGGATCAGAAATGGCTGGGTAAAAAATGGCGACGTCGTTTTCCCTATTATAAGTATATGGGAAAATTTTTCACCTCAAGGGGAAGTTACTGGAAAACCGCTGGTCAGATTCAAACGGAAAATTCAAACTCGTCCGAGATTTAATGCTTGTCCTCGTTTATGAAAAGTTTCAAAAAGATCAGATCATAAACGGCTGAGAAAAGCAGAAGACACCCTTTTTATACTTATATCTATGCTCAAGGGCAGGTAACTCCAAAGCTGTTTGTCCTGTGCAGCCCAAATTCGAAGTCGACGTAGATTGTAAGCCTCTCCTGGTTATCTGCAAGTTTGATGAAGATCGGATAAGAAATAGCAGAGAAAAAGTGGAGACGTCGTTTTCCCAATTATAAGTCTATGGAACCTTTTTGTTTCCATGTCAACCAGAATTCCAATCGGATCAGCCCCAAAACCTTATGGAGCCTTCCCCCCTACCTGATGATGCTTCTCATGAAATTTGATCAAGATTGGCCGTGGGGTATTAGAGATATACTTATTTGAAATTGTTTACGGACGCACGTACGGACGCACGCACGACGGACAAAATGTGATCACAAAAGCTCACCTTGTCACTACGTGACAGGTGAGATAAAAAATCCGTCCCTCGGAATCAATGGTAAGCCTCGAGATGTCAGACAGTGATCCAACCCACTCACCGATGTAAGATTTTTGTAGTATCTTCATGCGAGTCGGCAAGCATCAGACCCTGCGCATTATGAAGATACAGAATACCATGTGAGTGTCTTTTGATATCAAGTTATCAGGCAAGGCTTCGAGAACGCTTGTAGAATCGCGAGGCTTGCCGAGCGATTCTGCATGCGTTCTCGAAGCCGAGCTGATAAACTTGATATCAAAAGATACGAATCTGGGCTCAGGATTACAATCGTTACTTAAGTTAAGGTCGACTTAACGATTTAAGGAGGTATTCTTATCTTAGTAAAGTATTTCCTTAAAAAGTGCATTCGAAAGCCACCTATTTCATTTACTTAGCTCAGTATTTAACTTCGGATAAAGTCGTAATTTTGACGGAAATTTTCACGACGATTAGCACGTAAGTTTCATTTTCACATTGATGTAGGCGGCCCACAATTTTCCCGCGATCTGCCAAAAATCACTTCTTCTGTTTGATTGAATGGAGACAATAGAAAATATGATGGTTTAGTTTCCATTTCACTCCATAAACCATGAAAAATGTTTTATACACTATAAAACGTGTTTCAATGAAGGATCACACTGGATCACGATTTGTGCGGACAAACATTGGTCACAATGTAGCACCACGCCATATTCAAAACGCTGTTTCTACGGGGTCCCTTTAGAAACAAGAAATCATACAATATTTGAATATACAAACCAAAATGCTTATATGCAGTGGACGGTCTGACTCCCATCACTTTGCCTGGGTAGGCTTAGTCCTATTAATCTGTTTACCAGTGCTCGTGCCAGTGTGGTCAGTTTCAGCTCTGCATGGAAGCACCATGCAGCCAAATCTGAAGCCCCGAGGGGCGGGGGCGGAATCGGTTTTATAGAGTCTGTCCATGATTCAACCCTTCTCATGCCGTTAGGCGTATTGCATAATATTCAATACAATCTGGTACAGTAATAAATATATTCTACACAATGGTGAAGAACAGGGAAGACTCCCGCACAAACCACCCCTAACTTAACACCGGCTACAATATTGTTTTCGGATGTCATTATTATACATGTATGTAGTTGATATTGTCATTAACGACTAGATCAAACATCGTGCAGACAAACATGGAGAAAAACCGTAGCTCCAGTCGGAGTAAAACAAAGGAAAAAAAAAAGGTATATAAAATCTCTGTACATTCCATCTCGGATTGCCCCGTCTTTTTTATGAATGAGGTCCTTATCTGCGTATTACCTTACAGTTGATGAGGCATAAAGCGCTAACTCACTCACCTCACAAACACACTCAATCACTCACATGCACAAGCTTACAAGGGGGTGGACGGCCCCCGCCCATCGGGGCTTGAAGAAATAGAGGGGATGCTTGATGCTTCCACGCACAGCTGAAATCGACCCGCAGAGTACTGGTAATCCGTTTAGAGCATTTAAGTCTGCCCAGGCAAAGCGGTGCGAGAATATAAACCCTATTGATTTCATTGGGCGGCAGGGCTTGAGATGTCATTTCATCTCGATGTCGGGTAAAAGTCCCACAAAATTGGAAGCAACGTCTCCAAAATGACCTTTACAGTGTTGACGGGGACGTTAAACCTCAAATCAAACAAACAAACAAGGGAGGTGGTACGCCTCAAACTTATTTTTAATTAGCATTTCAAGGCAAGGAGAAGGAGCATATGCTTGGTTGTGGCCAATATCAGTTGGGCACCCCAGTGACGCAAGATACACGTCACCTTGCCTCACCCAGCCAGCACAAGCCGACCACACGCGACCTCCAGTAAACCACTCAGAAGGCTTAAGCCTGCCCAGGCAAAGTGGTGCAAGTCCATGCATTTACGAGTTTGATTGGGCGACAGGGCTTGAGATGTAATTTCATCTCAATGTCGGGTACAAGTCCGACAAAATTGAAAGCAACACTTCCAAAATCAAACCTAAATAGTGTTGCGAGGACGAATCCCAAATCAACCAAAAAAAAAAAAAAAAAAAAAAAAAACTTCTTAGTATTTAATAAATTTTGATATCGCGAATCTTACACAAATGGTCCTTTCATATGAAAGTTTCGAAACGGGCCTTCGAATTGGATTTTTAATTGGATTTTATTGCCTTTACTATGACAATTTGCCCAGCAAATGTACATCGCTGACATACGTTACAGTTGTTCACGCCAAAATAGTATTTTTTTACATTTCAAGTGTAAAGACTAATGTAGACCTATAGAAAACAATGCTGTTCAAACTTCCATGAACGTATCGAGTCATATGATTTTCCATGACGTCAAGTGACGCCAGTCTAAACCATGGTTCTCTATGATCTCATTGGGCGTTCCGCTCTTTATAGAAAACTGCGTGTAAATGTTTTTCAGCTTTAACAGTTTGCCTTATAAGTGAGGAAAAAAGAATGTAAATATAAGAAATATTTTTTCGATGTTCATGAAGGTATGAACGACAGCGGGTCGCTAGCAAAGTTTATATGAACCCCTTCGGAGTTCATTTACTTTGCAGGCGACCCTGTTCGTTCATACTTTTATGAACAGCAGAAAAATAAAAGTCATTTCTTAAATGCACGTGGCGTCATACTCTTTCATGACACTGAATATAAAGACGGTATATGATGGTTGTGAAAATTGTATGCGTAAAAGTAGCAGGACATGCATAAGCGTAGGAGCATGGACCCGCTGTGCCACAGGATCAGTTTTTAAATAACAGACAAAAGTGATATGCGCCAGCCTCCCTCGCCCCCCCCCACCCGACACACAAACCTGTCGGCCCCGCCCACCCATCGGGGCTTGAAGAAAAAAATTGGTTGCATGACGCTTCCACGCAGAGCTGAATCCGACCGCACACGAGTACTGGTTATCCACTTAGAGGATCTAAGCCTGCCCATAGGGGCTTGAATCTTTTTTTTTCTTTTTTTTTCATGATTCAAGCCCCTAAGGCATGCCCAGGAAAAGCGGTGCAAGTCGGACCGTCCATGCTTATAAACCCTATTGGTTTCATTGGGGACAAGCTTGAGAAGTCATTTCATCTCAATGTCGGGTAAAAGTCCCACAAAATAGGAGCAACGTCTCCAAAATGACTTGTATATAGTTGACGGGGACGTTCAACATCAAATCAATCAATGAAACATACACACACCTACCCTGACAAAAACAACAAAGTCGTTTAAGACCCCTTTTCGCTTGTTTGTTTGTTTGATTTGAGGTTTAACGTCGCCGTCAACACTGTAAAGGTCATTTTGGAGACGTTGCTTCCAATTTTGTGGGACTTTTACCCGACATTGAGATGAAATGACATCTCAAGCCCTGTCGCCCAATGAAACCAATAGGGTTTATTAGCATTGACGGTCCGCCTCGCACCGCGATTCCTGGACAGGCTTAGATCCTCTAAGCGGTTTACCAGTACTAGTGTGCGGGCCGGATTCAGCTCTGCCTGGAAGCATCATGCAGCCCATATATTTCTTCAAGCCCCTATGGGCGGGGGCTTCCCTTTCGCTTGTAAGAACCTTCCTACACCAAACAATAAATTGTTGCCCTGTTACCAGTATTATACAGCATTATGTAAAGGGAAGTTTTTATACAGCTCTTTCGGTCGAAAACAGTGACACACCAAGAGAGAAATACATCCGAGTTGTTTTATACCTCATCGCCAAGTCGACTTGCGCTACAAGGAGGAAAAAAAAAGTGGCTCGACCGGGCCCAAACCCAGGGCCTCTCGGTTACGATGCAAACACTTTACCATCTGAGCTACCGAGCATGACTGATGATTTCGAGCAAATAAAAACTCTCGTGTTTGCCGTTGTTGATATACACATTCATGTGTCAAGGTCAAATCTTAAAAGTTAAGGTACATACCTGGGTTACCTTAAATATTTAAGTATTTTCTTTGGTTAAGTATCGACTTAAACGAAAGAAATTCTTTGTAGTTCTT
This sequence comes from Lucinisca nassula, assembly GCA_963580285.1. Taxonomy (NCBI): domain Eukaryota; kingdom Metazoa; phylum Mollusca; class Bivalvia; order Lucinida; family Lucinidae; genus Lucinisca; species Lucinisca nassula. Next base: position 76,165,441 of record OY757016.1, read on the forward strand.
TGTAGTTCACTTTATACGACAGTTAAGTAAATACTTAGTTTAAGTAGGTACTTAAAATTTAAGTACGTATTGTAATTCTGGGCCCTGGTATTCTATTTATCGGTTTATCCCCTTGTAAACTTTAAATCGGCAATTTACGATCAGTCATTGCGTCCCAACATTCCGGCGCGGAATACAATGGGTAAGTATATTTATAATCAGCTCTCCGTTATTTTTTTTTAATCATTTTAAATGTATTTTTCCATTTTTTCTAGTAATTATAACTTTTTAGCCATTTTTGCCGGTAGTCCGCTTCATTCATTAAAGTGCAATGTCACGTTGACGTGATAAAGCTCACTTGTCCTGAGATAGCATATCTTTATCAGGTCAATGCGTTACATAGAGATTATCCTATGGCATTTGTCATATCACCCCATATCAGCCCGAGACTCCCATATGGCGTCCTGAACAACAAATGCGAAATGCCGCAAAAGGAAGAACGCCGCGTGTTCCGAATAAGGTGACGTCAGAGGTATGATAAAGGCTTAGGGGTGCGATAAAGGGTTGTGATATGGATTTTTGGGGTATGATAAAGCCCAGGCGATATGGCAGCACGTGCAAGCGTGATACGTGCATTGGTGTAACTTTCGTATCGCATATTCAAAAACTAAGTATTTTATACTAGATGTATGATAAAATGCAATATATTAAGGAGGTTACTGATTCAATATAAATCGGAGCGTGTTTAGGGCGCTTTCTTCGTGTGTAGGCTCTTTTATTCATAAGATTGGCAACTTGCAAATATGATTCAGTATCTGTAAACCAAAATATAACTTATCTCAGGAACTCTTCACAGGCAAAATAATATCGACACAATAAAACATAGTAGGGGCCTCCTACAACGATATATCTTTCTTAAACAAACATGTGTAATGTTCCCATTATGATTATATAACGACAAAATGGTTACTTATAAAAAAGATAAAGATACTTTGGAGAAAAATCGCGGAGATTCTCGGCGAACATTTGACCGATTGCTTTCATTGAAAATGAATTTACCCGCGTTTCGCTGAGAAAAAACAACAACTGGGCTTACGGGAAAGTAAAATTCAATTTTGTTTTTAGAAAACAATAGGGGCTTGAATCATGAAAAAAAAAAAAATATATATATATATATATTTTTTTTTTTGGGGGGGGGGGGGGGTGCTAGTCTCTAATATAGTACCCCCCCCCCCCCATTTTTTTTCTTTTTTTTTCATGATTCAAGCCCCTATGTTGTAATCGAAGGCAAATGGTAGTCATTGTTAAATTCTAATCAGATATTCTTTCATGTTACACAATTACAGCTCAGTCATTTATTTCTCCATTTTATAATATGACGTCGCGTCTGAGAGTGTAATAACGTCATGTAATAAATTAGATAATCCACTAGTGGATTAAATATGCAAATTAGTAAGATACGCCCCGTAACGTTATATGTATGACGTCCTTAACGACGTCGCGTTTATTAATGGCCGAATATTGACCTTTTTATTAAACAATCGTGAATAAAATGCGTTTTGAATGTCACATGCAAGTGCTCATATATTATTGAATTTATTAAACTCGTTGAGGAAAAGGGATAAAATGCTCGGCAAAGCCTCGCATTTTATCCCTTTTCCTCAACTCGTTTTATAAATTCAATAATACATGAGCACTCATGTAAGATCCTCTATGTATCAAATCACGAATTCCCCCTTGAACCCGACTTTTATACAGTAAAACTGGGGTGTACATGGGTTAACATTATTTATCTTATTTCTGCTAAAAACATAGATTGTGGGTACTCGTTAGAATCGCCTCGCCAAGGCATTCTAAAGAGTACCCACAATCTTGAGCAGAAATATGAAAAAATGTCAGAATTCTTATCCGCAAATTTTCAGCTTGTAGTGGCAAAATTTTCAACATATTTGAATAGGCGAGCTTAGATGATCTAAGCTTAGATGATCTAAGCCTGCCCAGGCAAACGGTGCGAGTCGGCCCGTCCATGCTAATAAAACCTATTGGTATCATTGGGCGACAGGGCTTGAGATGTCATTTCATCTCAATGTCGGGTAAAAGTCCCACGAAATTGGAAGCAACGTCTCCAAAATGACCTTTACAGTGTTGACGGGGACGTTAAACCTCAAATCAAACAAACAAAACATACTGCGCTGTAAAGTGCATTTGTTGCAAATCATTATGATTCAAACAGGATCATAATTATACTTTACGATTGTTAGAGCTGTGTGATATATTAACATATATTTCCTTTGAAAGTCTGCAGTAGTTCAAGCTGAAGTTAATATAAACATTCCCACGCCATGGTAAACAGTTCTGCTACCTTACCTGACCATAGAATCACATTAACGAATTTCTAATTGGTTGGTCAGTGTGAGAAAATATTTTGAGAGAAGCTTGGTTCCACATGTTAGGCTGGATTGGAGAGAAACTTCAGTTTAATTATTTCGGCCTGTTTGATAACATGTTTTTAGACCTTTGCCATCCTAAATTATTCTAAAACTGTAAAATGGAAAATTAACAGTTATTGGAAATTATATTAGAAATTATGTACCATCATATTATATAATGTGTAGAAGAAATTAAAAAGACACTTGTTAAATAAAAGAACTGAGTTGAATTGTCGTTATTTATTATAATAATTCCCCAGAAGAACAAAAAGGCTACATAAGTACTACATGGTGGAGAATCTAAACTGGAATTTTAACAAAAATGTGGTCATTTTCATGGAACCCAGTGATGTCAAGTGAAAATGAAAGCTTGAACTTAGGAGCAGTAAATCCTGACCAGGCATGTGGAATTCCACCTAGAGTTGACACAGTGATGGACACAGGTAGAATAACCTTAAGGAAATTTTCTGGATATCCATCAGAGGATCCTGATCAGTTCTTGTCGGACTTTTCTGCTTATTGTACCTTCTCAAGAATAACGGACACAGACAGCCGGAAAGTAGCGGCTTTCCAGCTCCATTTACAGGGTCCGGCACAGACTTGGTTCTGCTGCCTCGATGAGGATGAGAAAAGTGATTGGGAAACACTAAAGGATGCCTTTGAATTGAAATACTGTGTAGCTAATAACCCACCTGTACTCCTGGTTGAGACAGAACAGTTTAATAACCTAAAGCTACTACCACACCATCAAATCGAGGACTATTTCAGTAAAGTAATAGAAAAAGGAAATAAAATACATAAATCTGAACAGGAAATTCTACTGAAGTTCATTCAGGGCCTTCCAGATCAGTTAGCCTTCTTTGTTAGGGCTGGGAACCCGTCGGACGTTCAAGAAGCTCTGACATCCGCCAAGATGGGCGAAGCATTTGGGTACCGCTTCTCCCCTGGGCTCACATGCAATGGAAATACCCCAACAGCTAGTGTGGCAGCCGCTGCACGTGCAGATGATAGAATAACTTCGCTGGAACGCACGGTGAATAAATTGGGGGAGACAATTGAGCGACTTTTGGTGTCACAAAAGCAGGACAAACTGGATTCATCAAACAACGATGGACGGAATACTACTAGTGCAAACAGTGTTCGTGTGTGTTTTAACTGTTCGTGCACAGGGCACATAAGAAGGCGGTGCAACCTTATATCAGGACCGGCAGACCCGAAATCTATGTGTCAGTTGTGCTTGCAGCGTGGTCATGCTGCGACACAGTGCAAATTGTTTTTGAACAATCAAAGTGCTAATTCGGGAAACTCCAGCAACCCAAGGAACACCAGGCGCGGTCCCTTGGGCGAGCAACAATAGACAGTCAACGCGCCAGATCGAGGCCACCGGAACGAAAGCAACAGGAAAGTGTGAGTGACATTAAATGTACTGTTTCTAATTCTATAGTCAGTGACTATCAAAGTGAGTCTGGTTTCATGTTTTTACCTGTAACATTTTCATCAAAACAAATTTTCGCTTTACTAGATACAGGTAGTTCAATAAATTTGATGTCACAAGAATTATTTGACACTATTAGTCACAGAAATAAGCTACAGGTAGATCACTGTAATGAGTCTATTGTACTTGCCGACAATCAAACAATAAGTATTAATTGTGTTGCAAAGGTATCTGCTGAAATCGGTGGTCAGCAGCAATCATTTACTGTTTATGTTTTACAGGGTACATCCCATCCATTGATTTTAGTGACTGAGTACATGCAAACTCATGGTGTCAGATTAAATTTTGATAAAATGTCTGTTCATACAACCAGCACAACTGTCCGCGCCAAGAAAAAGTTCACAATCAAACCCAATTCTGAAACAATAATCTGGGGTAAAACGCCAAAATGTATGTTTCCAGGGCTTGGAAGTATTTGCTCGGGTAGCACCCATATTTCCAAAAAATGCTTATTTGTGGCCAGATCTGTATCTATCATATCTTCAGATCAAATGGTCCCATTCAAAATATTAAATCTCACAACAGAGCCAGTTACCATTCACAAAAACAAACCCCTGGGATCATTTCAGGTCATAGACAAAACTTTCAATGTAATACCAGCTGGTAGGTTAGGTCATGAAAGGTCAACACTGTAGGGAAATGTTAGAAATTCCAATACTAATACCAGTAGCGGTGCCACCAATCATGCATGTATGAATATCAATGCAAAACCCGAGCAGTGCCATACTACTGCTGGTGCAACTGAATATCCAGACAGGGAAGGATTTTTATCATACTTTCATCATAGTTCAACAGCGTCGGCGTTGTCATCTGATGAGAGCCGTAGGTTGAATGATTGCTTAGTTTCGAACCATGACTTGTTTGTTACGGAGGAAAATCCTTCTCTTGGTCTGACTTCAGTTGTAGAACACCAAATTCATTTGATTCCCAGTGCCCAATCAAAACATCAAAGACCTTATCGTTTGTCGCCAGACAAAAGGGAAGTGGTGCGTCATCAGCTTGATGAATTATTACAGCAAGGTATTATAACGCCTGTGAGTGAGAAGGAAGATATTCCTATCCCAAGTCCAATGGTTTTGGTTTCCAAACGTAATAAACCGAAACCGGGAGCCAAAAAGGGGTCCAGAGAAGCAAGCCTTTCTATGTACCGCTTTTGTGTTGACTTTCGTTATCTCAATTCCCAGACACAAGACTTTCGATATGCTATTCCTGATGTACAGGAACTTACAGAGTCATTTAGTCAGAGACCACCCAATTACATTTCGTCTATCGACCTGAGTTCGGGTTTTTTCCAGATGAAAATTGCCAGTGGCGCGTCGAAGTACACTGCATTCAATACATGTTTTGGCACCTACAAATTTCAGAGGCTACCCCAAGGCTTGAAGACAAGTCCGAACAGTTTTCAAATGCTCATGGACAAGATTCTCTCCGGGCTTTCTTTTCGGTCAACCCTGTGCTACTTGGATGATGTATTGATATTCTCGGAAACTTTTGATCAACATTTGTCCGATTTGCAAGAGGTCTTTGACAGATTCCGTGCAGCTGGCTTGAAACTTTCACCGGAAAAATGCAGATTTGCACAGAGCCACTACATTTTTCATCGTCACCAGATTTCGCGACATGGGGTCAGTCCGCCTTCTGACCGGCTCAAAGCAGTTTCTGAGTAACCTGTCCCAACAAACACAAAACAACTGAAACGATAGCTTGGGCTCATGAACTGGTTTAAAAAGTATATACCTGGATACAGTGCAAAAGCACACTGTTTGTACCAACTTCTAAGAAAGGGTGTGAAATTTATTTGGACGGAAGAACACAATGTTGCCTTTGAATCTCTTAAGGCTTCGCTGCTTAATTCTGAAGCTTTAGCATTCCCTCGTAATGATTTGCCATTTTATTTGGGTGTTGATACCTCCAGTAAGGGTATTGGTTACATGCTATATCAAAAACATTCTACTGACAGTGGGGATGAAAGTGTCCGTGTTGTCCGCTTTGGGTCAAAGTCACTTTCCAACTATCAGACATCATATGGACCCACAAAGCTTGAGTTATTAGGTGTAGTAACTAGCATTCTAGATTGTGCTTCCTATTTGCGAGGTAGGAAATTCTTTGTTGAGTGTGATCACCAGGCACTGAAACCTCTTTTCCAAAAGAGTTTGAAAGGAGCAATATATGAAAGGTGGCTTGCTATATTACAAGAGTTTAATTTTGAGATTTTGTATAAACCTGCAGAAGCTATGGTTGTTTTGCGATAGCTTATCAAGAGCTAAACCCCTTCATTCTTTGGACTCCGCAGAGTCAAGTCCAAATGAAAATGACCCTTATTTTCCTTATGTGCCAGAACCAGACAACAAAATCCTTCTTCCCAATGGGTCTTCATTACAAGACATTATTGGCACTGAACAGTCAAATCAGCAGAAGTATGTTAATCATGTTTTGATCCCTCCCTGTCCCACATCTCTAAACATGGAGCTGGATAGTGACTCAGCCTATGAAGGGGATACTGACCTTCCACAGGTCAAGTGTAGTAATATCAAACAAAAATATACAACCCGTGGGAAAACTCAGAGAAAATTTCTCAAGGTTTCTGGCAAGGTAAAACCTCCTAGACTTGCGACAGAGCCCCAATCACCACGAAAATTACCCAACTGTGACAATGAGCAAGATAAGCAATATTCACCAGGTGATTCTCAACATAACAATTACACACAACGCACAGCTACCCATGTTAAAGGGAATAATGTGTCACTCTCTTCTGTACAAGCAACAATACATTCCGACTCTCAAACAAATAAACATGAAGGTCAGTCAATGGATTCAGAGCTGACAACTTCTTCCCTTTCTGAAAGTCAGTCATCAGCACACGAAACGCATGGCAATAACAGGTCAGTAGAAAATGTTGATTTATTCAAGACGTTTGATTTTAGTCCAGACAAAATTAGTGCTTTGCAACGCGAAGATTGTGAATTGCGTTACATCATTCAGTATTTAGAAAGCAAGGAACTTCCAAAAAGTCAAAAGCGAGCTCGCAAACTCTTGCTGCAATCAGCTGATTATTGCCTTATTGACGGTTTACTTTTTCATTGTCGTGTACCGAAATCACACCGTAGCAGTAATATAAGTCAGTATCAATTAGTGGTACCTGAAATAATGATCAAAACCGTCCTTGGTTTGTACCATGACTCACCAATGGGAGGTCATTCTGGGATTCAAGAGCATTACTTCTTCTCTCGTATGAGCCAGCTTATTGCCGATTATGTGCGTTCTTGTCCAGATTGTCAAAAGAGAAAACAAACAAAAGTGCATACAAAGTCTGGGATAACAGCATATAGAACACCAAGTGGGCCATTTCAGGTCTGGCAAATTGACCTATATGGAAATCTGCCCATTACTCCGCAAGGATACACATATATTTTAACTGCAACAGATCTGTTCAGCAAGTATTTAGTGACAATTCCACTTGCAAATAAAGACACTTTGTCTGTTGCATCTGGGCTTAAACAACTTTTCACAAAATATGGTGTTTGTGACACGCTACTCAGCGACAGGGGAGTTGAGGATGTATCAAAAGTAATGGCAGAGGTGTGCAAACAACTCTGCATCCCGCAAGAGTTCAGTCCTGCATTTCTTCATAAATGTTTAGGTGCAGTGGAACGCGTACATCGTACAATGGCTGAGCGTTTGACACCGTACATAAACAGCAGACTGAATAATTGGATAGACATTTTGCCATGCATCACATTTTCAATAACCAGTCTGTGCATTCGGGCAATACTCGCCACATGAAATTATTTATGGCCAGCGTCCAAAGTTTCCTCTGTCTCCGTCGACACCACCAGATTTCGATACAATACCACCAGATATGCGCGCCTACGTACGTAAACATGCAGACAAACTGAGCATCATTCGCAGCGAAGTGAAGAACAATATATTGTCCTCGCAGCAAAAGATGCTCGAGCGTGCAAACAAGGATACTGATCCACTTCACATCAAAGAAGGGGATTATGTGTTCTTGTTGACTGAAAGAACAGGTGTTGGACAGAAAATACAGAACAAGTTTACAGGACCATTCATTATTCACCGTTGCATCAGTCCTCATATGTTTCTGTTACGGAATCCTGATAATGGAACTATACATAAGTCAGAGGTCCACTGTAAGACCTGAAAAGAGGCCATGCCTAGCACTGTGCACACTGAGGTAATTAGGGGACAGCCCTATGACAGGCAGCCGTCAACCCTCCCAGATGACAACCCAATAAATAACCATTCAGTTCGCAGGTCATCCAGAGCACGTAAACCTCCTGACCGGTTTGGGGTTTACATTGGTGTTGACAGTGCATTAAGTGATGAGGGGTTTTACACTGAAAGAAACAAATATCACAAAATTAAACGTGTTCTCGGTCAGAGACTGGTTAAGGGAAACAAAGAGTATCTCATACAATTCGCCGGAGAATCAGCCGACAATTCCCTTTGGGTGCCATTTGACCATCCCAATGAGAAATTGAAGAAGTCCATCCAGGAAAAACCCCCTCCGGTTATTGTTCAAATGGAATGAAACTATTTCAGAACATCAGTTTGTGTTTCTGATTGAAGTAGGACACATGTAAGTGTTGATGTTTTGACATGACATAGTTACATGTAATAAGCCTAAATAATACCCTTTAAATGTTATTCAAAAAAGCCTTAAGTTGAAATACAGCTAATGGTCTGCTGGCTGCCCCTGAATACTTACTTGGTATAAAAATTATTATCATGTTAAATGATTTTATCATAAAGGGTCATTTCATATTGCATTGCTTTTTGCTGGTATGCAAAATGATTTCTGTTATGCTTTAGGCTATTATATTTTGATGTGAAAAGATTTAGATTTGTTTTGTGTGTATGTACACACTGTGTTATTTACATGTACCGGTATGACTTTGAAGATATTTTCATTGGTTAGTTTCAATTTGTTACTTTATGCACCTGCTTTAGTATATTGACTAGTATATTGACTACATATTTGCTGATGTAATGTGGAAATGTATTTGTGTATGCATTTTATAATTTATTTGTGTTTTTTCGCCTCCCAGATTTTTCATCATTACTTTTAGGTGCACATGTGCCTTTTGTTATATGTTATGCCGATTGGGGCATGGAAAAATAGATTTGGTTGCATGGTGCTTCCACACAGAGCTGAAACTGACCAGACATGGGTACTGTTAAACTGCTTAGGACAAAGCCTGCTAGGGTAGAGTGATGTGACTCAGACAGTCCAGTGCATATAAGCCTTTGATTTCATTGGGTGGCAGGACTTGAGATGTCATTTCATCTCAATGTCGGGTAAAAAAAAAAAATCCCACAAAATTGGAAGCAGCGTCTCCACAATGACCTAAATAGTGATGACGGGACATTAAACCTCAATTCAGACAAACAATATTTGATATGTCAAATGTTAGTAATTGTCTCACTCTCTAGTTTGTTTCGCTAATGTCATTTATATCAAAATTTGTGGCACTACACAAATTCTGGCTTATTTTCCATTCAGCCCTAGACTGTTTGGACTTCAATTAATTTTATGGACTTTCCCAGGCTTTTCAGCCATTTATCAATTCAGTATTGACTATCTATATTGATTATCTATAATCCCCAGGTAATCACTACCTATATCTTGGTTCTGCCAAATAATGATAATGAGGAGACAATTGCTAAGCAAATAATCTGGAAAAGATGTATTTGTTTTATACTATGATAGTTAGAAATAATGCTTTAACAAAATACTTTGAATATGTATTGGCATTGTTTTTGTATCAGATACTGTTGTATGTCTATGCAATTGCTGTTAAATGTGTTGCTTTTGTTAATTTTATGTTCACACATTTGATTTCATATTTGGGCCACCTTTGAAAACAAACATTTGCCTAACAATGTGTTACTGTCTTGAACTTTTGATTTTGGATTTTTAGTGGCTTATATTAATAAAATTTATTTCTTATTCAATGCTTTTCAGTCAATAATTATTAATAGTACACATTGTTCTTGTACAAATGAAGCTGTTGTTCTTTATTTTCAATATGCTAAATTGCATTTTCAGCACATGGATACAGAAATTTCAAAGAACTCGCTTAAAGACCAAATTATCACTCAGACTATTATTGCGATGCTGTCAGAATGATAATTTTTTTTATTGGTTTTATGTTTACATGTCATTTTTGTTTTGTCTTCTATTGTTGTCACAAACAATTTATTCTAGTATATTTGTTCATTTAGTACACATTATTTGTGTGTGACAGACTATTTGTTGATGTCATGTTAGTCTTTTAATTAACAATAAATGTTACATGCATAAATTCACAATGGTGTCAATATGTTGACCCATGCTTCTCTTTGTTTACTTGGTCCTGCATCTTTATGTAGACTGGGTGATATATTTTCTGTAGGGGGATGTGATATATTAACATATATTTCCTTTGAAAGTCTGCAGTAGTTCAAGCTGAAGTTAATATAAACATTCCCACGCCATGGTAAACAGTTCTGCTACCTTATCTGACCATAGAATCACATTAACGAATTTCTAATTGGTTGGTCAGTGTGAGAAAATATTTTGAGAGAAGCTTGGTTCCACATGTTAGGCTGGATTGGAGAGAAACTTCAGTTTAATTCTTTCGGCCTGTTTGATAACATGTTTTTAGACCTTTGCCATCCTAAATTATTCTAAAACTGTAAAATGGAAAATTAACAGTTATTGGAAATTATATTGGAAATTATGTACCATCATATTATATAATGTGTAGAAGAAATTAAAAAGAAACTTGTTAAATAAAATAACTGAGTTGAATTGTCGTTATTTATTATAATAATTCCCCAGAAGAACAAAAAGGCTACATAAGTACTACAGGCTACATAAGTACTACAGCTGTCTGTCTTTGTACAAAGAACATGCATTTCGTCATATGCTTCAAACTTTGTGTACGAAATGTGAATGCATGAAAAATACAGGCACATGAACAAATATACATGTAAATATAGGCCGATTTCGCGGAGATACACCGTGAGCGTCTTCACCTATACTAATTTTCTTTCTCCGGGAAAAAGCGATTTTTACTGAGAAATTTCGCCGCGTTTCTAGGCGCTTTGAAACGCGATGTTTTTTCTTCTCAGAGAAATTAACCGCTTGTTCTCAGAGAAAAAGGCCTATTACCGCGGAGAGATAACATATGGGTTTTGCCGCTGGCTGGTCTTTTCCAACAATCTCTGCTTGGAACAAAGAAAAATAAATAAATAAATGAGTCCCGCCAAGCGGATTTGTGTCTTCCAGCATTCCGTCATGACAAATTTTAACTACGCATGCCCAGCCATTCAGAGGGGCCAGGGATATGGCTTTCTGTCTGAAGGTTCCTCTTGATTCACTGCTTGTATGAGCGAGCAGCGAAAGTTCTGGCGAGACTGCGCGGATGCGCAGGCTCGCCTGAACCTTCGCTGCTCGCATAGGCGATAAGTACCAAAATCGCTTGACGGGGCCCAAATAGAAGTAAGGAAAATATGGTAGACGCCTGAAATACACACAGTTTTTAAAGTTCAGAAAGTTTAGTGCCAAATGGCAAACAGTGCAGACCCAGTTCAGACGCAAAAGAACTAGGCGTCTGATCAGGGCCTACATTGTTTCCAAAAGCTTCAGAAATTTTCAAAGTAAATATTGAAGAAAACACAACCCCCCACACTTAAATTTTGAAATGGTCTTGTTCTATTACAAGGTGGAAGATTCCATTTGACGCCGATTGGCAAAAAGTGCAGACCCAGATAAAACTCAACAGAACTAGGCGTCTGATCAGGACCTACATTGTTTGCAAATAGTTCAGGCATTTTTTCAAACTTTTAAATATTGAAGAAAACGCAACCTCACATTCGTAAATTTTGAAATGGACTTGTTCTATTTACAAGGTGGAAGATTCCTTTTGATGCCAAATGGTGAAAAAGACCCAGATCAAGGGCAGCAGAAGTAGGTGTCTGATCAGGGCGTAGATTATATGCAAAAAAGTTTAGTCATTTCCCAAATTAATTTCGAAGAAAACACAACCTGATTCTCCTTCATTTTGAAATGGACTAATGCTATGTATAAGGTGGCTGATTCCATTCGGTGAAAATGGGTTAATTAAACAAAATAGATGAAAATTACAAAAATAGATAATTAAACAAATGGGCCGCTTCTGTAAGTGACTGAACATGAATTATTTCGGAAATTTTGAAGAAAAGACAACCTCACATTCATAATTTTCGAATTGGTCTTGTGCTATTTACAAGGTGTAAGATGCCATTTGACGCCAATTAGCAAAATGTGGAGAACAAGATCATGCGCAACAGAAATAGACGCCTGATCGGGGCCTACATTGTTTCCAAAAGGTTCAGACATTTCAAAAATAAATTTTGAAGATAACACAACCTCACACTCTTGGTCTCGTGCTATTTACAAGGTGGAAGATCCCATTTGACGACAAATGGTAAAAAAAAAATCAGTTCCAGATCAGACAAAATAGAAGTAGGCGCCTAATCAGGACCTACTTGGTTTGCAAAAATTAAACATTTTAAAGAAAACACAAACGCATACACTTTAATTTTGAAATGGTCTTATTCTGTTAACAAGGTGGAAGATTCCATTTATCGCCAAATGGCAAAAGAGTGCAGACCCAGATCGGACGCAGCAGAAGCAGGTGTCTGCTCAGGGCCTACATTAAATGCAAAGGGTTCAGGAACTTTCAAAATAAATTTCGAAGAATATACAACCTGATTCTCCGAGTTAATTAAATAAATTAAAAAAAAAATAAATAAAAAATACAAAAGTAATTAATTAAAAAATGGGTCACTTCTGTGAGTGAAAGAACATGAATTATTTCGGACATCTAGAATAAGTGACGATAATGAGGTGTTGTTTAAAGTTTAAACCCCGGGTTGCACCTTGGTGTCATAAAACTTTTGGTCAATAAACATCCTGCATTTCTAGGATAGCCCCAATGTGCTGCTAGCGCCCGGTTATCTTAACAAGAGGTTCATGGTGGACCTAATTCGTTCACCTGAGTAATGATATAATTGCATGATAGATCATTAATCTGGTGATGGTTCGGTGCAAGACTATGGCAACTGCCTTTTATTTCTATAGCTGGAACAGTCTGCACATTCAAATCTACTACACCACAACCTCTTTATAACACTATTCATGGGGTCCAAGGCAGAAACCGTGTTAGTTAAACAACTGTGTTATATCCAAACAAAAATGTTCAGATTATATAGAAAAATGATCGGATCAGAAATGACTGAGAAAAAGTGGAGACGTTGTTTTCCCCATTATAAGTCTATGGGAAAATTTTTCACGCTCAAGGGGATGTTACTGGAAAACCGCTGGTCAGATTCAAACCAAATTCGAACGCGTCCGAGATTTTATGCTTGGCCTCGTTTATGAAAAGTTACAAAAAGATCGGATCATAAACGGCTGAGAAAAGCTTGACATACCATTTTTCACTTATATTTATACTCAAGGGCAGGTAACTCCAAAGCTGTTTGTCCCGTGCAGCCCAAATTCGAACTCGGCGTAGACTGTAAGCGCCTCCTGGTTATCTGCAAGTTTGTTGAAGATCGGATAAGAAATGGCCGAGAAAAAGTGGAGACGTCGTTTTCCCCATTATAAGTCTATGGAACCTTTTTGTTTCCATGACAACCGGAATTCCAATCTGATCAGCCCAGAAACCTTCTGAAGCCTTTCCCTCTACCTGATGATGCTTCTCATGAAATTTTATCGAGATTGGCCGTGGGGTATTAGAGATATACTTATTTGAAATTGTTTACTGACGCACGCACGGACGCACGCACAAAGGAGGACGGACAAAACGTGACCACAAAAGCTCACCTTGTCACTACGTGACAGGTGAGCTAAAAAGATTTGATCATAAACGGCTGTGAAAAGCTGGAGACACCATTTTTCACTTATATTTATGCTCAAGGGCAGGTAACTCCAAAACTGTTTGTCTCGTGCAGCCCAAATTCGAACTAGACTTAGACTGTAGGCCCCTCCTGATTATCTGCAAGTTTGATGAAGATCGGATCAGAAATGGCCGAAAAAAGTGGAGATATCATTTTCCCCATTGTAAGTCTAAGGAACCTTTTTATTTCCATGGCAACCACAGTTCTGATCCGATGAAAACTGGTCCAAAACCTAATGCAGTCAATCCCCCAACCCAGTGATGTTGAACATAAAATTTGAATGGGATTGGACAGCAAGTCACTTAGATATTCAAGTTCAAAAGTGTAAACGACGGACGGATGGACGAAGGACGACGGACGGACGCCGGATGCTTACCTATACTATAAGCTTACCTTGTGAGCCTTCAAGGCTCAGGTAAGCTAAAAAGATCAGATCATAAACGGCTGAGAAAAGCTGGAGACACCATTTTTCACTTATATTTATGCTCAAGGGCAGGTAACTCCAAAGCTGTTTGTCCCATGCATCCCAAATATGAGCTCGACGTAGACTGTAAGCCCCTCCTGGTTATCTGCAAGTTTGCTGAAGATCGGATCAGAAATGGCTGAGAAATGTGGAGACGTCGTTTTTCCCATTATAAGACTATGGGAAAAATGTTCACGCTCAAGAGGATGTAACTGGAAAAACGCTGGTCAGATTCAAACCAAATTCGAACTTATCCGAGATTTTATGCTAGTCCTCGTTTATAAAAAGCTACAAAAAGATCAGATCATAAACGGCTGAGAAAAGCTGGAAACACCTTTTTTCACTTATATTTATGCTCAAGGGCAGGTAACTCCAAAGCTGTTGTCCCGTGCAGCTCAAATTCGAACTCGACATAGATTGTAAGCGCCTCCTGGTTATCTGCAAGTTTAATGAAGATCGTATCAGAAATGGCCGAGAAAAAGTGGAGACGTCGTATTCACCATTATAAGTCTATGGAAACTTTTTGTTTCCTGACAACCAGAATTCCAATCTGATCAGCCCAAAACCTTCTTGATCCTTTCCCCCCTACCTGATGATGCTTCTCATGAAATTTGATCGAGATTGGCCATGGGGAATTAGAGATATACTTATTTGAAATTGTTTACTGACGCACGCACGGGCGCACACACAAAGGAGGACGGACAAAATGTGACCACAAAAGCTCACCTTGTCACTACGTGACAGGTGAGCTAAAAAGATTAGATCGTAAATGGCTGTGAAAAGCTGGAGACACCATTTTTCACTTATATGTATGCTCAAGGGCAGGTAACTCCAAAGCTGTTTGTTCCGTGCAGCCCAAATTCAAACTCAACTTAAACTGTAAGCCCCTCCTGGTTATCTGCACGTTTGATGAAAATCGGATCAGAAATGGCCGATAAGAAGTGGAGACATCGTTTTCCCCATAGGAGTCTAAGAAACTTTTTTGTTTCCATGGCAACCACAGTTCTGATCCGATGAAAACTGGTCCAAAACCTAATACAGTCAATCCTCCAACCCAGTGATGCTGCACATAAAATTTGATTGGGATTGGCCAGCAAGTCACTTAGATATTCAAGATCAAATGTGTAAACGACGGACGGACGACGGACGGACGGACGCCGGATGCCTACCTATACTATAAGCTCGCCTTGTGAGCCTTCGGCTCAGCTGAGCTAAAAAGATAAGATCATAAGCGGCTGAGAAAAGCTGGAGACACCATTTTTCACTTGTATTTATGCTCAAAGGCAGGTAACTCCAAAGCTGTTTGTCCAATGCATTCCAAATATGAGCTCGACGTAGACTGTAAGCCCCTCCTCACACTGGTCAATACATACGCACAGGCTGCATAGCGGTCGCATAGGCTTCGTATTTTGGACGCATAGGCTTCGATGAAAAATGGCGGATGACAGTTCGTCAATGCAGGTAAGAAACGGTTTTTACGTTAAACTAACTGTTGTATTGCATTTCCCGATACTGACATCTGTCTTACGGACCACTTTATTAATGTGCGGGTTCGTCTGTTGCAAGAAAAAGTTTGAAAAACGGAATATAGAAAAATAGACCCCAAAAGAAATTTGGCAGTCAACACAGATTCACCTGTATTTTCACTTTGGTCCGGTCGCCCTATGTAACTACACGTTTTTGGCTGGTGTTCAGGCCGATAAATTGTGAATAACGATAATGAAATCGAAAAGCTAATATGCAACTTTTGTCATATCTTTTGCGAAAAATAAAAATCTTGATATTTCGATACAACGCGCGTAGCTTCGTTACCTATTACAACGCAGAGGCTGCGAACGAAATTTGAAAGCCCTTTTATATGTAGAATAATAGCGAATGCTATTAAATTAATATCGAGGAATCAGTCAACCAGCGTTAGTTGGTGATGCTAAAGACATTCTGCATCATTTATACCGAAAACATTTTCAGTCTCAGCTATGCAAATACATGTACATCATTTGAGGCGAATGCACAAAATCTGTCGATTTACAATTATTAACACCAGCATTCATAAACTCGGCAAGTCCTCGTCAAATCTGTTAAGTATTAAGCCAAATAATATTTGCACTGTATGGGTTTTTGTCGTGTTTTTACAAAACACGTGGCTTCGCAGGTTACAGAGATGGGAAGACGCATTACGAAAACACGCCTATTAAAATACCACTAAAAAGTTAAAAAAAAAATACTTTCAGATAAAACATTCTGATACTTTCAATATTTCTGCTCAAGACATAGTGTATGGGAACTTGTTACAACCGCCCGGACCAGGCGGTTTTATCGCGTATCCACAATCTGTATTTCTGAGAAGAAATGAGGAAAACAATGTATATCCCTTTAAAGCTCAGTTTTACTATATAAAAGTTGGATTTAAGGGGGTCAGAGTTATATAGGCATGTTTTCGTGATTCTCCGACTTCTATTTAAATGCTTCAATCGAATACATGCAGCTCCTACAAAACTTCAGCAAAGGTTCATTAATCGCGCATGCACTGTCTGATCCCAGTCTTCGTGTCCGATAAATAGAAGCATCTGCTCATTAAACAGTAAACATATAAGCTAATTCTAGCCTTTGTAGGATCAAAGAAGAAAAAAAAATACAAGACTTTTCTTTATCTCAGATCTCTTTTCAATCTCTGTCCTTACATCATAATTTTTTGCTAACCAGACTGTCTTCTGCAACATAGCCTATCAGAATCTGAATTTCATAGTGACTTAGAATATAAACTCAGAAAAATACTTGCTTGCAATGATTTCAGTAACCCATTTCGTGAAATCATTCTTCGATACAATAAGATAAGATAGATAAAAAATGTTTTTGCTTTACGGCCCTTTCATAACTCTATGATGGCTCCGGCCCAAAGATTTACTTTTTTAAGAAAGTCTGTCTTATAGATTTAAACTGCTTCCTTTAACCCTTAAACTACAGTTTAAAGCAGAAAGTGAAGACCCTGATAAGACTCTGCGTTTGGCCCTTCAATTCATGTAATGTGAGCAAACAGTGAAGACCCCGATTAGACGCCGCGTTCTGCGGCATTAGATCTGGACATACACTGTTTGAAAAACCAAATCCATGATCTATGGATTTCCGTATTATGCAACACGCTGACCGCTCTTCGAAGAAAAATAAACGCTGCTGTTTTCTATATACAAGTTCCCTGGATTTCAAACCAATCAGTGATAATCACGTGGACTTAAGCACTGTAGAGCTACTTGCACTTTTTTACTTTGTGACGATTGATAAATAATCTACCCCAAAACTAGTATTTGTCTTTTCAAAAAGTAAACGGGTATTCATATTTAGCAATTGCAAGTATGCTGTATATGCGGTAGGGTTTGAGATGTCATTTCGTCTCAGTGTCGAGTAAAAGTCCCATAAATTCGGAAACAATGTCTCAAAAATGACCTGAATGATGTTGTTGGGGACGTTAACATCAACACGAACAAAAAGGTTCCACTGAGTCATGCGCTGTGACATGAGAGGATTCTCTACCAATAATGAATTGACACCGTTCGTTAGGGATACTAACCTAGGCCGAATTCATCTGGGGCCAATGGCTAGCTTTGGCTACTTTGGTTGCTGTTTCATTTTCCTATATCAGTTAGGCAAATCCATAAACCCCAAATCAAAAATGAAGACTCCTATCTCCCTTTTTAGAGTGCCCATGAGTGCGCATGGGTGGAAAACCGGACGAATCAGCCGTAAGAAAAACCTGAATTGTAAAATGGCCCCTGTTTATACTGTCTGCTGCATCTTCTTAAAGTTTTTTTTTTCTTTTTTTTTTTCCTATTAAATAATATTTTCGCTTATAGGCAAACAGTGTGGACCAAGATCAGACTGGATCAGACTTAGATTGGTTCAGGTAACATTTAAAGAAAGCAGCAGATGACTATGCAGACGACAATTGCTGTGATTGACATGTAAGATAGCTATCTTCAGAGCTGCTGCTTCCCTCACTAAATTCCTGATCACAAGTTTCCCTGGACTCAAACATATAAGGCTGAATATCTAGAGTGAAGTCCCCTCAAAGAGTGGCCAGTTCTTGCTTATTTTGCTCCATTTTAAGCTTATGTTTTAAACCTCAACATTGCTACATCTGCCTATTCAGTACACATCAAGCTTCTAGATTCCTCATGGATGACGTCAGAGCATATCTGTGGTTAATTGGAATTTTCAAGGTCAGTTCTTTAGCAGAGTAAATGGCTGGAGATTACACAGTGATACAATCCTTATCAGACCACTTAGAAACCTGCAGTATACAGTAGAAGAAAGGGTTTATTGATGTTTACATATTTATTGTAACAGATTATCGCTTTCCTGTCTCCTTTAACAGATTTGACAAAGACAGACTTAACAAGTTTATGAACGGTAGTGTACATTGACAGATTTTCTGCATTTATTATATTTCCTTATTTATTCTCAGAAACACAGATTGTGGATACGCGCCTGGCCCGCGTGAGCAGAAATATCAAAACTATCAGGATGTTTTATCTGAATGTTTTATCTTTTGAGTGGTATTTTAATAGGCGTGTTTTCGTAATGCGTCTGCCCATCTCTGTAACCTGCACGTCGTAAATTCCTAAGCCATGTGCGTTGTAATAAAACACGACAGAAATTCATACAGTGCAAATATTATTTGGCTTAATACTTAACAGATTTGGCGAAGACTTACCAAGTTTATGAACGGTAGTGTAAATAATTGTAACTTGACAGATTTTGGCATTCGAATCATTATGTTGTATTTGCATAGCTGAGAATGAAAATGTGTTTGGTATAAATGATGCAGAATGTCTTTAGCATCATCAACTAACGCTGGCTGGCTCATTTCTCGGTAATAATCTAATATCATTCGTTATTAACTGCATAATTCAGCGCTTTCAAATTTAGTTCGCAGCCTCTGCGTTGTAATAGGTAACGAAGCTACGTTCGTTGTATCGAAATATCATAATTTTTCTTTTTCGCAAAAGATGTGAAGAAAGTTGCATGTTAGCTTTTCGATTTCACTATCATAAGTCACAATTTATCGGCCAGAACACCAGCCAAAAACGTGTAGTTACATAGGGCGACCGGGCCAAAGTGAAACTACAGGTGAATCTGTGTTGAATGCCAAATTTCTTTTGGGGTCTATTTTTCTATATTCCGTTTTTCAAACTTTTTCTTGCAACAGACGAAGCCGCACGTTAATAAAGTGGTCCGTAAGGCAGATGTCAGTATTGGACAATGCTATACAACATTTAGATTGCCGTAAAAACCGTTTCTTACCTGCATTGACGAACTGTCATCCGCCATTTTTCATCGAAGCCTATGCGTCCAAAATACGAAGGCTATGCGACCGCTACGCAGCCTGTGCGTATCTATTGACCAGTGTGCTCCTGGTTATCTACAAGTTTGATGAAGATCGGATCAGAAATGGCGGAGAAAACGTGGAGACGTCGTTTTCCCCATTATAACTCTATGGGAACATTTTTCACGCTCAAGGGATGTAACTGGAAAATCGCTGGTCAGATTCAAACCAAATTCGAACATATCCGAGATTTTATGCTTATCCTCGTTTATGAAAAGTTACAAAAAGATCAGATCATAAACGGCTGAGAAAAGCTGGAAACACCATTTTTCTCTTATATTTATGCTCAAGGGCAGGTAACTCCAAAGCTGTTTGTACCGTGCAGCCAAAATTCGAACTCGACGTAGATTGTAAGCGCCTCCTGGTTTTCTGCAAGTTTAATGAAGATCGTATCCGAAATGGCCGAGTAAAAGTGGAGACGTCGTATTCACCATTATAAGTCTATGGAACCTTTTTGTTTCCATGGCAACCAGAATTCCAATCTTATCAGCCTCAAAACCTTATGGAGCCTTTCCCCTA
The DNA here is from genome assembly GCA_963580285.1 of Lucinisca nassula. Taxonomy (NCBI): domain Eukaryota; kingdom Metazoa; phylum Mollusca; class Bivalvia; order Lucinida; family Lucinidae; genus Lucinisca; species Lucinisca nassula. Next base: position 76,185,654 of record OY757016.1, read on the forward strand.
CCTGATTATGCTTCTCATGAAATTTGATCAAGATTGGCCGTGGGGTATTAGAGATATACTTATTTGAAATTGTTTACGGCCGCACGCACGCACGGATGCACGCACGACGGACGACGGACAAAATGTGATCACAAAAGCTCACCTTGTCACTACGTGACAGGTGAGCTAAAACCCAAATCAATCAATCATCCTGCATTTTGATAGACAACTTCATTCATTATGTAGAACCTACGGGCCTCCGTGGCCTAGTGGATAAGAGCGCAGACTCTTTATCGTTAAGTCTCTCACCGCTGTGGTTCGAGCCTGGCTCGGGTCAAACGTGAGACGCAAAGTTCTGCAACGGAAGGTCAGTTGGGTTTTCTCCTGGTACTCCGGTTTTCGCCCACTTCTGATTAACGTTCGGCTTCATATGAGTGAAATAATCTTGAAAGGGCTGTAAAACCAACCCCCCCCCCCCCACCCAAAAAAAAAAAATATGCAGAACCGTTGATTTACCCTTTGACCCCAGGCAAATATAAATAAATAATTGACTTGTCCTCTTTTCGGAAACAATCAGATACGTTATGTTAAAAGTGCACAAAAATTCTGAAACAAGGAAAGTTTGAAGAAATAAAAAAGGAAATAGTGATACAACAAACACAAGATATATTTGAATTAGTCACGTACTATTGAATGGTTGCTTTTGAAACGCAAAGCAGTCTGTGAATGCGCACAATCTGCTTTTTCAACACACAGGTTTGATTGGCTGGTCAACAATCGCGAATTATGTGCAATATCGCGTTTTTCATAAAAGCAATTGATTGACTTAAATGTCATTATCAACTGAAACGCGTGAATCGCGAGTGCGAATCTCAAGCGAGACAAATGCGAAACAAATGCGTGTGCGCTGTAAACTTTCTCGCAAGCGGGAGTGTACATGAGTAGGGTCTATATGCATGGACGGCCCGACACGCGCCACTTCGCCTGAACAGGCTATTAGTAAGATTTGTAGTTAGAGTATATAATTGTTTTGCGTATTAAAATTATCATTATTATAAGTAGTAAGTAGTAGAGATAGTAGTAGTAGTTTGTTTGAATCCCCGTCAACACCATTTAGGTCATTTTTAGACATTGCTTCAAATTTTATGGAGCTTTTATCCCGAATTGAGATGTAATGTCATCTCAGGCTCTGACGCCCAAACAAACCAAAATGCTTATATGTAGGGGCTGTACGACTCGCACCGTTTTGCCTGGGCAGGCATAAACCCTTTAAGCGGTTTACCAGTACTCGTGTGCGGTCGGTTTCAGCTCTGCGTGGAAACATTATGCAGCCCAGTTTATTCTGAAAACCCCGATGGGCAGGTGCACATGTATTAGTAGTAGTTAAATTATTGTCACCATCGTTTTCATTATTAACATTTTATATTATTATTATTATTATTATTACCATTATGTACATTCCTACAAACAATATTGGCTAGTGATTATCAAATTCCATTTTCATCACATAAACATGCCCATGTAGCGCCATTTACAGTATTTTGGCAATATTTAGACCCGCAACCTACAATTGAATTGTTAGAAAAATGCAATTTTTACAGTCAAGAAACACAGCATTACTATGGATGAATTGTAAATATGTTTTACTTCATTTGAAACAAATAAGAAACATAATAAAACGATATCCTGTGGGCAGCTGTATATTAATTTTTGTAACTAAATTGCTTATGGCAGTTATACGTCTTCTAAGCGAGCATATATGATTGTATATATATCCACTTTCAGGGCAGAACAAAATGTACAAGTTATCAAGTCTGAAACCAAACTTCCCATACAAAGTGTTCTTAAAGTTCCTTATGCAACCTTATAATATTCATCAACTGATATTTTTATATGGTACTCGAGTATGTAAAATAGAGTCAACCTTTATGTTTTCTTGCTTAACTGCTAGAAGATCATGTAAAACGTTCTTTTAAGAAATGCTGCATTTAAAGAACTACTTGTGCAAAGAAAATGTGTAAGAATCGCCGAGTTGAAGCCTTAAACAACAGTATTAGTAACATATGAACAGCTTAGGTCAATCAAAAGTTCGAGTAATTGTTAATCTCATTATGGCTGCTTGCTTTTGCTATGTCCCAGCTGGAAGCCCATTTTCAAGCAATACGTTAGCATTCTGTGTCAATTGTCAGCTACAATATCAAGTGGAAGTAAATACTTAATTTACGTATGCAAATGGGTGCAAGTGCACAGGGTGGTTAAACTCTTAAAGTCCATGTGAATGCTAAGCAAATGATACTTTTGCTCTCCTATGCAAAATTTGCATTTGTGTTTACTTGCTTATGCAAACTGGTGCATGTGTGCGGGGCTTTGTAATTAACAACGTCTCAGCAGAATGGAATTTTAATTCCATTTTGGAACACTTACATAGAATAAAAATTGCACCCAAGGACCGTCTCGGTTCAAGGATAAAAGTTTCGTTACCGCGACAGTAAGGGGTCTTACCATCACCCGCAACGTAATCGATAATTTGGATTGGTCTCCCCTGGTTTATTGTAAAGACTTAATCATTTGATCCATGTTGCACTGAAGGGAAACATTTGACCCATGTTGCACTGAAGGGAGTGTTAGCACAAGTCCATTTTCAAATTTAGGGATGCCAGGTTGCGTTTTCTTCAAAATGTACCTCGAAAATGGCTGAACTTTTTGCAAATAGGTGTAGGTCCTAATCAGACGTCGCGTTCAGTGACAATTGATCGTTTGCCCATTACCCAGTTCAAAATGGGTTAATCTGTACATGCGAGGCGAATGAATCTACAATGTTTTCATTCATGGAGAACTTAGTCCCTGTGTAAAATTTATACCTATTGAAAAGTAAACAGGAAGACTGGTGCCAGCATGAAATTGATTGACGGCATAAACACATTATTCTATTGAGCTCCATCTAGATATGAGGAATCTCTGAAACTGTTTTGAATATGGAGAAATATTTTCTCACAGATGTCTCTTGCCAAGAGTCTTGGCGGTGATGAGGTCATCTTCATTAAGGCAAAATTTTAGTTTAATGTGAAAAATGCGTCGTAAATTGCAGAATCTGATATTGGTGTAAGGAGTGGATGGAAAAATCCGTCCCGAGGGTCACTGTCCGCCATCACGAGGCTTGCCGAGTGATGCCGGGCAGTGAACCAGAGGGACCGATTTTTCTATCCACCCCTCACACCCATATAAGATTCTTTTTCTTGCATACCTTCCATTTCTTAAGTAGGATTTTCAATAATAATAATAATAATAATAATAATTATAATAATAATAGTAATAAACGACCTTCAGTATAGAGGGTAACACATTTAGTACTAGTACTAATCTTCCATGTGGCCCCCTTTTCCTGGGTAGGAACCAGTACTAAGCAATGTGGATAAAGTTTCTTGCTCAAGGAAACAACACGTTGCTGCAGTTACTTCGGTTACCGACGTCCGCCATATTGTGGAGACACTGCAGGAATGTTTAGTAACGTGCTGTGACGTCACCCTTACCCAGCAGGCACATGACCAACAACGTCATGACCTTTATGCATCGTCACATCAACGTCAGTACAACGTCATGATGTTGCACCGACGTTGACTTGACGTTGCCATAGCGACTTGTGCCTGCTTGGTAACGACGGCGCATACGAGGTCATATTCTATCAGTGCATTTATCAAACACACCAGAATATAGGATTTTGGGTAAGAACACCGGGGTAAGGACAGAATTTCTATCCCAAGCTAAAACTATGGATTTCCTTATCTGGTGTGCAAGCAAATGTGTTTTGTTTTTGTTTGATTTGAGGTTTAATGTCCCCGTCAACACTGTAAAGGTCCTTTTGGAGACGTTGCTTCCAATTTTGTGCGACTTTTACCCGACATTGAGATGAAATGACTTCTCAAGCCCTGTCGCCCAATGAAACCAATATGGTTTATTAGCATGGACGGTCCGCCTCGCACCGCGGTTCCTGGACAGGCTTAGATCCTCTAAGCGGTTTACCAGTGCTAGTGTGCGGGCCGGATTCAGCTCTGCGTGGAAGCATCATGCAGCCCGTATATTTCTTCAAGCTCCTATGGGCGGGGCCGAAGCAAATGTGTTATAAAAGCTTTCAATTACAGCATTAGTATGTAAGTATTCAATTATTGTATACGTATGGAATTTATAAAACGATCCTCCGCCATATAACAGCGACGTTTTCTTACATGCGTGGTCATGTGTAGTCATGTCATGTTAAATTTATGAAACTTGCCTCAAGCTATTTTCATAAATTTCTATAAATTATACCCTTTTCTCATATTACGATTTGAATTCTGTTTTTGCCGAAGAAGTTCAAAATTTTTGTTTCATTACGAAAAAACGCCTATACAAATACATTGTAAATTTTATCTCCGAAAAATCGATTTTTTTAGGCGAAAATTGTGAATATTTTTCTTATTTCTGCACAAAATATAGATTGTGGGTACTCGTTAGAACCGCATCATCAAAGCGGTTCTAACGAGTATCCACAATCTATATTTTAGAGCAGAAATAAGAAAAATAAGGTTTAACCCTGTAAAATAGGAGAGAAGGCAATGAACAGGAATCGATACAATTAACCCACAGCTCCAATCAGAGACACCAAAGGGAAAGAAACACAAACATGAAACACAACATGAAACATCAAAAGGACAATTACTACAGTTTTACTATATAAAAGTGGGGTTCAAGGGGGTCAAAATTATATGGGCGTGTTTTTGTAATGGTTTGTTTGAGGTTTAGCAACACACTTAACACTATTATGGTCATATCGAGTTGGTTAGTTTACCTAACAACAGGTTTGCTAAAAAAGCTAATGTATGCGTGGGGTTATAAGATGACGTCGTGTCTGAGAATGTAATAACGTCATGTAATAAATTCGATAATCGATTAGTGGATTAAATAAGCGAATTTGTTAGATACGTCCCGTAAGATTACATGTTTGACGTCCTTAACCACGTCGCATTTACTTATGGAGGAATATTGATATTTTTGTTAAGCATTCGTGCTCATGTATTATTGAATTTATTAAACTTGTTGAAGAAATGGATAAATGCTCGGCAAGCCTTGCATTTTATCCGTTTTCCTCGACTCGTTTAATAAATTCAATAATACATGGACAATCATGTAAGATCCTCTATAACCAATACACTGCACAGTCTTTCGGCACTTGTTCTGCTCCTTTAGCAATGGTATTCATTTTTGCCTAATGTATTGCATGTAGTGTCCCATTTACTAAAATAATATTGGTTTTGCTACGTAAACCCTACTTATGGAGTAACATGATTATGAATGTGGGTGGTGTTATGCAGCACTCACCGGAGTTATCATGTTTTATATATTTAAAATATTCCACATCCACTCATACTTTCCTCTGTATGATGGACAAAATCTTGTGTAATATCTATCTATTTTTTTTTTTTTTTTTTTTTTCATTTAAAGTAAAATACTACACCCACATCAACTGTTTTATTTTTCATGAAAATCGACCTTTTTGGTTAACTTTGCATGTTCAAATTCAATAAATCATAGGCTATCTCCAAAACTGAATGGCAAATTTCAAACTTACTTATCTAACACTGGAGTAGTACAAAGAGTTGACTAGATTGGGTGACCTTCACCTAGTGTTCAAGGTCACTTGGGCTTGTCGAATGTCAAAATTAGGGGTGCAATTTTTTCTGTTCTTGAGCATAAAGCTTCATCTTCTCCTGTTATATTGTCTCTAGTGTTCCTTTTACTAACACAGTCTAGATTTTGCAAAGTAAAAAATAAGACGAGGCAATGATCAGGAATCGATACAATTAACGCACAGATCCCATCAGAGACACCAAAGGGAAAGAAATACAAACATAAATAAAGCAACAGACCGCAACGGAAACACCAATAGCGGAAAGCCAAAAGGACAGTAACTTTCCCACAAAATGGCCAAAAGGCTATCCAAAATATAATAATATATTAAGCGACACAAACACCCAAAGACAAACCATAACAAAAATAAACCGCGACAGAAGAACCGCCTGGGAACGGTCAGCGGAAACGAATTCCACTGGGGGGGGGGGGGGGGGGGGGGGGGGGCAAATCGACCATATGTGGCCACTCGCCACTACTTCCGTCGCGATTTAGACAAATAATTTGTCCCAGTCCACATGAAGGCCTCCTAACTCATCAGTGCAACATCTCCGTGAACACAAAAATCAAACAAACACAGAGATGAAACAACGGTGAGGACTCGACAGCAAGAAACAACAGAAATGCTGGAGCAAAAGAAAACCAACAGTTAGACTCCGATGAGCCCGACCAGAGACAGAGCATCAGGTACCAACCAACATAAGCCTTTACGTTGGAACCGTAATAGAATATGAGGCCTGACCCACCGGCGTGCAATTAAAGAGGGAAGCAAAGTTGTCAACCGTGATTGGGTTAACTACCATACAGGCAGTCTGTCGTATAACATTTATGTTGTACCCAATCTTTTCACATCGAAGAATGATTTTACGAAATTGGGTGCTGAAGTCATTGCGGTTATAAATTTTTCTTAATTTATATACTAAGTCACCATAAAATTCGGGTTCCAATAGACTGTGTTGCAGAAGAAATTTAAGTCCAGTATTGAATTTTGAAATTAAATCAGAATGACGTCTATAAAATTTTGAAAGGCTTTGCGTAGTTTATGGTACCGATAACCCTGATTAAGAATTTCAGCCGTTAACAGTTCACCAGCATGATTTTGGAGTTAAATGATAATAAAAATGATTGCGTACGTCAATATGAACCTGAGATATCATGTTTTATGCACCGTATCTCTTGTTCAGTCATATCTTCCTCTGTTTGTTAGAAAAGATGGGTGCCAGTTCAAGTGGCATAGTTATCAAGACAGAACAAATGTCTGTATATGTAGTTCTAAACTAAAAATATTAGATTTTGATGACCTTGTTTTCAAAGTCACAATATAATTAACAATGTCAAATTTCACTCCTTAAAATGAGATCAATATCGCCAAAATCCAATCAACTATTTGTACTCACAAATTCACAATAATACCTTATAAACTTTTAAAGAGAATTCAATCACAAGGTCGGGAACTGAACAAAAATTCTGTAAATTCCAAGATGTAAAATAAGCAAACAAAATGCAGATTGTCATATAATAACTGCTGCAGTCCTTATATTTAACTCAAACGTGGAAGAAGTGAGGCAGGAACTTGCATCTTGAGTAAATGAAGACCTGTTGTGAGTAGGAAAGTGGAATGGGGTGAGGATTGTTTGGGGGTGGGGTGTAGAACATGACCTTATATCTGACAATCTCACAAACTATAAAAATAATGTAAAGGGCGCCAGAACCTAGTCAACATTTTGTATTCTTCAAATGATGTAATGAGATTACTTTCGAAAGAATCTGCCATTTAATTCCGGAAAAAAATATTTAATTAAATTCCGAGATTCAAAATTCTCAGAAACACAATGGTTTGAAGAAAGAGTTGCTGCAGATGACATATTTTACATAGAAGAGAGAAAGGTTGGGTAAGATATTACGTAAAACATTTGTCCAACAAAAACAAACAGAGGAATGTATGACTGGTTGCTATATATTTGACAAGAGATGTGGTGCATAAAACATGATACCTCAGATTCATTCTGAATTACCTCATCAATATTTATGATCATTTTACTCCATAACTACTACTTACTTTGCAAAATATAGACTGCTATAGTAAAAGAAACTCTTTAGGCAATGTAACAGGAGATGATGAATCTTTTGTTAAACCTAATTTTGACATTCGACTAGCCCAAGCCAACAAATCCTAGTCATCTCTTTCTGTTCTTCCAGTGTTAAATTCAAGTAAGTTTGCTTTAGTTTTTGAGAAAGACTCTGATTTATTAAATTTGAACATTGCAAAATTTACAAACAAATAAAATGTCGATTTTCATAAAACAGTTGCTGCAAATGTTGTATTTTACTTTAAATGTAGAAAACTTAGGTAGGATATTACCCAAGGTATTTGTCTAACAAACAGAGGAAAAGTGGACGTGGGTGTGGTATATTTCAAATTGGTGGAAATGGTGCATAAAACATAATACCTCAGGTTAATGCTGAATTACCCCACCCACATTCAAGATCGCGTTTCTCCATAACTAGGACTTACGTTGCAAAACTAATACCGTTTTTGTAATTTGGATATAATAGTTAATATATCAGGAGAAATTGAAGACTTTTGTTAAAGTTAAGAGGAATGACCTTATGGGCACCCCCTGTTCTCTTGCATATGAAATGGTCCTGAGTGTAAATATGTTTTATATCAAGGCAATCCTTTGAAAGCAAGTACTGCAAACCCACCCCCCCCAAAAAAAAAACAAGAAAAAAAAAAACAACAAACGGAAAACTGTAGATTTTACAAGTTTTTTAGCCCGCCCTCCAGCCCGCCCGCCTACCTCCTCCCCACCACCTTAGTCAAAGGCTCCGGAGGAGCTAATATAATTGTAAGCTTCCGTCGTCCGTCGACCACCATTTTCAAAGATTTTTCTCTCATCACGTGAACAAGTCCGTGAAATGAAGCCCCCCCCCCCACCTTAACCCCACTTTATATAGAGAAAACTGGGGTTTACGGGGGTAAACGTTATTTTCTTTATTTCTGCTCCAAGACAGAGGTTGTGGGTACTCGTTAGAACCGCCTCAATTACCTATGTTTGGAGTATAAATAAGAAAAATATCACAAATTTTCATCAGAAAAAAAACCTTTTTTGCGGTTTGTAAAACACAAAAATTCACACGGATGTGTTATCGTAATGTGAAACCACTGTGCTAATTTCAATTCAATTCCATATGCGTCCCGTGGCAACCGGGGAACGATAGGTTGCAAGTATAATCCATGTCACTTGACCAAGATGGCTGCCATGCTCATATAAATATTATGTTAAAAACCTCTTCTCCAGGACCACTGGGCTGATTATCTTGAATGTTGGTATGTAGCATTATGTGACCGAGAACTACCAAGTTTGAAAAAAAAATGACTCGGGATTGACCTTGACATATTTAACGCTTAGGTCAATTTTGGTTTCCTAGGCTTTACAATGGGAAATAGGTAAATCAATGCATTTATTTAAATATTGTGGTCTTTGGCATGAGAATAGGTACACAGTGAATGTCTTTGAATGCTAAAGGTCAAAGTCATTTGGTGACCTTTGCATTAGGCCACTTGGATTGCAGGTCCATTGACAATTCAAAATACATTTTCTCTGAAATTAAGGCGTGACTATACCAGATTTAGTGACACGGAGGCCTTTCTGACATTTAATCTTCATCAGTGTGTCTCAACCCCAAAGTTATGAAACCGAAACGGATGATTGGTAAGACCCGGAAAACACAGCACACCCCCTCCGAGCACACATCGACCGACGTAGCTCATGGGACAGGTCAGCTGGAGGCACCAGGCAAGAGACGCCCAACCGCGGACTTGGCCCCTTAGGCTTGACAATGGGAATTAGGCGAATCAATGCATTTTTAAATATTGTGGTCTATGACATGAGAATAGGTACAAACTGAATGTCAATGAATGCAAAAGGTCAATGTCATTTGGTGACATTTGCCAAAGATCACTTGTATTGTCGGTCCATTGATAATTCAAATTACATTTTCTTTGAAACCACTAGGCCAATTCCGTTTAAAGTTTATATGCAGCCTTTTGTGGGAAAGTGACTGTCCGTTTGGCTTTCCACTATTGATGTTTCCATTAGGGTCTAGTCATTTCATGTTTTAGTTTCTTTCCCTTTGTGTCTCTGATGGGAGGCGCGGATTAATTGCATGGATTCCTGAGCATTGCATTCACTTATATTAAGGACAGTGCGGGGACGAAAAATTGTTCGAATGGTCCAGTCACATGACCAAGATAGCCGCCACACCCCAAAAAGGTAAGAACCTACAAAATTTCTTCTTCAGCCCCATACCACTTGGTCGATTATCTTGAAACTGGGTATGTAGCATCGTTGACTGAGTACTACCGAGTGTGCAAAAATGATGACCCCAGATTGATCTAGACATATTTTACGCCAAAGTCAAATTTGGTTCCTTAGGCTTGACAATAGGAAATAGGTAAATCAATGCATTTATTGAAAAATATTGTGGTCTATGACGTAAGAATAGGTACGATCTAAATATCGGTGAAAGCTTAAAATCAAGGTCATTAGGTGACCTTTCAGTTTCAATTAAATTTCACGTGCAGAATCCAGGCAATGGGGGAAATAATGTTTTCACGAATGGTCCAGGTCACATGACCAAGATGGCCGCCATGCCCGAATGTGGCAAAATCCTTAAAAAATCTTCTTCTCCAGAACCACTTGGTCGATTGTCTTGAAACTTAGTATGCAACTTCGGGTGACCGAGTACTACCAAAATTGCAAAAATGGTCACCCTAGATTGACTTTGACCTAATATATTCGCCAAGTCAAACTGTGCTTTATAATGGAAAATAAGTTAATCGATGAATATTTTTAAAAAAACATTTTATGGTTTCTGACATAAGAATAGATACAAAATGAATGTCTGTGAATGCTAAAGGTCAAGATCATTTGTTGACCTTTGCCAAAGGTCATGTAGGCAAAGGTCACGTAGATTGCAGGTCCATTGACAATTCAAAATGCAATTTCTCTGAAACCACTGAGCAAATTTCATTTAAATTTTTTATGCAGTCTTAGGACAGTAAGAGAACAAAAATTTGATCGACTGGTCCAGGTCACATGACCAAGATGGGTAATATGCCTAAATATAAGGTAAAATAACCTTTAAAAACTTCACTTCTTCTCCAGAACCACTTGACCGATTATCTTGGTATGCAGCATCGGGTGACTAAGTTCTACAAAGTTTGCAAAAACATGACCCAAGTGTGGTCTTGATCTATTTTACGTTAAGGTCAAATTTGGTTCCTTAGGCTTGACAATGGGAAAAACTGAATGCGCTCCTCGAAACATGTTGTTGTGTGTGATTTGAACATAGGCGCAAAATGAATGTCTATGAATGGTAAAGGTCAATGTTATTTGGTGCCTTGGCCGAGGTTTCCATTGACATTTCAAAATACATTTTTTTTGGAAACCACTAAGCCAATTTCAGTTCAATTTCATATGCAGCTTCTTGGCATTGGGGGGAAAAAAGTTTGAATGAATGGTTCAGGTCACATGACCAAGTTGGTCTACATGCCAAAATATGTTAAAAATTTAACAATCTTCCTCTCCCGAACCACTGGCTGATCGCCTTTTTTGTAGTATCGGATGACTGAGTACTATTTAGTTTGAACAAAATGATGACCCTCTGTTGACTCTGACCTATTCTACGCCAAAGTCTATTTTGGGTCCTTAGGCTTTTGAAAAGGAAAGAGATAAAACATTGCATTTTTTTACAAAAATATTGTCGACCCCCGCCCATCGGGGCTTGAAGAAATAGATGGGTTGTATGATGCTTCCACGCAGAGCTGAAACCGACCGCACACGAGTACTGGTAAACCGCTCAGAGGATCGAAGCCTGTCGGGGCAAAGCGGTGCGAGTCGGACCGTCCATGCGTATAAACTCTATTGATTTCGTTTGGCGGCAGGGCTTGAGATGTCATTTCATCTCGATGTCGGGTAAGAGTCCCACAAAATTGGAAGCAACGTCTCCAAAATAACCAATACAGTGTTGATAGGGACGTTTAACCTCAAATCAAACAAACAAAACAAAAATATTGTGGTCTATGAGATGAAAATCGATACAAAATGAATATCTTTGAATGTTAAATGTCAAGTTAATTTGTTGACCTTGGTGTCACTTTTATCGCAGGTCGATTGGCATCTCAAAATATATTGTCTTTGAAATTATTGGGCAAATTTCATACAATTTTTATATGCAGCTTAAGGACACTGAGGAATTGAAAAAAATGTGGGAACTCTCCAGGTCATATGACCAGGATGGCCGCCATGTCCGAATAAGGTAAAAACCTTAAAAACTCTTCTTCATCACTGAGTACTCCATAATTTGCAAAACTAATGACCATTTGGTGACCTTTACATATTTTATGCCAAGGTCAACTTTGGTTCATTGGGCTTTTAAATGGGGAAAACATGAAACTATGCATTTTTTAAAAATATTGTGGTTTGTGATATGAGAATAGATACAAAATTAATGTCTATGAATGCCGAAGGTCAATCTTATAAGGTGACTTTGTCGTAAGGTCACTAGTATTTGATGTCCATTGACATTTAAAAATAATTTTCTGTGAAACCACTAGGCCAATTTCATTTAAAAAAATTTATGTAGCATTAGAACAGTGAGAACATGCAAATGGTTCGAATGTTGTAAGTCACATGCCCATGTTGGCTGCAATGCTTAAATATGGTGAAAATCTTAAGAATCTTTCTTCACCAGAACCAATATGCCGATTGTCTTGAAACTTGTTTTGTAGCACTGGGTAAATGAGTACTACAAAATTTGCAAATATAATGTTCATAAGCCTGATCTTGACATACTTTACGCAAAGGTCGAATTTGTTTCCCTAGGCGTTTCCAACAGTGCATTTTTTTCGAAAAGTATTGTAGTCTACGACATGACAATATGTACAAAATGAATGTCTATGAATGCTCAAGGTCAAGATCGTTTGGTTTCCTTTGCCCAAGGTTGCACGTATTGCAGGTCCTTTGACATTTCAAAATACATTTTGTCTGAAATTTCTGGGCTAATTTTAATCAACTTTAATATGTAGCCTTCTAACAGTGTGGAAACAAACGTTGGTTCAAATGGTCCTGGTCACATGACCAAGATGGCCTCCATGTAAAATCTTTAAAAAATCTTCTTTTTCAGATCCAATTGGCTGATTGTCTTGAAATTTGGTATGTGACGTCGGGTGACTGAGTACTATCAAGTTTGCAACGATGATGACTCTAGGATGACCTTGACATACTTTATGGCAAGGTCAAATGTGGTTCCTTCGGTTTTATTATGGGAACAATGCATTTTTCAAAAACTATTTTGGTCTATGACACGAGTGTAGGTACAAAACGAATGTCAATGAATGCAGTGGTCGAGGTCATTCAAAGTAGAAGTAAAACAAAGATCAGGAATTGATACAATTAACTTACTCCACCCATAAAAGACACCAAAGGGAAATAAATACAAACATTAAGCGACCAGACCATAATGGAAACCTAAACAAAGGAAGGCCATAAGGACAGTTACTTTCCCACAAAATGGCCATATGGCCATCCAAAATTAAAAGACACAAGTGATACACACAGTAAGTAACAAACAACAACATAAATAAATCGCCACAGTTCATTTGGATTGCAGGTACATTAACAGTTCCAATTGTCTTGAAACTTGGTGTGTAGCATTGGGTAAATGTTTACTACCAAATTTGCAAAAATGATGATCCTAGATTGACCTTGACATACTTTACGCAAGGGTCAAAATTGGTTCACTGGTTAAGAGATTAAAATGTATTTTTGAAAACATTTTTGATTATGAAATGAGAGTAGGTATGGTATGAATGACTGCAAATGGTATTATATTTCAAGGTCAGTCAACAACTTGGCCCAAGGTGGCTATCAGCTTTTCAACTTTAACGAACGTTTTTTTTTCAAATGGTCTGGTCTAGGTCACAAGACCAAAATGGCTGTCAGGGCAATATATTAAAATCTTTAAAATATCTTCTTCTACAGAACCTCTGGGCTGCTTTCTTGAAACTTTGTGTGCAGCCTCGAGTGACTGATTAACACAATACTTTATAAATAATGACCCAAGGTTGACCTTGACATTTTTATCAGTACCAAAAATCAATGACATGAGGAAAAAAAGGGACTAAATAATACTCAGAGCTCAGGGGAGCGATCAAGAACTCATGGTCCTCTTGTTCGTTTTGGCAAGACAAGATAGAAAAGTTCTATCCATCATAAAGTGAATTTGATGATAGTCTGTGTATCGTATTAATCGGGTTATATTCTGAAGAAGTTCAAAATAATTAAAAAAAATATAAGGTTATCACGCAGGAATTATGTCGTTGCAAGCACGTAACCCCGTCATATCATTTTTATGGCATGACGTTGTCCACTCAATATCGGCAAGGGTATATTATAAGAATCTTATATGGGTGTGAGGTATGGTGGGAAAATCCGGCCCGAGGTTCACTCTCCGGCATTACGAGGCTTGTCGAGTGATGCCGGAAAGTGATCCAGAGGGACTGATTTCTCTGTCTACCCCTTACACCCATACAGGATTATTTTTCTTTCTTAGCGCGGGTTTTTAATGCTGCAGTCACTTTGGTTACCGACGTCCGCCATATTGTGACGACACTACAGGAATGTTTAGTGACGCAACGTAACGTGCTGTGACGTAAACCGTAACGACGGCGCATATGAGATCGTATTCAACCAGTGCATTTATCAAATACGTGAGAATATTCGATTTTGGGTAAGAATACCAGGGTTAGACTGTCCTTTTGGCTTTCCGCTATTGATGTTTCCATTAGGTATGTTATTTCATGTTTGTGTTTCTTTCTCTTTGGTGTCTCTGATGGGAGCTGTGGGTTGATTGTATCGATTCCAGATCATTGCTTCCACTTCTATTAGAACAGAATTTCCATCCCAAGTTAAAACTACGGATTTCCTTATCTGGTGTTCAAGAAAATGCTATCTTCCTAGGCTCTTGGGAAAGCCATTTTTTCAGTAGAAACATTTCAATAACACACCCATGAGCAACATTGCATCTTTCATTTTAATTATTACACAGAAGATTTGTTTTGAGTATATTGCTCATTATGTGATATTTCAAGCAGAACATACCGTATGCACATGTTTTATAATATTTATCTAATAGCATTTGTAGTGTAAGCTTAAACGGTAACTTATCAAAATGCGACTTTGCACTGAAGTGGTAAAGATATAATTTTAAACATATATTGAAAGCAGTTTAAAAAATACGTGTAATCTGAATGAATCTGATCAAACTGGTTTCAAAACATTTACGATAGTTGATCTTTATGATAGTAGATGATAACCATGAAAATGTTGATAAAACTCCCGTGAATTGTTTTAAACTTCCTTCAATGCTTGCTACCAAAATAGACATCACCATTTATTTTATTTGTTACACACTGTATAATGGAATTAAGCAACTGTCATTTATTACTAATATGCTGTCTAAGTATTCGTGGTATATGTAAGTATCATCTTTATTTCTAACTTAAAGGTAAACTTTCAGAATGAGGAAACATGTTTTTTTTTTCTATTTTAATACCTAAGCGGCCCAGTCGTCCAGAGCCTCATCAGTTCTACAAACGTGTATGTGGTCAAAATGATTGCTGTTATAGTGTGGTCAAAATGATTGCTGTTATAGCAAGAAGAATATCAAATTAAGTTATTTTTTGACAAAATGTGAGTAGCTTTGGCGATGCAAAATCTTCTGACATTTTTCAGCACAAATCGGTTTAATTAAGTATTTCGTATCCTACGTTTAATGTTATATTCGATAACGACGGTGTTATCATTGAAAAACAGATCCGAAAGAGCCTTTTCCATGAACTTTAAACCGCTTATCCATGCATGTTAGATTATAGCTTTTGGGGCGAATTTTCCATTCAGAAATGTACGTTTTATTTCTTGAGTTTACCGCTAGATCATAAATGGTCAATTATTAAGCTTTAGAAGTGTGGTAACTAACTTTTTATATTCTTCAGTATCAGATGACCCCTGTACTTCATATAAGAAAATACAAGATGAAACGATGCAAACTAATTACACTCTAGGAGACCTCTACAGTCCTAGTTGTGATCTATTGGAACCAGGCTGGTACAGATATACGGCGACACCATACGGTGCCTTATCCAATTATTGCCCGGCGGAGAATGCGACTTTATGCGGAACAAGAACGCAAGTGTGGATGAATGGTAATTTCTTTTGTAATTATTATATATAGTGTTCACAAAAAGTAGGTGATATTCGGGTTCCATCCAGCCCGTCAGTCTAAGCATTAGGAATAATTAGATATCGGGTATAGCATGTCAATTGACTATCATCTGTGTATATTCTATCGTTGAGCAGTATGTTATGTGGAACACGTTTTGCGTGGTGTACACAGGAACATTAATCAATGGTCTCACGTTTTGTTCAGAGGCGAATCACGGTTGAATTTATGGTGACTTAGTATATAAATTCAGAAAAATATATAACCGCAATGACTTCAGCACCCAATTTCGTAAAATCATTCTTCGATATTAAAAAATTGGGTACAACATAAATGTTATATGACAGACTGCATGAATGGTAGTTAACCCAATCACGGTTGACAACTTTGCTTCCCTCTTGAATTGCACGCCGGTGTGTCAGGCCTCAGATTCTATGACGGTTCCAGCGCAAAGGCTTATGTTTGTTGGTACCTGATGCTCTGTCTCTGGTCGGGCCCATCTAACTGTCTAACTGTTTGTTTTCTTTTGCTCCAGCATCAAAGTGGTTTCTTGCTGTCGAGTCCTCACCGTTGTTTCAACTCTGTTTGATTTTTGTGTTCACGGATGTGTTGCACTGATGAGTTAGGAGCCTTTCATGCGGACTGACGAAATTATTTGTCTTTAATCGCGACGGAAGTAAGGGCGAGGAGTGTGGCCACGTAAAATCGATTTAAACCCCCAGTGGAATTCGTTTCCGCAGACCGTTCCAAGGCGGTTCTTCTGTCGCGGTTTATTTTTGTTATGGTTTGTCTTCGGGTGTTTGTGTCGCTTATATTATTTTATTTTGGATATCCTTTTGGCCATTTTGTGGGAAAGTAACTGTCCTTTCAGCTTTCCGCTATTGATGTTTCCAGTAGGATCTGTTGTTTCATAGAAGCCTCCGTGGTGTAGTGGTTATTCTACTCGCCTTGTAAACCAGGGATCGCAGGAACGATCCCGGGCTTCTCCAGACTTTCGGATGAGTCTTTTAATCGAGGTCCCGTCTCCGTATGACCTTAGCTGTTGGTAAGACGTAACACTCAAACACTCACTCACACACTGTTGTTTCATGATTGTGTTTCTTTCCCTTTGGTGTCTCTGATGGGAGCTGTGGGTTAGTTGTATCGATTCCTGAATCCTGATCATTGCCCCCACTTCTAATTAACATGCAATTTCGTGATGGTCGTAGAAAAGTCTGGCGTCGTACTGGTGAACTTTATACAAACCCGACTAGAGTTGCTCATGATGGATATGGAGCAGGATCTGATATGGCATTATGTGAGATCACCATGACTGGAAAAATAAGACTTACATGTGTGCCAAGGCAGAGTTACAGGATTGTACTATCGTGAAAACGTGTAGGCTCCTCACGTGATACCGTTTGCTCGACGCCACGGTCCTAGATTCTTCTTTCAGGACGATGCCGCTAGGGCTCATCGGGCACGAGTCGTCACTGAGTACCTTCAACGGCAAAATATTCGGACAATACCAAGGCTTGCGATGAGTCCAGACGTATCTCACATCGAATACATATGTGGCATCCTCGGGAAACGATTCCAAAGCCGCGATCCGCCTCCAAGGACTTTGGGTGAGCTTGGTGCAGCACTTCAAGAAGAGTGGCGAAAGATCCCTCAGTTCACGATTCGTAGACTAATTGGAAGTATGCGACGACGATTCATTATTGCTGTGACAATCGAGGCGGTCCAACACGTTATTGAGGGCTTGTGAAAAATGGCGTTGACGCTTAAAGATTGGTTGCCGTGTCGCTAAATAATGACGTGATCACTGGAATTCATGTGAGGTTCAATTTATGTATATTTAATAGTTCTTTGAATTTAATGCATCTTGGCCAGTTAAAGTTTTATTTATTTCCCAATATTCAGGTTGAAAGTAAAATATCCCCTACCTTTTGTGAATAGTATAGTTTTAAATATTGAATGATCCGAAATGCGCGACTAAATCAAATGAACACATCACGAAAACACGCCTATATACTTTCGGGCCCTTAAACCCCACATTTATACAGTAAAACTGGGGTTTATAGGGATGTACATTATTTTTCGTATTTCTGGTCAAAAGGCCCCGCCCATCGGGGCTTGAATAAATAAATGGGCTGCATGATGCTTCCACGCAGACCGCTTAGAGGAACTAAACCTGCCCAGGCCAAACGCTGCTAGTCGGACCGTCCATGCTTATAAACCCTATTGGTTTCATTGGGCGACAGGACTTGAGATGTCATTTCATCACAATGTCGGGTAAAAGTCCCACAAAATTGGAAGCAACGTCTCCAAAATGACCTATACAGTGTTGACGGGGACGTTAAACCTCAAATCAAACAAACAAACATTTCTGGTCAAAACATATATAGTTTTGTTTTGTTTGTTTGTTTTCTAGGCTGCCCATATATTCAATCCCTTTCCATTTCCGGTGAACTATTCAGAACCTCAAGGTCCTCAGGTCAATGAGGCTCTACGCAACAGATGTCGAAACATAGGCTCAAATATCAGCAGCGATGGGAGTCAAAGGCCACAATCCCTTTAGTTCAATAGAAGACAAAATTCATTGGATGATTACTCGAAACGGCTGTGGCAGCGCCACACTGATTTCTGAAACAACCATTGTTTTCCCTTGTCCAAAACAAATTTTATCTTTCTAGACAATACAGAGACATCGTTTGAAAATATTATACATTGTTTGAAAAAATTATGTAAGATCCAAGCTTCTTATGCTGCAGACAAACCAATTTGTTTTGTTGCCAGCAAAAGACACACTCTGAAATGTTGATTCACCTCTTTAGATTCACCCTTTAGACTGTTACGATGTTGAAATTATTGAATGTCGGTGATCCTGGTAAATGGATTACTTGGAATATAAACAAAAAACATGTCAAGGTAAGCATTGACTCATCATGTGAACATATTTTGTACTGTTCTGGCATGACATGCAGCATATGAAAAAAATCTTAATAAAGGTCCCGTAGTATTTCTTATCCGGATCAATAGAAAAATGTCCTTACGACTCAAGAACGTTTTCAACTTAGCCATGGTAAGCGAGTAATTGATTTTCGAGTCATTGAAGATTCACTGCAGCATGATAAACCTACCAACAAGAACATGCGTTTAAAGTAGAAGTGGAGGCAATGATCAGAAATCGATTCAATTAACCCACAGCTCCCATCAGAGACACCAAAGGGAAAGAAACACAGACATGAAACAACAGATCCTAATGGAAACGTCAATAGCGGAAAGCCAAAAGGACAGTTACTTTATAGGCTATCCAAAATAAAATAATATAAGCGACACACACACCCAAAGACAAACCTTAACAAAAAAAAAAAAAACGTGACAGAAGAACCGTCTTGGAAAGTTTCAAATTACGCTAATTTAGATTTTTGCAATGCATCCAAAACAAATGTAATTTCAGGTTCAAACCCTGGCCCTGGTTGTGAAAAAAAGGTGTCTATTTGCGTTAAAGGCAGTGGTGATTGCTGCGAATTAGAAAACAGTATACGAGCAAAGAACTGCAACAACTCCTTCATGGTATATCAGATTATTCCAACGCCAAGGTGCTCAAGGTTTTGTTTTGGTAAGTAGGTAATCTAAAATCCTATGGCATATATAATTTGAGCTGTACTTTTTTCAGCATTTCACGGGCTTCTACATATTTTCTTTCATTGGATCAATATACAAATAAATGTATTTAAAATATGTACAAACTTTTGTCGTGTTCATCATAACTGCGCATGAACTTTACACTGGTCATAAATACTAATATTGCAGGATTTTTACAATCATTTTAATATTTATCTGCAGGACAATCTTCCCTCACAAATGAGCCGAACATGTCATGGTCAAGTTTAGTTGGTATTTTAATAGTTAAGAGGACACACTGTTCAGTTGAGATGAGCATAACAGGGGCAAGTTGATCAAAGCGAGCTCGTTAATGGACAAATTGTAAACTGTTCTAGTACGTAAAATATCTGAAACTTCGGTAATTTTGCTGAAAAAAATGTGAGTAGCTTTTGCATATGCTAAAGCTACGCACATTTTTTCAGCAACAATATTAGTATTTTTGCCATATTAAATGATCAAAACTAACGACATCGTTAGTTTTGAACAACTGTCCCCAGATGTTTAACAACCGTGAAGCATGGACGTCAGTTTGACGTTTAATAAATGGCTTCAAATTGATGGAAACTGTATAAGATACTATCGTAAAAAAATGTCAAACGGATATATAACGTCAAATCTACAAGTTTCTGCCTACGATATTTTACAGATTCATTTTTTTCCGGAAACCAAGAGGCGTGACAGCGTTGTGAAAAGCCGAGCAAGTAGTTTTCAATATGAATTAATATGAAATAAATGACGGAATTCTATTTATGCACGATGAACTTATGGAAAAGACTCGATTATCATATAACGTCGTTGTTTTTAGTGGATCATTTTATGTCACAAAAATCACATGACCATACGTACGGGTACTGGTGCGAAACGTCATGGCGCCGTCCATGTGTCAACACTGTGTTTTCCTTTGAACTTCTTCAGCGATAAAATCTAATTTAAAATCCTTATTTGATAAACAGAATTTTATCCTCGCGACCGGAGGCTCTTTTAATAAATGCCACATGAAATGACCACTCGCGTAAGATCATCTATTCATACAAATGGTGACTCATTCGAGTATAGGGTGTTTTATTCTGGGAGCTGCATCGTATGAAATATCCAACCACGGATCTAATTACAGTGGAGCCTTGTTTTAACGATATAATTAGTCCCTTACATTTCAGCGTTATAAAGAATTTGCCCCTATAAAAACGCAATAAGTAGTAGTCTAAAAGGTAATAAAGGGCCTTTTCTCATTAATTATTCCAAGAAACAAATGTTCTCGCTGAGGTGATTCTAACAAATGTTCACAACTTTTTTTCTTGGAGTATGATATTACAAGAATCTTTCATAAATATGGACTCGATTTAAGCGTTTTCAATTTGAGGGGTGCCCAAGCCGATTGGAAACGAGGCTACGCCTTAAGCTAAGGGTTCGTTCTAATGAGTTTTGTCATTCTAACGAATGTCGGTATAAAGAAGGCTGACTTTACATCGTGTGCGCTGAGGCGCGCGTTTGGCGTCATGAGATATAAAATTACCTTCTGTTAACGTCCGCATACAAAGAGTACTTCCGAAAACGTGACTTTGTTGCTATATTAACTCCAAGGAATGGGAATCATTTGCATGCTATGTTTTACTTTGTTATTGGTCAGAGTTGAATACTGATTCAAAATAGAAGTGATGGCAATTATCAGGAATCGATACAATTAACCCACAGCTCCCATCAGAGACACCAAAGGGAAACAAACAAAAACATGAAACAACCAGACCCAAACGGAAACATCAATAGCGGAAAGCCAAAAGGACCTTTACTGTCCCATACAAACATTCAATGACAAACCATAACAAAAATATACTGCGACAGAAGAATCGCCTTGGAACGGTCAGTGAAACGAATTCCACTTTGGGCGGGGCGGGGACTGAAATCGATTTAATGTGGCCACCATCCTCGACCTTAAATACTGCTGTGCCGCCGTAGATAAAATCACTAGCGCGAAGTGCGAGTAATTTGTCTATTTACAACTAACCTACAAACAGTGATATACCACTCAATAAATCACGGCACTAAAGCTGATCGTTTTCGATTCTCACACACTAAAAAGCGGCGAAAATCCTATTGTTTTCTTCAGATTCTCCCTATCTTCCGCCATTCTTGAAAGAAATCCCGCCAATATAACTGATTGTTTGACATGCGTTTACCTGTTTTCATAACGTATTTGATACAAGAAAACGACGTGGTACCATCTAACGTCAAGATAACAATCAATGACGTCATGGAACGGCATTAAGAGGCGGCTCTTTGCGTCGCGCTCTTCCGCCCAATGATTTATCACTCAATATATCATATGATTTTACTATAGGCTATATAGACGACCAGTGTTAGAATTTTATTTTTAATATTATGTTGTTTTTACGTTTTTAGATTCAGAAGCTTCGTCTATTACTGCTTCTGATGCTGCTGTCTGTATACCTGGGTCAAACATGTCCCATGCGTCCTCGAATATTCAGAATACGACCAACCCGATTACATCTACTACTGTACTTAGTGGTGTGATAACTTCGAATCAACGTTCTCCTCCCACAACAAATACAACAAAACCAACGGTTATCTCAACATCGCTTTTTACAACAATAGTAATTTCTTCATCAGGATCTCAAACAAACAGACGTACACCTAACAATATGAACATTTCAGTGAACTCAATTGATACATCTTCTGAGCCATCAACAAAAGCCAACGTGCCTCCTGATGAGAAACGGGTTAACGTTGGACTAATTGCAGGTGCTTCTGTGGGTTCTTTACTTCTAGTTATTATTGTACTTGCATGTTCTTACAAACTGTGCTCCAGAGGAAAACGAGTATCACGCGAACTATCAAGGTATGTATAAATAATGGAAGTTCATAATTAAGGCCTAAAAATAGCAGTGTTTCCGCTAACATGCGGACTGATTACACTTTTTTATTTTTGTCAACTTTTTATTAATAATAAAGGGCTAAGTTCTAGCCATATTACCAGAAATATTCAAATAATGGTGCTTAGAGCATCAAGGAAGCACAAGAACAGGATTTTAAGTATTAGTTTTGCTTTTTTGGACAGTTTATGAGACTTTATCAAAAGTGCCAGAAAATATTGAGGTCGGTAGGTAAAAAAAAAATATATATTTTTTTATAAAACTGCTGGGTCGGCACAAAAAATCAGGGTCGGTCGGGTTAGCAGAAACAGAGCTATTTTTAAGTCTAAAATCTTATAAAGATTAAGACATCGCTTGTCTGGCGGGAAAACCGTTAGTACAGATTTAATTTTCAGGAATCAGGGTGCTGCTTTAAGCCGCTTGAGCAGATAGTGCAGACTCAGATGAGACGTCGCAACTCATAGAGTTATTTTAGACACAACATCGGGAAGCAAATAATACCTGTTCAAATTTTTAAACACTTATGGTAAGGAGTTGAGATATCAATATACTTAGGGTAAAATACGGCAAAATACAGCTAAGAACGTGAAAAAGTACCCTCGGACACGGCACGGCACGTACCAAAGATTTAGGTAAGCCTGCACATCCAAATATTCTATGCTAACACTGGTCGCCTATATAGCCAATAGTAAAATCTAGTGATTTATTTAGTGATTAATCACTGGGCGGAAGAGAGCGACGCGAAGATCCGCCTTTTATCCCGTTTAATGTCGTCATTCATTTTTACCTTGACGTTAGCTGGAGTAACGTCGTTTTCTTGTGTCAGATATGTTATGAAAACAGATAAACGCATGTGATACAGTTAGTTGTATTGGCGGGGGTCCTTTAATTAACGGCGGAAGATAGTGAGAATGTGAAGGTATCAATAGCATGTTCGTCGAATTTTAGTGTGTGAGAATCGAAATAGATCAGCTTTAGTGCTGTGATTTATTGATTGGCAAATCACTGTTTGTCGGTAAGCGCTCATGATTTGATCCACTTTAATCTAACCTCTAAACTGTGATTTTTCGCTCATTAAATCACTGCTAGAACTGATATATTTCTTAATCAAAGCAGTCGCGATGTGTAATATTAATCCCAGTTAATCCAAAGCTTCTTCGCCACGAAACACGTCCATTTATAATTCTGACCCATCTTGGACCCCATTTTTCTATAATACTGGCAGTTTACATGGGTCAATATTATTTTTCCTCCTCAATATAGGTTCTGGGTACTCATTAGCTGATGATGATGATGGTTTCGTGTTTAACGACGCGTCAATCCTCTTCGTGGGTCAAAAGCGTTAATCGTTTAATGATCAAAAGGTTTGTAGGAGGCCTTCGTGCGGACTGAACAAATTATTGGTCTAAATCGCGACGGACGTAAGGGCGAGGATTGTGGCCACGTGAAATCGATTTAAGCCCCCCAGTGGAATTCGTTTCCGCTGTCCGTTCCAAGGCCGTTCTTCTGTCGCGGTTTATTTTTGTTATTGTTTGTCTTTGGGTGTCGCTTATATTATTTTGTTTTGGATAGCCTATTGGACATTTGGTGGGAAAGTAACTGTTCTTTTGGCTTTCTGCTATTGATGTTTCCATTAGGTCTGTTGTTTCATGTTTGTGTTTCTTTCCCTTTGGTGTCTCTGATGGGAGCTGTGGGTTGATTGTAGAATTATGAGGATATTAAAAGTAAAAACAAAAGGTCAGAATGATAGTGTATAAAAAATTGAGACAAAAATTAAATCTTATGAAAAAGTCCAATTTCTTTTAAGAATAAGATAATATTATCAACAGGTACATCTTGAAACAATTGTAGCCAACTGTCAGCTTTGAAGTATAAGTTACGGAAAGGTGAAAAGTCCACACAGTCAATTAAGATATGTGGAACAGTAAAAAAACGATCACAGCCTACACAAGAAGGCTGATCATTACCATTTAAAATATAAGAATGAGTAACTCCAGTATGGCCAATGCGCAGTCACGTTAATACTACATCCTCGTTCCTGGAAAACGGTGGAGGACAGCACTTTGTTCCCACGCCAGGTATAATGGCACGGAGTTTGTTATCGATTGCGCGGTCCCGTTCGCCTTGTCATTCCGACAAGATGTATCTGTTGATAAATCGTTTAAAATTATTTAAAGGAATTTTAAAAACAGAATGATCAAAATTGAGCGATTCTTTTGCTTTCTTGCCAGCATTCTCATTGCCGACAATGCCAATATGGCTCGGAAGCAAACAAAACAAAACAATATTTGGTGTATTTTAGAAATTTCATGATGTTTTTCGATCAATTTTTGTAATTGAGGATTTTTGGATGAAGTATGGTCTAAAGCCTTAAGCACAGGAAGAGAATCAGAAAATAGAATTGCTTTTTGAATTGTTGAAGAACTGACAAAAAATCTAAAGCTAGGTCTATTGCTTTGGCTTCAGCTGTAAATATAGATGGACCATCTGGAAGGCGCAAGGTTTGGTGCGTATCTTTAGAAACATAGGCACAACCAACTTTATCTCCTTCTTTGGAACCATCAGTATAGACTTGCTTGTAATCATTTTAACGGGACTGCAGTATTTGAAAGTTTTTTTGTGTAGTATTGGACTTGATTCGGATTTTTGCCATCATGTAAGTCAAACAGAATAGAAGGTTTTTTAATACATCATGATG
Source organism: Lucinisca nassula (assembly GCA_963580285.1). Classification (NCBI taxonomy): domain Eukaryota; kingdom Metazoa; phylum Mollusca; class Bivalvia; order Lucinida; family Lucinidae; genus Lucinisca; species Lucinisca nassula. The sequence continues at coordinate 76,210,821 of OY757016.1, forward strand.
GAACTTCGGCGGTTTCATGTTTTTGAATTTTTTAGGTCGATACCTGAATTTTCTAGCAGTGGTAATATACGTAATCCATCATGTTTGATTCCTGTTGGTTTAGTTTCATACTGGTACTCATTAGAACAGCCTCGACAGAGATTCTGAGTGTTATTTAGAACCGCTTCGATTAGGTGGTTCTTACGTGTACCTTCATTTTATATTTTGAGTAGAAATTAGAAAATATATATTTTTTTTCATCTGAAATTGTCTTTTTTTTTCGGCGGTGAAATTTACAGTGTATCCAAATATGCGTGTTTTCGAGCTGTTCACATAAACAAGGAAGATAGTATTCTGACTGAGTGAGCACACAGATTTATCTGAGTCTTCACTGAGCACATATATCCAAAAGACACATATTTGACTGTCTCAGACAATCCTACATAATAAAACACAACCCTCTCAAGAAACCGAACGAATTACACAAAACCTCTGTACCGGCTAACAAAAACGTTTTGAAAACGTTTGCCTATCGTTGTATTTTGGTTGTGAAACCGTTGCGAAATAACGCTTAGGTAAAGTATATTGGGAGGTTTTCTCAATGTTTGCAAAATAGAGTGAATGCAATGATCAGGAATCGATACAGTTAACCAACGCCTCCCAACAGAGACACCAAAGGGAAAGAAACAAAACATGAAATAACTAGACCCTAATGAAACATCACTAGCGGAAAGCCAAAAGGACAGTTCTTTCCCCAAAAAACGGCCAATTGGCTATCCAAAACAAAAAAATATATGCGAAAAACACGAACTTTAAGAAAAATAAACCGCGACAGAAGAACCTCACTGAAACGGTCAGTGAAAAGTATTTCACTGGGGGACTAAATCGATTTTACGCGGCCGCACGCCTGATCCTTACTTCCGTCATGATTTAGACAAATAATTTCTTCAGTCCACATGAAGGCTTTCTTACTCATCAGTGCAACATCTCCAAAAAGGCAAAAATAAAAAAAAAACACACACACACAGATGAAACAATGGTGAGGACTCGAAAGCAAAAAATAACTAAAATGCTGCAGCAAAACAAAACCAACAGTTAGACTGTGATGGGCCCGACCAGAGACAGATCATCATAAAATTAAATTTTCATTCTTAGTGAAATAGAAGTTAAGGCAATGGTCAGGTATCAATACAATTAACCCACAGTCAGTGAAACGAATTCCACCAGGGGGCTTAAATCGATTTTACGTGGCCACAATTCTCGCCCCTTTCTTCCGTCGCGATTTAGACAAATGATTTGTTCAGTCCGCATGAAGGCGTCCTAACTCATCAGTGCAACATCTCCGTGAACAAAAAAAAATCAAACAACCATAAAGACGAAACAACGGCGAGGACTAGACATTAAGAAACTACTTAAATCCCGGAGCAAAAAGCAAAAGAAAACCTACAGGAAGACTCCGATGGGCCCAACTAGAGAGAGAGCATCAGGCACCAACCTACATTACATTGAATTAGATCTCTCTAATTCTCAGTAAGCCTTTAAGCTGGAACCGTAATAGAATCTGAGGCCGGTCCCACCGGCGTGCAATTAAAGGGGGAAGCAAAGTTGTCAACCGTGGTTGGGTTAACTACCATGCATGCAGTCTGTCGTATAACATTTATGTTTTTACCCAGTATTTTATATCGGAGAAGAATTTTACGAAATTGAGTACTGAAGTCATTGCAAGTATATATATATATATTTTAAATTCATTTACTAAGTCCCCGTAAAATTCGGGTTCCGATAGACCTTGTTGCAGAAGAGATTTAAGTCCAACATTGAATTTTTAAATAAAATCGGAATGACGTCTACACAATTCAGAAAAATGCTTTGCGCAGTCTACGACACCGATAAAAAAGAAGTGGAGGCAATGATCAGGAATCGATACAATCAACCCACAGCTCCCGTCAGAGACACAATGGGAAAGACACATAAACATGACACAACAGACCCTAATGGAAACACCAACAGCGGAAAGCCAAAAGGACAGTTACTGTCCCACAAAATGGCCAATAGGCTATCCAAAATAAAATAACATAAACGACACAAACACTCAAAGACAAACCATAACAAAAATAAACCGCGACAGAAGAACCCTGATTAAGAAGTTAAGCAATTAACAACTTATTACGAGTGTTGAAGTGAGTTAGGTGGCTAGACAATTTGGCAAATCGAATTAATTGCGAAATATAAACGCCATAGGATGCCACACGAGGAACATCACCATCCAAGAAAGCAAAATTTACAATTTAAAAATCAAAATCATCGCGTTTATCATAAATTGTCTATTTTGTCCATGAAACAAACCCATGTAAATCCAAAACTGGGCCTCGGCATCAGACTGACCAAACCATCGAAATAGGTATTGCCAATATTTAATAAATCATCCAAATATCTAGAAGTTGAGCTAAAGACTTCAACGATTTCAGATTGGTTTTCAGTGGAAAATATTTACGAGGGTAAATTTAACTGACCAGACCATCGAAATAGGTATTGCCAATATTTAATAAATCATCCAAATATCTAGAAGTTTAGGTAAAGACTTCAACGATTTCAGATTGTTTTTCAGCGGAAAGGTATATCATAAAAATAGAAGTCTTTCATACAAAAACAAGAACAGATCAGCCACAAGGTACAAAAACGATTTTGTACAACATTATAGTAAACCTTTCTACGACTTCTCTTAAACATCACAACTTTTCTACAACCTTCAAATAACCTGTAGGAAGCCTCAAATCATCTCAATTATGATTCATACCATTGCTGTATTTTATTAAGTATGTACAAAATCCGAGTAAAACCTTAACCTGATTTAAACTTCAACTCGCATGTACTCGACTGATTAATCCGTTTTTAACAAGCTGTTCAAAATTTGTATATAACACTGCTTCATTTTGTATTTCTGCAATAATAAAGAGCTATTTCACAATGAAAGTTATATGGAAATATTTCTATAGTTTGTAAAGCTTTCGACATAGATTTAATTTAAGAGTGAAAACTGGGATCAGTACCACCTCTTCAAGAAAGATTGCCATGAGGATCTTTTATAAAATACATCGTCCTCTCCAAATCTAACCTGCATTAGGATCGACAAAAGCCCAGATTGCAAACATCTGATTATGTTAATGAAAACAAATATATATGTTACTTCTGTTGAGTGTGACGTCAAATAAGTGTCCTGGTGTGTATGTAATGAAGACCTGCGAGTAATGGTCAATTGTGACCGATCACAGTATCAGTGGAAAATAAAAAAGAAAATTCAATACATTTCAGATGCCTAGGATATACATAATATGTGTGATAAATTGTTTTTAAAACAAACTTGTAAGATCTATTAATTAGCATTGAACGTAAGGTGAATTTATAATCATGACATATTTTGGAATTCAATAAAATGGAGGCAATTAACGGGGCCTTTCCATTACTTTTATATAAATGCCTCTTTGAAAGGGGCCGTACCCTTGATTGCCCCCCCCACCCCCCAGGAAGGATATAAAGCATAAATCTTCAAGAAAAACAGTAGACATGCATGTATATGTGAAGATATTTTCGAATTGTTTTGAAATAATGTCCTCACCCAAATTCATATATTCATTTTCAGTGCTTAAATGACAATAATTCACATTGATAACAAAATCCTCAAGACTCGATTAGACAGATACACAGCGTTTTATAACAGTTTGTAAACTGACCTTAATCAATATAATTATATAACCCTGTAGGTACGTAATCTTGACACTGTGCCCTTACTCTTAAGCAATGCATGGTTCAATATATTTTATAAGAAACTAACGTTTAATTGTGTACACTTTTTGGATTGTATAACATCCTAATGACCGGTTATCAAAGAATGCAGTTTTGAGATAAGACACACTTGGGGATTCTTGCTGTAATACAGTTAGGAGACCAAGAGACATCACGAAAACACGCCTATATAATTTTGACCCCCTTGAACCCCATTTGTATGTTGTAAAACTGGGGTTTACAGGGGTAAAACTTATTTTTCTTATTTCTGCTCTAAATTATAGATTGTGGGTACTCATTAGAACCGCCTCGATGAAGCGGTCCTAACGAGTACCCACAATTTATATTTTGAGCAGAAATAAGAAAAAAATAATCTTATTTTATTTATTTTTTTTCGGTGGTAATGTTTACCATGTATTTGTATAGGTGTGTTTTCGTAATGGGATAATCGATTACTGAGGTATATGAGTCTGACAAGTCACAATTATCTTTTAACTTGTTTGTGGGTCCTGATGGTGTCATGGTGGTTCGAACTAGTACCCACAATCTATGTTTAGAACAAAAATAAAGAAAATATGGTATACGCCTGGAAAACCTACCTTTTGCAATATATTGGTGTTTATATGGTATAAATAGCATGGGCTTGTAAGCAAAAGGAACAGAAGCTATATTTGGAATATTGATCACAGATGTTAATATATTTGTTACTCTGGGTTTAAACTTAAAATGGAAAGAAGAAAAGAAAATTAAAATTAAAAAAATATGTTAGTGTTTTTATGACAGTAGTTTGTCTAGAATAAGGAACAATTTAAAGTTTGATTTTGTCTGAAACTGCAAAATGCTATTTTTAGACATTAAATTATTTGTGAATAAATAAATAAATAAATAAATAGATAAATAAAAAGGTTTATTGATTGATTAAAGTTAAATATTTATCAATTAATTTTGTTTGTTTATTTCTTTTGCACTTTGAGATAAGGAAACAGTGGTTGTTAGTGATTTTATATCAATTTGCTTTTAAAAAAATGTTTGTAAGTAAAGAATTAATATAAAACACCATTTTGTTGGAAAAAGGTTCACTAAAAGTTTGCTGGCACACAAGTCCCCTTATTAAGCCCCTTCTCATCAATTCTATCTGCTCATGATCAGCTTATAATCACTAACATAATAATATAAGCTTTGATTTGCGCTATGGTCCAAAGGACTGTTTATTGGAGGCTATTAGACAGGCCACCCCCCTCTATAGAGAGAATAAAATGTGCCTTTAAAATTCATATACAAAGGTAAAGAAATCATTAAACCCGCATCTTATTATCTTTATTAGTTTCCAAGATATTACAATTTGAAGTGCGAAACAGAGCAGCTTCATTAATATTCATGAGGTATTTTATGATGTCATAGATGCATGTTAAAATTTTTAAACTTGTTAAGTATGAAATACCTTGTGTTTTATAGACCTTAGGAACTGCATAATCACCTGTTTGAATTATTGAAACTGATCTCAACTGATATGCTAAACCTGTTTTCTCATATTTTCAATTGCAAACCTTAAATTCAAACATTAAATATTTTTTAAAATAATTTAAATTCAAGTTCCCGTATTTGTAAGTGGATGATATAACATACAGTACTTACTGATCTGTTCAAAAGGCATGTAAAACATTTACATTAACTGAATGGAATGAAAATTTTAATTAAATGGTAGTTTTAAACGTTTAAAAAATACTTTAATTGTAAATTAAAGCTTGAATTTCGAAATATAATTTCTCATTTCTATCCTAAATTTTGAACAAGATACACAGTAATCAAAGGGCATGAGAAAATGGTATTAGGAAACTGCAAATAGTAAATGTGGTAGTTTAAATTTATTTTAAAAAAGTTTAAAGCCTCTTATTACATCACAGAATAGTGCATTGTGTGGTTTAATCAAAGACAATTCAGGAGAGGTTACTCTTACAGGAAAATAGCTATGTATCAAATATAAATGAGCATAACTGTTGAATGAATGGGGATTTTTTCATGCGGTTTTCAATAAAAGGACCCTTCTTGTGTCTGCTTTCACCCTGCTTCATACGAAGAATTTTTAAAATTTCTTTGTAATTGCTTTTAACGATAGTTTTACAATTTTTCGGTGTGATCTTTATGTTCTCAGAGATGTTGCACTGATGATTTGGAAACCCTTCAGGCGGACCGATTAAGCCCCCAAACCCGTAAAAGTTTTTTTACTGACCGTTCTGAGGCGGAGCTTCTGTTGTGGTTTATTACTGTCACTGTTTGTCTTTGCTTGTATGTACTGACAGAAGCTACCAATCAAAGAGAAGGCGGCAAACAACGAGAGTTGGTTGCTTAACGGTAACACGTGCATTTATTTATAGGAACATAACCAGCCCATTCAAAACCTAAAAAAGCAAGGGCTATAAAGCTAAAAATTTGATTACGCTTCCTGTTCTTCATGCAGCTTCCGGATGACTCCAGCACTTGATTGGCTACATTTTGAACTTCATTGTTACCATGGACACACGTTCATCGTTTCGAAATTTTAAAACAAGCGTGGCTGTGCTAAATCAACTATCTTTCTGATAGAAAATGCTAATTCAATAATGAAACGTTAGGTGTTTCTTTTACGCTTTAGTTTAAAGTTGGGCGGTATCCAAAGAGGTAATTAAGTGAATATGCATTCCGTCAATAGCACCACAGTGAATTTGATGATGATGATGATGTTTTCGAGTTTAACGAAATATTGGTATTAAGCGCCAATCGGTTAATGATAAAAAATATGTAGAATTATGAGGATATTAAAAGTTAAAATAGTCAGAATGCTAATGTATAAAATCTGAAACAAAATTCAATCTTATGAAAAAGTTCAATTTCTATTAAGAATAAGATAATATTATCAACAGGTTTATCTTGAAAGAATTGTTGCAAAGTGTCAACTTTGAAGTATAAGTTACGGGACTGTGAAAAGTCTACACATTCAATTAAAATATATTTAACAGTGAATGGCTGATCACATCCTACACAAGAAGGCTGATCATCACCTTTTAAGGTAAAATATGTGACCAGCCATGAGATTTTGGGTCCAAATGGGGTCCATAACCGAAAAGAGTTCTTGCCATTTTCTGAACTGAAGTGCATATGTGAAATTTCAGATGAAACTATTGAGCAGTATATGAGATATAGGTCTTTATAGACTGACCCTGAATATGCGAAAATTGCATTTTCAGTCATTTTAGATGTATATTTGTTAGTGATTCTGACTTCAAGGCCTCATAAAGCATTCAAAGAAAACAAAATATCAGAAAATCATGCTTTCACACAATTATTTATTCACCCAGTAGCAATCATTCGTAACATATTTGTTGGGAAGAATTCTTTTGCCATGGCAACAAATTTAAAACCCTTAAATTTTTCAAACACAATACTCTTGTAGAGCTAGACCCATATTTTCTCATTAAATCTAAATCAAAGAAATGATAAAGTGCAATACTAAATCCAATTAAATATCATGTAACAATAATCATTTCAACCATTGCCAGAGAGATCAGCTTTGCTGGGATACAGAGTAGCCCACCTACTTACGGCACCTCCCATCAGGGCTAGGAGAAATAGACTGGTTGCATTGTGCCTATCTGACGTAATATAAGCGCAAGATTGTAAAATGCTAAGAAGGCATTTCTTCTCAATTGCGGGTAAAAGTAATTGGTAATGACATAAATAGTATTGACAAGGTTGTATAACACAATGATCTTTTATTTGTTTGTTTGTTTGTGATTGTGACACAATCACAAACAAACAAACAAATAAAAGCTTAATATAGTGAATTAGGGGTTATAAGGGTTTCTGTTATTTTAACTAACATAATTATGGGTACTTGGAAGAACCGCCTCAGTGAGGTATTCCTATTCTTGCTATGTAGCTATACCAGAAAGCTTTACCAATATTTCGATAGAATGATGTCCCTCTGTTGGACATTTAGGAGGACATTATCTCACATGAACCTATCATTTAAATATAATGAGGTACAACCTTGCCATAAAATCAAGTCACTTATTCCATTCCATTAGATGTAGATGTTGTTGAATATTGTAAGGACACCGCTTGTCGAGATAAACCAGAATGTCGGGAGAGGGTGGCACAGCTACAATAAATATGTGGGCTCTACCAAGGTCATAGACAATTCCTAGTAAAAGTGAATACCGCCAGCCATTATTTAAATTTATAACGTTTAATTATCTTTTTCTCTGAACAATAAAACTGTCATCTCATTTTCGGAGTAAAATTACATCGCAATATTTGACGCAGGCACAACCGCAAAATTTTACAGTAATACTTTATTCAAATAAAACTAAAGTGCTCATAAATTAACATCACCAAACATGACCAGTACTAGCTGCCAAATCAAAACATGCAGTTGCTCCTGTCGCAGTTCTAGCAACAGAAACAAACACATGAATATAGAGTCAAACATTTATTTCGTTTATAATCACTAAAAGTGATGATAATTCAAATGACTTTAAATGATACTTGACTTGCAGTTATCAGTCATTCATATACATAAACTGGTGTTGTTTTCCCTCGCCCATCACGGCTTGGAGAAATATACGAGGCTGAATGGTGTATGTATTTCAGTACTAAGATGAATCAACCGTCGGCCCCCGCCCATGGGGGCTTGAAGAAATATATGGGCTGCATGATGCTTCCACGCAGAGCTGAATCCGACACGCACATGATTACTGGTAAACCGCTTAGAGCATCTAAGCCTGTCCAGGCAAAGCGGTGCGCACGAGTCGGACCGTCCATGCTTATAAACCTTATTGGTTTCATTGGGCGACAAGACTTGAGATGTCATTTCATCTCAATGTCGGGTAAAAGTCCCACAAAATTGGAAGCAACGTCTCTAAAATGACCTTTTCAGTGTTGACGGCGACGTAAAACCTCAAATCACACAAACAAAATGAAACAACCGAACACTGCAGTACTGGTAAATTAAATGCTACGGGTTTTTTCTTCTAAATCGTCAGGAAAATGGTAACATAGGCAGTACCATTCTTTTTTTTTCTTTTTTGTGTGTGTATGTGGGGGGGGGGGATTTTACGGTCTTTTCAAGGTTATTTTACATATCGAACCGATCGTTAATCAATGGTGGGCGAAAACTGGAGTAACCTGAGAAAATCACCAAACTTCCGTTGCAGAGCTTGGTGACTCAAATGTGACCAGAGCCGGACTAGAAATCAGTACCATATTTGCATTATGTTATATACGTGTAAGACTAAATCTCGATTTTAAAATCTGTTAGCCTGGTCTTCATTCTACCAACCTACAATTCTCAATCCATCCAACTTATGGGAGTATAGAATTCAAAGTAACTGTTTGTGGAACCCTTGAATTGGAAGCGGTGCGTCTACATGTACATATATGATGTTCCTAGTAGCATTTATTAAAGTGTCTTGCCAAAGAACACGACATTTCCGCACCTCAGGAGCAAATTCTTTCCTTTAAGAAATCAACACATTATTTATTATTTGATTACAACAAAGGCTCTAATAAACTTATCCGAGGTGCTGATTTTGACATAATATGGTCTTACATGGTACTTGGATTGATGGCCACTATACCGCTAGCCTATTGCATGCTAATCAGGACTTAAACCTAGATAGATGTGGCTGAAAAGGAGGGGCTTACTCGTGTGCTATTCAGTTAACAAATTACTTGATTTGAAGGAGGCAAATTAGACTTCCCTGGATGTGTTCTGTAATGCCAAAATGTACTTTGGAGATCTGCTGTTGTTGCCATCATGGACCCTTTGTATAAAACCTTCTGAATCAAGGGATCTATAAATATCAAACCGTTGGCAAATGCAAATTAATTAGCCTATCAGAGTTGATCAAGAGAACACGGGTTAGATACCTGCCAGGTTCAGCAATATTCTTGCGTGGAGATGATCATGAAATCTTTTCTACGGTCCTTCTCTCCATTCCGCTTATTCAAGAAGGGCAGTTGTCAGTTTCTGGCGAAAGAATGTGCACTGTACTAGTTAGCAGCTTACTTATTAGCCTACCCAGGAAAAGTGGGGACATGTGAACTGACCGGGTCAAAAATAACCTAGTTAGTGTTGACTGGGCCGTTAAACTCAATTACAAACAAGCGAAATACTATGTTCGCCCTTTGAACTTTTGGTGACCATGTATATGGTGTTCAAGGCATGTAATTGTCACAACAATCCTACAAAATTCGTATTTAAAAAAAAAGAAAAAGAAAGCTGAAAACAATACGGATCAGGACCGAACCAGCGATCCCATTCTCGGAGGGAAGGTGCTCTGCCGATTGCGCTACAGGGCGCGGTAATACAATGATCGGTTTATAACTATATACCGACAACAGCACCGTGAGCATATGACGAAAATAATTGGCCGTGCAGCACGGCCAATTATTTTCGTCATATTCTCGCGATCATATCTTCCAAGTATGAAAAGAAGAAACGTCTTAATTTTTGCTTATACTATGCAAACTTTATAATTTACAAAATAAAAGGCTCTTGTTTAAAGTATTTTTAGCAACAAGTGCGTCATAAATTAGCTACGTCAGCTATGACGTCGCGATTTATTCACGTTTTCTCGGAATGACGTAATGCCCCATTTGGGCACAAAATCTCATGACGCGTCACATATAAGAATGCGTAAATCTAGTATGGCCAATGCGCAGTCGCGTTAATACTACATCCTCTTTCCTGCAAAACTGTGGAGGAGAGCATTTTGTTCCAACGATAGGTTTAATGGCATGGAATATGTTATTTATTGCACGGTCCCATTCGCCTTGCCATTCCGACAAGATGTATCTGTTGATAAAGTGTTTAAAATTATTAAAAGGAATTTTAAAAACAGACGGATCAAGATTGAGCGATTCCTTTGCTTTCTTGTCAGCATATTCATTGCCGACAATGCCAATATGGCTCGAAAGCCAACAAAACAAGATTTTGTGATTTTTAGAAACGTCATGATATTTTTCGATCAATTTTTGTATTTGAAGATTTTTAGATGATGAATGGTCTAAAGCCTTAAGCTCAGATTTGATTTGGTTGATTAGCGTAATAACGTTCCCATCAACACTGTAAAGGTCATTTTGGAGACGTTGCTTCCAATTTTGTGGGACTTTTACCAGACACTGAGATGAAATGACTTCTCAAGCCCTGTCGCCCAATTAAACCAATAGGGTTTATTAGCATGGACGGTCCGCCTCGCACAGCGGTTCCTGGACAGGCTTAAATCCTCTAAGCGGTTTACCAGTACTAGTGTGCGGGCCGGATTCAGCTCTACGTGGAAGCATCATGCAGCCCATATATTTCTTCAAGCCCCTTTTGGCGGGCACCCCTTAAGCACAGAAAGTAAACCAGAAATTATAATTGCTTTTTCAATTGTTGAAGAACTGATAAAATCTAAAGCTAGGTCTATTGCTTTCGCTTCAGCTGTAAAAATAGATGAACCATCTGAGAGGTGCAAGGTTTGGTGCATATCTTTGGAAATATATGCACAACCAACTTTTTCTCCTTCTTTGGAACCATCAGTATAGACTTGCTGGTAATCATCATAACGTGACTGCAGTACCTGAAAGTTTTGTTTGAGTAGTAATGTATTTGATTCGGATTTTTTGCGATCTTGTAAGTCAAACAGAATAGGTTTTTTAATACACCAAGATGGAACCTCGGCAGTTTCATGTTTTTAAATATTTTTAAGCTCGATACCTGAATTTTCTAGCAGTGGTTATATATGTAATTCTAAAGGTTTGATTGCTGTGGGTTAAATTTCATACTTGTCAACAAATTCAGGTGGAAATAAAATTTTGAAATCAGTATTAGCAGAACGTCTGATAGAATACTGAAGAGAAAGTCTTTCACTGCGCGAAGTTAAAGATCGTTCACCTGCTTCCACATAAAGGCTTAATACGGGATAAGTACGAAAGGGTTCCATAGCTAGACGAAGGCCTTGGTGATGGATAGTATCCAACGATTTTAATTTGTTTTTGTTTGGATTGGAGTTTAACGGCCCAGTCAACACTATTTAGGTCATTTTTGAGCCGGTCAGTTTACCTATCCACACTTTCCTGGGCAGGCTTATACGTAAGCGGTTAACCAGTACAGTGCACATTCTTTCGCCAGAAACTGACAACTGCCCTTCTTGAATCAGCGGAAGGGAGAGAATGACCGTAGAAAAGATTTCATGATCAATCTCCACGAAAGAATGTTGCCGACCCCGGCGGGAGTCGAACCCGCGTCCTCCTGATCACCAGTCAGACGCGCATCCGACTGAGCCAACGAGGCCGGCCAACGATTTTAAATAGGACTTTCTGACAGAACCATAAACAACCGACCCATAATCTAATTTAGATCTTATTAAAGACCGGTAAATATGTAATAAAGTATACCGATCTGCTCCCCAACTTGTATGAGCTAAACCTTCAGAAGATTAAAAGCTTTTTAGCATTTCGCTTTAAGATATTTAATGTGGGGAATAAAAGGTAACTTTTGATCAAATATGACCCCTAGGAAATTGGCTTCTATAACAACAGGAATTTGTGATGCGTATAGAGACAGAGAAGGATTTTCGTGTTTCTTCCGTAGCTTACAAAAATGAACACACTGCGTTTTTGTCTTGGAGAACTTGAAACCATTTGTATCAGTCCATTCTTCTATTCTTTTTAAATTTTGTTGTAGCTTTCGTTCAAATGTTTTCATAGTTTTGAACGAAAACATATACAAAAACCATAAACATACAATGAACAATCTGTTTTGTCGTCCAAACATTGTACAATATTATTTATTTTGCGTAAATAGCGTAGTTGACAGCGTACTCCCTTGTGGGACACCCTGCTCTTGTTCATAGAAATCTGACAGGGTAGATCCCACACGCACATAAAATTCGCGCTCACCTAAAAGGCTTTGAATAAAACTGAGAAGTCTTCACCTTAAGCCGAAGTTATGGAGATCTTTCAATATTCCATAAAGTCATGTGGTATCATATGCTTTCTCCAAGTCGAACAAAATAGCTACTGCGTGTTCTTTGTTAATAAAAGCATTACGTATAAATGTTACGAGTCTTATTAAATTGTCGTTGGTACTACGTTCCGAACGAAAACCTGACTGATATTATGAAATGAGGTTGTTGGACCAAACTAATCCTTTGTTTATCATTCTCTCCATTGTTTTGCACAATCAACTTGTCAAAGCTATCGGTCGATAATTCGTAGGTTCTGCACGATCTTTTCCTGGTTTTGGAATTGGTACAACTGTAGTTAAACGTCAGCTCTTTCCCAAATATTATTAAAGATCTCTTAAAATGTTGAAAGAGAACATTTTGGTAGATGCTTAAGCATATGATAGTGGATTTGATCAATTTATTAAGAATGTGCTACCAAGTGTATATGAAATATCATTTTTAGTTGAAGCTTTTGTGTCAAAACCAGTATTTAAATGTGTAAAACTAGGGGACTTTGTTTTTCCTGAAATTTTTCGTACCATATCCCAAACCTTTTTAATGTGGGTTTTGTAAATCAATTTTGAAACATATTCCCTCCATGAGTTTCGTTTTGAAGCTAGGATTGTTCGCCGAGCTTTAGCTCTAAAACGTTTACGTCGTTTGGCTTTTCTGAAGTTGGACTTTTGCAGAACTTATTTAAAGCCTGTTTGCGCTTTTGGATAGTTTCTTTACAGTCATTACTAAACCGAGGCTTGCTTTTCTTAGTATTCGCGGAGGTCTTTGGAATGCATTGTTCTGATATATTAATAAGCGAATCTGTGAAAACAGAAACAATGTCAGATGATTCATTAAAGTGATCAATTGATAGCCCTTCTTCAAACAAATTATGGAACAACTCCCAGTCGGCCCTATTCATTTTCCATTTCCGGTTGCAGTCCTCGTCTGGTTCATTTACGCTCTCAATTACAACAGGGAAGTGATCACTTCCGCACTGTTCATCATAGACATACCAGTCATAGTCTAAGAAGAGGGATGGGTGACACAAAGATAGATCTAAAGAAGACAAATGACCTGTCGCAGGGTGAAGGTAAGTATAAGATTTATCATTCATCAAGCAAAGGTCGTTGTTTGCAATAAAATCTTCAATAAGTGCTCCTCTGTTGTTGTTTTTCTTTACAACTCCATAGAATATTGTTACCACTGAAGTCGCCAACTAAAAGATATGGCGATGGAAGTTGATCCAGCAATGCTTCAAGATGTTCGGGCTCTAAAGAAAATGAAATAGGTATATATATAAAGAGCAAATTGTAGTTTCTATATCCAGAGAAACCGATAATGCGACAGCTTGTAGTTCTGTTTTTAATTTGATCTATCTTTGTGGTAAACAAGATTTAAAAAGTATTGAACTACCACCAGATAGTCTGTTACCATCAGAATAGATATGTTTATATGTATTGAAACTCCTGATATCGATGTTGTCATCTGTTTTAAAAAAGGTTTTTTTTTGCAAACAAAAAATCGATGGGTTCAATAAAGAAAGAAGTAATAATAATTCATTATAATTTGATTTAAGACCTCGACAATTCCATTGTATTGTTTTGTGTTTTTGATCCATTTTTATGGAGATATATTTACATGACTAGAAACTTATGCGTCGTTATCGACGAAATTACCTACTTTGAAATAGGTATTCTGATTATTTTGCTCCTCCTGCGAGGATTGGTTGGAGCATAATCATCATCCATAGATTCTTCATTGTCCTCGTTAGTCGGTAGCGCTACTTGCAAATAATGTATTTGGATCGGATCTTCCGATCCCCTACTGGTTCGACCTGAGTCGAATTTCTCCTTTACATGCAGCGCTGACTTCGGTACGGTCGCTGTCGACCGATCCGGATCAACCTGGATTGCGCCATTTGACAAATTGGTTGAACTTTGTGGTGCTGGAGTAGATATACTCCATGCACCAGATATTTTCAGTTCGGCAATATGCGATTCAGCAGTCTGCGTTTGCACTGTGTTCGACTTTTGCACCAGCACCCTTTGTGATGCTGGCGTAACTGGTGGTTGATTTTGTGTATCGATCTTCAACAATTTTCCGCGCTTCTGGGAAAGTTATCGCTCTTTGGTATTTGACAGTGAGTATTTCTTTTTCTTTTTTCCATGCCGGCCAACACGAGAGAAAACAGCATGTTTGCCACCACAATTGACACATTTGGCCTCATTCTTACAGTTTTGATGATTATCAACATGTATTCTTCACGCAGTTTGGACATAGTTATTTCTTCTGACATCTGCTTTCGTTGTGACCAAAACATGGACACGAGTAACATCTGAGAGGGTTTGGTATATTTACCTCTACGTATCAGAAAGATATGCTACTTTGTTTTTTTTGGGCAGAACTGATGTGTTAAAACACGATATGCTACTTTGATTTTCTTGGGCAGAACTGATGTGTTAAAAGTTAACACGTAAGTACCTCTACGAACTTGGGTGTTACGTACGCCAATGACGCCTTCAGATCTCAAGTTGTCAATTATCTCTGCATCGCTGCAAGGACGCAGCTCTGGGCTGCGGATGACACCTTTTCATGAATTAAGTGTATTATGCAGAGAAACGTTGATCTTTAGATCGAATAGCTTTGTGGTACCAAATAGGCTTTTCATCTGCTGTTCTCTTTCGACTTCTATTAGAAGCTCACCTGACTTAAGCTTTTTATGCTTTTGGGATGTCCGACAATTGACACTATACTCTTTTCGATCACGAATGGCGATAAACTTGGCACAGTACGTGCATCGTCACCTGAGGTCATTACCAAGAAGTATGGAAAATTCGTTTGCTTTTGTGCTGCAGACTGCTGACTAGACTGTTGACTAGACTGCTGACTGGGTTCATCCGATTCGGATGAATCCTCGTCTTTTTTACGTTTGATTGCGTTGCGGTTATGTGATATGTGCTTCCCCATGAAGAAAGCTTTAAGGTTCGTCCCAAATGCTCTCCGCCCTCCTTGGAGCCCTACAGGGCAACACCATAATGGATTGGTTTTCCGACTCGCAGCAGGTAGAGATTCACGTGAGATATACTCGCAAAAACAAAAAGCCTACACGATTGGTCCGTTTGGCCACCGCCTTCTAGAGCTAAAAAACAGTAAAGGGTAAGGTAAATGGGCATATGGTTGGTATCAGGAAAAATACAAAAAGAATGAAAAAGAAAGCAAAGATGTATCTCTAGGACTCGGCGCGACCGGCCGATTGACCGTGCCGGACCGCACGGCCACCCGTCTATACCGAAAAGCCAGGCCAAAGAGGCTTGTTGGGTACCTGAAGCACCGCAACCTCAGGTAACCCTCAACCTCCAAGATCCCTTCTTCAGGCTTACAGGACGTCACCCAAGGCAAACGGAGTGTACTTCCTTTAGCTCTTCCAAGTGGGCACAAAGACCACAGCGACAATGTGCCCAGTGGGAATTGAGCCTCCAGGGCCACGGCAAGGCAGGAAGTCTAATACCTGGGGGACTGTGATTTTGAAAGTCTCCCTTTTGATGACACACATCTCATGAAAAAATGGCATAGAAAAATGCTCCCTCACAGATATAGCTACTGTTTGGCACAACCGTACCTCGTAATTTTGTAGTTGAAGAACATACCAGTTCACTTAATGGCTGAGTAAGAGTTTGTGCGAGGAAGTAGTTTTGGAGAAAACTGTGCTTAATCAGAGTGATTTTCAAAACATGAACAACCGAGCGCAACCGAATTGGTTATTTTAGTTGGGTGCATGTCACTCAGGGATTTAAGAAGATGGACGTCATATAAGGATGAAACATTCTGTAAAATACCTTGAAAGCATTCTGTGAAATTGTAAAAAGGCTGTATGTTCAAAATGGCAATCTGTTTTAAACTGACAATTGTGACGTCATAGCAGGTCAAAATTGTGACGTAATTGGCAGCGCACAACTATGTTGATATACTGTATCATCTCTCTCTCTCTCTCCGAAGCTGTAAACAAAATTCTGCAACTTTTCTCAGAGTACCCATAATAGTGCACTTGCCTCTGATGTGGGTCCGGGCTTGATTCCCGGAAGCGGTGATAAAATGTGGGTGTCGGAAAATGCTCAGTTAGCAGAATTTACAGGAATAAATGCTCAAACGGCACCACATTTCGAATCGGGACGTAAATATGGCAGCTTAGTGATGAGTACACTTGCCTGTGATGCTAGAGTTCCTCGGTTCGATCCCTGGCAGCGGTGATAAAGGACGGGTCTGCCTAAGGTTTTTTTTTGGCCTCCTAACGATTTTGTTTATTTCTGGCTTATTGTTAGCATACATATGCCTAATTATTTGGAACATATGTGGTTTTGGTAGTTAAGCAGTTTTTTCTGAGTTACAGGCTCTTTAAAGTGGGTGGGGTAACTCCACACAGTTTTGACATGTATTTTGTGTCTCATTTAAAGGTAGAAAAATAGTACCATACATGTCACGTTATTATATAAAATTACAGGGGAAGGTCTAACTCTATGTTTTGTACAAGTTTATTCACCAAAATTCACTTTTGGGGGGGGGGGGGGTGGAAATATAGTTTAAGGAACCTTGGGTCATTTTTGAGATTTTTTAACAGTAAAGTTATTTTTTTTTTTTCTTATATCTTCGGTATACATTAACCTGTTGTGGTGAAACTCCTACCATGCAAGCATACTGATGAGACAATACAACTCAAATGATCATTTGAGATGTTGACCTATATTTCACGGTTGAATGAGCATTCTTATTTCATGTTTATAGGTTAGATTATTGTTTCCATCAGTTCAAGAGTTTAGATATTTCTGGCATTTGGATAAACAGGCGATGAGTTAAAACATATTTAAATCAAACGAAAAAGACAATAGAAATGTGTCCAAAGTACACAGATGCCCCCGCCTGTTTGACTTTGCCAATATAGCTGCATGACCCCTGGGAGACACACTAGCATCAAATATAGATGTTCAGTATGGATATCTCAATATTTTCTAAGATATTTAGATTTTGATGATATGAAATGGGCAGGGCAGGGGGCTGGGGCATTATTGTGTAAGTCATTGAATGCATCTGACCATAAACAACATCAAATAAAAAAGGTTGGAATCTGAACAGTTTCTGAGATACATATTTTTTTTTTTACATTTTCTTTGGTCCAATCAAATAGCCCCACCCCAGACAGAATCAGTGACCATAAACATGCTAAACAGTTATGAGCTGCAGGAGAAATGCAGACATAAATGTGCACCTAAACGTGAACCTGGTTATGAACGTAATAATGTGTGACATAGTACGCACATACGAACATAACATCACATCGAAAAAATATATATGCCTCACTCACTCCTTCCTTTGGCATGCAGAGATATAAGAAAGGTCTGTTTGAATTTCTTTAATAATCCCACTTCAAGAGCACATCTAAAAAGAATGTGGTACACCTATGTGAAGACACAGGCATATACATTTGAAAATGGTTGTTCACAACTGTATTCCGACATGCTTTGCGCATATTGAATCAAATTAATCTACAGAAGAATAGCTTTCATCGTCACCTGAACTTGAGCTGTTGCCTCTTTTTGAACAGCATCTGTTACACTGTTCATATACTGTGACTTCAACGATTTTGTACTGGCTTTGGCTGATGGCCTTAAAACCGAGGTTCTTTAACACAGAAGCGATATGACCACAGCAATCAAATACCTCGTCACCACTTTTTTTCATTTGCACTGCCACCCTATTATGGACTCTAGTCCAGGGCCTTCCTTAATCCTTAGATTATATTCCCTGTCTCCCTCTCTATCTCTGTATTTCAGGTATTAGACAAGGAGACCCTTTATCTGCTTATATGTTTCCACTATTCATTAAAGATGTTACCTTACTTTGAAGATACATCTAATGATAATGCAATTATCTACACAGGAGGCAAACGAAACTCGATTAGTCACCAAGGTAAGTTGGGTGGTTGAGTCTGTCAATGGCCGAATCAAAAAATGGAAGGCACTTTCAAATGTAATGCCAAACTCCCACATACCTTGCATTGGTGACTACGTCAGAATCGTATGTTCTTTGTTAAATGCATTTAGGCCTGTTCTTGTTAAGAATTCTGAATCTGATGAGGTTCTTGCAAAACATATGCTACAACTTGCCAGGTTACCAAACAAACTTAAAGACAAGGTAGAGAAAAAGGGTTGGGACAGTCGTGCAAAGGTTCCATGGAAAGCTATTGATGATGCCAACCGCGAAGACTTACCACAATTAACGGAAGCAGAGCTGAGAGACATGACCACGGGCATATACCAATTAAAACAGGCCGATTCGTATACAGACGAACACACTACTGAAGCCGGTCAGTATGAGATAATGATTCACAAGGAGGAGGATGGAATTTTGAAAGCCCAAATAAAATCAAGGCACACTTCGTTTGGATCATACTATCTATGGATTCAGTATGGTCCTTGTCTCGAACCCATAAAAGGATGGTACTGCAAGTGCAAGAATGGTGCCAGGGTAGTTGGCTGCTGTGCCCATATCGCTTCCGTGTTGTGGTATCTAGGTTTTTACCGCCATCAGCCGAAGTCAGAGCGAGAACAGTCATTCAAGTCACAGTATATGAACAGTCTTACAGATGCTGCACAAAAAGACTGGGACAGCTCAAGTTCAGGTGACGATGAAAGCGATTCTTCAATACATTAACTTGATTCAATAATTAAATATGTTGATTTTTTAGATTCCAACGTTTTTTCATTTGCTGTTGTTTATGGTTAGACACATTCAATGATATATATATATTGAGGCCCATACAATCATGCCCCAGCCCCTGCCCTGCCAAGTTCATATCATAACATCCAAAATATTGAGATACCCACCCACGAACATATATATCTGATGCTAATACATTTCAATGACACATACATGTACAATGTGTCCCCAGGGGTCATGCAGGCATATTAGCTAAGCCAAAAAGGCGGGGGCATCTGGGTACTTTTTACACATTTCTATTGTCTTTTTCGTTTGATTTAAATATGTTTAAACCCATCGCCTGTTGATCCAAATGCCATAATTATCTAAACTCTTGAACTGGTGGAAACAAAAATCTAACCCATTAACATGAAATTAGAATGTTCATTCAACCGTGAAATATAGGTCAACATCTCAAATGATCATTTGAGTTATATTGTCTCATCAGTATGCTTGCATGGTAGGAGTTTCACCACTATAGGTTAATGTATACCAAAGATATAAGAAAAAAAAAGAACATTACTGTTAAAAAATCTCAAAAAATGACCCAAGGTTCATTAAACCATATTTTCCCCCCAAAATGGAATTTTGGTGAATAAACATGTGACAGAACATAGAGTTTGAACTTCCCCTGTAATTTTATATAATAACGTGTCATGTATGGTACTATTTTTCTACCTTTAAATGAGACACAAAATACATGTCAAAACTGTGTGGAGTTACCCCACCCACTTTAAAGAGCCTGTAACTCAGAAAAAACTGCTTAAATACCAAAACCACATATGTTCCAAATAATTAGGCATATGTATGCTAACAATAAGCCAGAAAGAAACAAAATCTTTAGGAGGCCAAAAAACCCCCTTAGGGAGACCCGTCCTTTTCGGTGTCCGAACATGCTTCATTGGCATCAGTTGCAGAGATGATTGCCACAAAGTGCAACGTCCTTCGGACCATTAACTGGACACCACTGTGCAGGGAGAATCAGATTTACTTTGTAGGCTTTCCCGATTCGAAATGAAGTGCCCTTTGAGCATGTATTCCTCCAGTCTGCGAGTCATGATAGATAGATAAATAGATAGATAGATAGATAGATAGATAGATAGATAGATAGATAGATAGATAGATAGATAGATAGATAGATAGATATATCGATAGATAGATAGATAGATTCCTGATCATTGCCTCCACTTCTGTTTTTTAATCCTGCAAATCTCTAGTGTGTACATGTAAGGTATACCTGCGAGTCATGGTCAAATATAACAGTAGAGAGAGAGAGAGAGAGAGAGAGAGAGAGAGAGAGAGAGAGAGAGAGAGAGAGATAACTGGAGGTCTCGCAGCTATAATAACATGAATAATGCAATATAGACTTCTTAAACCTTTCAAATAATGTTGGTTGGTGCCTGATGCTCTGTCTTTTGTCGGGCCTGTTGGTTTTCTTTTGCTCCAGCATTTCTTGTAATTTGGATTGCCGTTTGGCCATTGCGTGGGAAAGATGGTGTCCTTTTGGCTTTCTGTTTGAAAGGGTTTAATTACGGTGCCGTTGCTTTTTGTTTGTACTTCCTTCCCCATGGTGTCTTTGGTGAAAGATGCAAGGTGATTGAATCGATAACTAGTGATTGGTTTTACTTTTATTTAAATATTTACCGGTCTTTTTGTTCTATTAACTTTCCCCGTACACGGGTGTTTGATACTTTGATACTACGTGTAATTAGTATCGCCCTGACTTGCTGAAAACTTCCACTGAACATGTGAACTAAAGGCCGTTGGCCGCCTTTTATCTTAAACAGTAACGAGAGTCATCAAAAGACAACATAGCTTGCCTATGTGGGCCTAAGTTGGACGAAGGCAAGTCATCAAAAATGAAATTTCAATCATGGAGTTTTTCCCCAAACATGACATTTTATTTTGCAAAGAACCCAATAGACTGCAGCAATTCAATGAGAACCCAAAAAGTACACCACATAAGAACTGTCTGTGTAAACGTTTTTCTTTAAAGAAATTAACGTTCAATTTTGCAGTTTTGGCCCCAAAAGGCCATTTTCTTATGTAAAAGAGCTAAACAGATTGCAGCATTTGAAATAGATCCAAAACTATCCGTAAGAGCATAAATCTAATTTTTAAGTATTTGCATTAAAAATATTTGACCAAAAACTTGCAAGTGATAATAACAAGTTACGAAGAAACATAAAAAGAAAGAAAAATGAAAAAAAAAAATCTTCCACCAGGATGTGATCTCGCGACCCTCAGGTTCAAAGTCCGACACTCTGTCCACTGCACAACAGACCTTGCAGGTAAACTTTATACAATGGAACAAAGAGGGGATAATACAGAGAAAATAATTAACTTACTCAAAATGTCAAATTTTAGCACAAAAAAAAACTTGGGAAATGGATTAAAAAAAGAATAGGTAAAGTAGTTTTTTTTCCTGTTGTTAAGTTGATAATAACATTATAAAACATCACAAATAAGAGCTTGAATGTAATCTTTAACCAAATGCGGACGACAATGCGTTAACAAATAGTTCCCACTTACTTTGGTAAGACCTGCTAATAAGAAAATAAATATGTAAGCATAACTTTTCAGTACATTGACAACATTTTTGGAGTTGATCAAATTCAATATGCATAGGCGTAGTGCAGAAATCTTTATATAATTTGCCAAAATCAAGAATGATGTTTTTTTTTTTGTTTTTTTTTTTTGGTTTTGGTTTAACGGCCCTTTCAAGATTATTGCACTCATATTGAGCCGATCGTTAATCAGAGGTGGGCGAAAACAGGAGTACCCGGAGAAAAACCACCTGACCTTCCGTTGCAGAACTTGTCGTCTCACATATGTCCCGAGCGAGGCGCGAACCACAGCGGTGAGAGACCTAATGGTTAAGAGTCAGCGCTCTTAACCACTAGGCCACGGAGGCCCGTACAAGTATGATGTACATTGGAAACAAACTAAATACGTCACTGAAAAAGTTGGGGCGCATATTGCTTCCAGCTTGTCCGCTCATTCGCTCGTTTGTTCGTACGTCACGCTTTCTTGTGCATAGCATAACTTCCAGTGTTTTGAAATTTCGCATATGGATTTCTCAGGAATAAAAGGCCGCTGGCTAAGTGTTCCCCGACGTTTGAAATATCAGTATGTGGTATATACATGTATGACTATAACCTACATGTCGTAAGACATGTTTAGGGATTTTAAAGTCCTTTCAACAGACTGATTTTTAATTTTCCTAAAGTTGTAAGGAGCAAAATACGGATAAAAGTGATCTCCAAATCTGTAAATGATGATTATTTAAGATGAACGAGGTGCTGCAGAGATAACAATTTCTGTGGGTACAATATCTGAACGGTTTCATCAAAATTCATTGAAAACTACAAAAAAGAGTTTCAAGGCCAATACTTTATTTTGGGAAAAACAAAGGGAGATAACTAAATCAAATACAGTCATCTCCAAGTCATGAGAACAGTTACTTTAAAGTTTCATCTAAATCCCTTGAAAATGATGAAGGAGTTGTGGAGACAAGAATTTCTTGTTGACAGAGTGGTTAAAACTTACAAAGGACCAAAAACCTAGGAAAATTCAGTAATCAGTTGAGCATGACCTCGATAAAATATGATCATCTTCAGGTCATGGAAACAATAACTGGAAAGTTCCATCAATATCCCTTAAGAATTGTAGGAGTTGCGCAGACAAGAATTTATGTTGATAAAATGGCTGCAAGTGACAAAAGGTCATTACTCTGGTAAAAAGCAGTCAGGCATGACCCCTGTATAATAGGATCCTGTTCAGGTCATGGGAACAATAACTGGACGGTTTCAGTAAAATCCACTAAAAAGTGCAAGAGGAGTTGCAATTAAAATACTTAGTTGAAAAATTACCAAAGGGCCATAACTGTGCTAAAGATCAGTCGAGCATGGCCTCGATATAATATGATCATCTTCAGGTCATCGGAACAATAACTGGAAAATATTATCCAAATCCCTTCGAAACTGTAGGAGGAATTGCGAAGACAAGGATTTTTGTTGATAAAATGGTTACAAGTGACAAAGGGCCTAAAATCTGGATAAAAGCAGTCAAGCATGATCTCGGTATAATATGATCCTATTCAGGTCATGGGAACAATAACTGGATGGTTTCACTAAAATCCACAGCAAACTGCAAGAGGAGTTGCAGAGACAAGTCTTACTGTTGAAAACTTGCCAAAGGACCATAACTGTGGTAAAAATTAGTCGAACATGACCTCGATAAAATATGATCATCTTCAGAAAATGGGAACAAAATCTGGAAAGTTTGATAAAAATCCCTTGAAAATTGTAGGAGGCGTTGCGGAGACACGAATTTCTGTTGATGAAACGGCCAAAACTGACAAAGGGCCATAACTCTGGCAAAAATCAGTCAAGCGTGACCTCGATAAAATATGATCATCTGCAGGTCATGGCAACAATAACTGGAAAGTTTCATCACAATCTCTGGAAAACTGCTGGATGAGTTGCGGAGACAAGAACTATTGTTGATAAAATAGCTAAGACTGACAAATGGACATAACTCTGTTAAAAATCAGACGAGTATAAAATCGATATAATATGATCAACATCAGTTCATTGGAACAAAACCTGGAAAGTTTCATCATGATCCCTTAAAAACTGTAGAAGTTGAGGAGACAAGATTGTGTCTACAGACGGATGGACTGACGGACAGACGGAGGAACCCATTACTATAGTTCCTTTCGACTAATGTCGGGGGATAAAAAAAAGGTGACCTGTATTTTTTTCTTATTCCAATTATCTCCCATTTTCGCGTGATTACCCTTTTCATAAAACAACATTAAAATCTCGTAAGCAAGATATTTCAAAAAGTATGTAAGCTGCAGCCTTGGTATTTGGTTTAATGATTGGGAATAAGGAGGAGATCACCTGATTTAATTTTCAACCAATATAATGAATTTTAGTTGGAGTTATGGCCTCTTGCAATTTCTGGCCATTAAATCGTGTTGCTTTCTTTTGCATAGCATAATTTTAGAACCATGTATGCTCATGTTTTGAAATGTCATATTTATATTTCTTATGATAACATAGGTGACCCCAGTTTGTTTTTGTTTCCAAATTATCTTTCATTTAAGAGTTATTTCCATTTTAATAAAACAACATTGATATCACGTCAGCAAGATATCTATAAAGAATTTGAGCTACAGCATTGATATTTGGTAAACGGATTGGGACTGAGGAGGATGCAACCTGATTAAATTGTCAACCGATTTCATGGAATTTTACATTTATTTTCGTTTTAATAAAATAGAATTGAAATCTCGTAACAAAAATATCTAAAAAGTTATTTGAGCTAGAGCCTTGATATTTGATTTGGTATACTTATTAGGACTGAGGTGGATGACACCTGATTAAATTTTCAACTAGTTTAATGATATTTTATTGGACATATCGCCCTTGGCATTTTATGGCCAATTAATCGTGTTGCTTTTCTGTGCATAGTTTAACTTTAGAAACATTTTTTTCGAAAGTTCATATATGGATTCCTTACGAATACATAGGTGGCCTGTATTTCTTTTCTTACCCGAATTATCTCCAAATTTAGAGTTATTTCCCTTTTGATAAATAACGTTGAAATCTCGTTAGCAAAATATCTCAAATTGATATCTCATGAAGAATTTGAGCTAGAGCCTTGATATAAAGTATACTGATTGGGACTGGAGTTGAGATCACCTGATTAAACTTTCAACCAATTTATTGCAATTTTGCTGTAGTCATGTGCCTTTTGCAGTTTCTGGCCATTTAGTCGTGTCGCTTCCTTGTGCATTGCATAATTTTAGAATACTGTATGCTCATGTTTTGAAAGTAATTAAGGATTCCTCATGAAACATTCTTTTCTTATCCGAACAACCTCCCATTTAAGAGTTATGTCACTTCTAACACTGAAATCTCGTTAGCAAGATATCGCAAAAAGTAATTGAGCTAGAGCATTGATATTTGGTAACTGATCGGAACTGAGGAGCAGATCATTTGTTTAAATTTTCAACCACTTTAATGAAATTTTATAAATGTTATGGTCCTTTGCAATTTCTGGCCATTTAATTATGTTGCTTTCTTGTTATCTTGCAAGCAAAATATTTCAAAAACTGTTTATATTATTGCCTTGAAATATGCTTAGCTGATAGGGAACGATCATAGGTGTCTTGATTGACTTCTGAAATAATTCTAAAACATTTTCTTCAGTTATAGCCCTGCAAAAATTTTGACATTTATGGGCAAGCATATGGTTGGAGGTATAGTGTTTTACAAAAACAATTTTTAGTTTTCTCGTTTTTGATCGCTCCAGTAGAACTAAACTCTTCATAGAAGAGAAATTTTTAAATAGCATCTCCTTTTTATAGACGTTCATAGGCTCAGCCTATCGACTGAATCCAAAATATTTAATCAAGTATTTATTTGTCTATTTCAGAGTTTCAGCCCCGCAAGTGAACATTGCTATGCAGTCTGTAGAAAAGTAAAGATGTACCTGTAAACAAAGATCAACGCAATTATACAACGCATCACCAAACATTTCGCGGGCACTTGCTAATTCTACTAAATTTTTTCAACGGGAGCGTTCTGTACTATATATTTAATTGAACTTACTCTTTTATGGCTTGCAGATTAATTCATTAATTGTTTCTTATGTTTTCATAAATCAAAGTAAAGCTTACGATAACAGATTCCATTACTGAATATATTTCTCAGAGGAAACGGAAATGACATCAAGTTGCAAAGTCTAGAGGAGCAAAGGATCAATTATGTTTCAATATTTGCGGAATCTTATACTCGCTGCACATATAGTATAACAGTGTGTTTAATTGG
The DNA here is from genome assembly GCA_963580285.1 of Lucinisca nassula. Classification (NCBI taxonomy): domain Eukaryota; kingdom Metazoa; phylum Mollusca; class Bivalvia; order Lucinida; family Lucinidae; genus Lucinisca; species Lucinisca nassula. Next base: position 76,237,141 of record OY757016.1, read on the forward strand.
AGTTATTCGCGCCACCATTACAGACAGGGATCTCGGTCTATAACTGGGAGCCCGGAATCAAACTTGCGGCCTCTGGATTATGAAGCGATTTGTTATTGACAAGATTTAGCTCGGACTTAATTCAATCTGGTTTGATATGCAGTTAAATTTCAAGATGCGAAATTTTTGGTGTGGTTGAGTATGGCATGTGTATAATATGTATCTTCGGCATTGGGGCTTCGTTTCAGCTGGTTGGGTTAGAAAGATATAGTTATATATTTCTTTTTCTTAACCTTCATTGTCTTTACCCCATCCGCTATTTCTGCCGCGTCCCAAGTCACGGTGCAGTACTATGACAGATCGAAATGGATCTAGTTGTTCAAAGTATTGTTAGCTTAATGAGATCGTTAGTGGTGAATTTGTTAAAAATAGAGTATTAGATACTATTCTTGTTAGAACCGTATCTAATACTCCATTTTTGCTGCACAAATGCGTGTAGCTTTTGCAGTTGCAAAAGATACTCAATTTTTAACAAAAATAATAGCATACCTGCCATATTATATGATTATATTTTCTTAATGATGCGTTAACTAACGACAACGTTATTTTGAATAACTGAACATTGATCTTTATCCTTCTATGCAGAATATGTTGATAATTGCTTTGTATGTATCTAATGCTAAGCTGTCTCATGGATGAGATGACCAGTCGAAAATCGTCAAAAGAACTGAATATTATTGTGTTCCATTGCCCATACCCTTATATTTAGACCATAAAAAAGTTTCAGAAATGGTATTGAAAACTTATTGGATTGAAGGACTTATATATGACGTTTGCCTGAAATGGTGTGTTAATTTAAAACACATCGGTAATTTTACGGTGCTTTTATCTATTGTATCTTCCTGACCGTGTGGGATTTATTGTCTTGGTGCTGACCATGTCTGGTTAATAAATAAATACATTTCTGTCCAACTATTGTAGGAGAAGGGCGAATCGTTTTAAGCTCACCTAGGCCCGAGGGAGCTTATAGGATAGGCAGTTGTCAGTCGTCGTAAGTCGTCTGGCGTCGTCTGATGTGGCATGGCGTCAACACTTTCAATCGACGTCTTCTCTGAAACCACTAGGCCGATTGGGCCCAAATTTCATCTGTTACTGTAGCATCCTTGGGCTGTGGAATGAAGTTTTATGTTTTTAATGAAAAGTAGAAGTAAAACAAAGATCAGGAATTGATACAATTAACTTACTCCACCCATAAAAGACACCAAAGGGAAAGAAATACAAACATTAAGCGACCAGACCATAATGGAAACCTAAACAAAGGAAGGCCATAAGGACAGTTACTTTCCCACAAAATGGCCATATGGTCATCCGAAACTAAAAGACACAAGTGATACACACAGTAAGTAACAAACAACAACATAAAATAAATCGCCACAGAAGAGCCGCCTTGGAACGGTCAGTGGAAGATTTCCACTGGGGGGCTTAAATCGATTTTACGTGGCCACAATCCTCGCCCTTACTTCCGTCGCGATTTAGACAAATAATTTGTTCAGTCCGCATGAAGGCCTCCTAACTCATCAGTGCAACATCTCCGTGAACACAAAAATCAAAGAACCACAGAGGTGAGACAACGGTGAGGACTCGACAGCAAGAAACCACTGAAATGCTGGAGCAAAAGAAAACCAACAGTTAGACTCCGATGAGCCCGACCAGAGACAGAGCATCAGGCACCAACCAACATTACCTTGAATTAGATCTCTCTAATTCTCAATAAGCCTTTACGTTGGAGCCGTCATAGAATCTGAGGCCTGACCCACCGGCGTGCAATTAAAGAGGGAAGCAAAGTTGCCAACCGTGATTGGGTTAACTACCATGCATGCAGTCTGTCGTATAATATCCATGTTGTACCCAATCTTTTTATATCGAAGAATGATTTTACGAAATTGGGTACTGAAGTCATTGCGGTTATATATTTTTCTGAATTTAAATACTAAGTCACCATAAAATTCGGGTTCCGATAGACCTTGTTGCAGAAGAGATTTAAGTCCAATATTGAATTTTGAAATTAAATCAGAATGGCGTCTATAAAATTTTGAAAAGGCTTTGCGTAGTTTATGGTACCGATAACCCTGATTAAGGAGTTTAGCCGTTAATAATTTATTACGAGTGTTGAAGTCAGTTACATGACTACACACTCTAGCAAATCGAATTAATTGCGAAATATAAACGCCATAGGATGGCGCACGAGGAACATCACCATCCAAAAAAGGAAAATTTACAATCTCAAAATCAAAGTCATCGCGTTTATCATAAATTTTGCACGAAACAAATCCATCTACAATAGATAGATGTAAATCCAAAAACGGGGCCTCGGTATCAGAAGAATTTGCCCTATTTAACTGAAGTTCTAGGGGGTAAATCTGACTGATCAAACCATCAAAATAGGTATTATCAATATTTAATAAATCATCTAAATATCTAGAAGTAGAGCTAAAAGCTTCAATAATTTCAGATTGGTTATCAATGGAAAGCGACAAAATGAAGTCTCTTTCATAACAATACAAGAACAGATCAGCCACAAGAGGTGCGCAATTAGTACCCATCGGAATACCCACAATTTGTCTAAATAACTTAGTACCGAATCTAATATAAATATTGTCAAGTAGAAAGGTGAGGGCATCACACACTTTCTGACATGACCAAAGTGTCGTTAATTTGGTTGCTATGGCAACTTAGTGTTTCCATTGACTTATGTTGGTGAAAATAGAAAAATGGCATTTACTACGAAGCCTTTGCATATATTTTGAGATTTTTTATAGAAATGTTCAATGAGCAAACTTCTTTCAGCCATATGCTTTTATGCCAACCTCGGGTCCCACAGGGTCTGTCGGGACCATGCCCCATCCCCTCCATTTCATAAAAGGCCATATATCTTAGAAGCCTTTCAGATTCCCACCCCTAAACCAATATAGTCTTGTTCCGTGTGATAAGACAGTTCAGTGACACCCTGGTATGCCAGCCTACACTTCGTAAAAGGCACAGTATATCAGAAACATTTCAGATCCCCACCCCTACACCATATATATTCTTGTTCCTTATGATAAGACATATTCAGGGATACCAACCAAAGGGTCTCCCGGGATACTCCGGGGCAATGCCCCAGCCCTCCACTTCACAAAAGGCCAACTATCAGAGACTGTGCAGAGTCCCTCCCTTAAACCATGTATATTCATGTTCCTTATGATAAGACGCATTCAGTGACAACAACCTGGACTCCCACTGCTCATGTCTCGGGTCATTCCCAATCTCTCCAATGCATCAAAAGCCATATATCTTAGATACCGTTCAGATCCCCAACCTGAACGATATGTATTCTTGGTCCTTATGATAAGACGCAACCAGTGACAACAATCTTGAGCTTTCCTGGGATATTCCGGGCACATGCCCGCAACCCATCATCTACTAAATAGGCCTTATATATCAGGAACCGTACATATCCCTACCTCTACCATATATATTCTTGTTTCTTATGATATGATGCATTTAGTGATACCAAACAGTGCTTTGTTGGGTCCATGCCCCTACCCATACACTTCATAAAATACCTTTTATTTTAGATACAGGGTCAACATGGGTGCTCATTTGTGTATGGGGATTTGTTTGGGAGACTTTTCAAAATTTTATAGACGCCATTTTGATTTAATTCGAAATTTAATATTGGACTTAAATCTCTTCTGCAACAAGGTCTATTGGAACCCGAATTTTATGATGACTTAGTATATAAATTCAGAAAAAAAATATATAACCGAAATGACTTCAGCATCAAATTTCGTAAAATCATTCTTCGATATAAAAAGATTGGGTACAACATTAATGTTATACGACAGACTGCATGCATGGTAGTTAATCCAATCACGGTTGGCAACTTTGCTTTCCTCTTTAATTGCACGCCGATGGGTCAGGCCTCAGATTCTATGACGGCTCTAACGTAAAGGCTTATTGAGAATTAGAGAGATCTAATTCAAGGTAATGTTGGTTGGTGCCTGATGCTCTGTCTCTGGTCGGGCCCATCGGAGTCTAACTGTTGGTTTTCTTTTGCTCCAGCATTTCAGTGGTTTCTTGCTGTCGAGTCCTCACCGTTGTCTCACCTCTGTGGTTCTTTGACTTTTTGTGTTCACGGAGATGTTGCACTGATGAGTTAGGAGGCCTGAATGCGTGCTGAACAAATTATTTGTCTAAATCGCGACGGAAGTAAGGGCGAGGATTGTGGCCACGTAAAATCGATTTTAGCTCCCCGGTGGAAATCTTTCCACTGACCGTTCCAAGGCGGTTCTTCTGTGGCGGTTTATTTATATTGTTGTTTGTTACTTACTATGTGTATCACTTGTGTCTTTTTATTTTGGATGGCCATATGGCCATTTTGTGGGAAAGTAACTGTCCTTATGGCTTTCCTTTGTTTGGGTTTCCATTATGGCCTGGTCGCTTAATGTTTGTGTTTCTTTCCCTTTGGTGTCTTTGATGGGTGGAGTAGGTTAATTGTATCGATTGCTGATCTTTGTTTTACTTCTCCTTTTTATAATCGGAAGTTTAAAGTCAAATCATGCTAAAATACATGGCTGACAGTTGGCACTGCCCACCTGAGCTCTGGTGAGCACAGTGGCCCATGGGCCCCTTGTTTATGAAATTCGGCTCTTTAGTTTACTGCCAAATAAAAGTGAAGTCAAGCCTTTGTGGATATTTTGAAAAAAGACTTCATAGAAATGTTCTTTATGCAATCATGTATCTACCATATGATTTAGGCCAATGCTCACTTTTATTGGTTGCCATGGAAACCTAAATGCTCCCATAAATAATAAAAAAAAAAATAATCTTCTCAGAAACAAAATGCCCTATAAGGCCGAGACTTTATGAAAAAATTCACCATATCTGCCACAACAGGTTTCGTTTTTTTTTTTTTTATGAAATTCGCCTCTTAAATTTAGTTGCTAAGGTAACTGAGGGTTTCCATATACTTGTAATGTGGAGAATTGAAAATTTGCATTTACTGCCAAGCCTTAGCATGTACTTTTGCAAGGCTTTCATAGAAATATTCTTTAAGCAATCTTCTGTCTGCCATATGGTTTTCGGCCTGTTGCTCATTTTTAGCTCGGCTGTTTTCGAAGAAAACGACGAGGTATTGCCATAGCTCTGGTGTCGTCTGCGCGTCTGCGTGCACAAACTTGGACATTTTGTAATATCTCTGTCATTACTGAACATATTTACTAGCAACTCGGACTAGTTGTTCATTATGAAAAGGGGATCTCATACCAAAAGGTGAGGTGACACTCAAAATATTTTTGGCACAGTTATGCCCCTTTTTCTACTTTGATTTTTCGTTTAAAAATGATTTCTCAATAACTGATGGATGAATTCTGATCATGTTTGGTATTTAGCATAATTTGGAGGGTCACCTTTGCAGAAAGGATTCGGTGACCTTGACCTAATTTTCAAGGTCACCATGGAACTCTATCTTACTTATTCTGTCTTTCTGACACAAAACTGTGGAGAAGTATTTTAACCCACATAATAATGGCACTTCCAGTTTAATGTTTTTAAGTAGTTCTGTTGCTTATAATCAAACATGCCCTATATATTTCTAAAAGAAACTGCAGCCGAGCGTTGGCACCCGCATGCGGTGCTCTTGTTATTGGTTGCCATTGGAAACCAAAATTGAAAAAAAAAATAAACAACCATCTATAATTTAGAATCCTTATGCTCTATGAGGCTGAGTCTTTTTAGAAATATTCATCATATATGCCTTTACCGATTTGGTGTGTGTTTTTATGAAATTTAGCTTTTTTTAGTTTGGTTGCTATGGCCAGTTAAGCGTCTTTGGTGTCTCTGATGGGAGCTGTGGGTTGATTGTATCGATTCCTGATCATTGTCGCCACTTCTATTTTTCATAGTCTTATAATGGGACTAACTGAAAAATCACATTTACGCCTTTTAAGATATTTTGTCAAACTTTCATAGAAATTTTTCTTAAAACATTATTCTATTTACCATATGATTTTAGGCCTTTTCGTTGCCAAAGATAGGAACTTGTCAATTGTCATCTGTTGTCTTACAACAACACATTCAAGCGACAGCCACTTGGCTGATTGGGTCCAAATTATATATGTAGCCTTCTTGGTCTCCGGGCATCCACGGGTTTATTAAAATACATAGCTGCCAGTGGGCAGTGCCCCCCCCCCCCCCCCGAGCTCTGATGAGCATAGTGACCCATGGGCCTCTTGTTTTTTAGCTAACGGATGGACTGTTGTGAAGGTTGGTAGTAGTATAGGGGTCTCTTTGGTCCCAATAACGTCACAAGATGGTCGACAAGATGGCCGCCATATAAGGAAGTCGGATGACCCCCCATGACCTCGTGGTGGTATCGCTGCATGACCCTCTATGTGAGGTTTGAGGCCTGAGTCGCTGGATGACTCTTGATGTGGGGTTTGTTGACCTTAGCTGACACTTGATGACCTCGCGCGGGTCGTCGGATGACCTTCGATGCGGGGTTTGAGGCCAAGATGGCCGCTATAAGTCGGATAAGGTGACGCGTTTAGAAGAAACGCCCTAGACCACGTGAAGGTAGCGTCACGTTCTAGGGCACTGTGTCGCCGACCAATGGCGCTCCATATCCGTTTCGAGTATCTTTCTTGGTTCATCCAAGCATTAAATAAAAATACCGCTTCAGCTAACCAAGACTCATACTTCATGTTCAAACGCACCAGTACGTGTACTTCCTATCAACCCATATTCCATATTTGTTCAGCAATCCATGCATGTCTGTATACATTTTGTTTTTGTTTGTCTTTGTGTTATTACGTGTCTGTTAACACTGTGCATGCAAAAATGGATCAGTTACAAATACTAAAAACTCTTCTTCAACCTATATTTTTTGGAT